>CM060919.1:846829859-847202359 GCA_030737875.1 Allium sativum | reverse complement strand
TATTCTTCCCTATACTCAAAATCTAGCATCTTCCTACTGTCATAATGCAAATTATAGTATACTATATCTTGAATATTATATCACATATCCTTGTGTTAGATTTCCTTAAATAAATTATTCCTTAAGATTGACTTCCCTTAATTTCACCATGTTTCCTTAACATATCATTGTCTATGGTAACATACCATTGCCTTTTATCCTTGCAATAATCAATATATTTTTAGAGTTTCAGTTCATAAAAATGTACATTAGTTAACATTTTGAAAACGATTATGAAATTAGGTTATTCATGTATATATTAATTTTTTGACAAGAGTACCATTGAAGGTAACTTTTACTGCTTTTTCAATTATTTATATAAAAGAATACTGTCTTTTATTATAGCCAAATGCAGCTAAATTATATGTTACTAATACTGTATTATATTTCCTTAACCACATCATTCCCTGATGACGTTAAATCTCCTTAACTTTATTTTATTTTCATATGATATTTGTTATTTCTTGCAGTTTTAAATGATCAATAGTAAAGTAATTGCATTCACATTTAAGAAACTAATGTGAAAATTAGGCATAATTATGGATTGTTTTCTATAAAAAGCTTTGTTAATTTAGCATTAAGTCAGTATGAAACAATTTCAATCTCATGGGTAACTGACTACCTGCAAATCAACTTCAAATTCATTTTTGGTAAATGTGTTTTTTTTAGTAAAACAGTAAATGGTATTACAATTTTTGTTTCAATAGACAATTGTAATTTAAAGCAAGAAGATCCAGATACATATTATAAAAGAGCAACACACTAAATTTACATTACATACTGCTTAAATCTTAGTGGACCAAATGTACAGAAGTAAATTTTGTGCAAATAGCATCTTATAAAATTATCACCAATCATTGTAATATCAATGAATATTAAATGTTTACACGTGTTCATATTGAAAAGATGTTTACAAAGAAAGAATTAATTGAAACACATAATTTAACAAGTTTGAAAAATAACAACAATGAAATAGATGTATTCATAAAACATTCTATGGCAGCAGAACTTCTACGAAAAACAAGTCTAATTATTTGGGATGAGTGCCTATGCAACATAGATTTTATTTTGAGACAGTTGACCGTACTCATATTTCTATCATTATTGTGTTCAACCAATGCAGATTAACACATATATGGTTGCTTAATTCATCATTTCGTACATATATCTTTTCATCAACCCAATAGAGATACATAAAATTTGATACTGTTTACACTACGTGCAACCTGTACCTACTCGTTATACATGCATCATTTACTTCTTGCTATAAAATTTAGTTTCTATAGTAGAATCCTAACACATACATATATCACTTACATGATATATTTTGCTATTATATAATATGTTCTCACCGCTTATTCATAAATGCAAACTACAACACTCGAAAGTATTATAATTTATGCGGCAACAATAATAAATTGTTCTGTTGTTCATCCAAAAATAATTTTATTATGGATGATTATTTTGAATAATTGTTCTGTTATCCATCTAATTAATTTATGCAGTAACAATAATTAATTATCATGTTGTTCATTCAACAATAATTTTGTCGTGGATGATTATTTGGTTAATTATTCTGTTATCCATCAAATTTTTTTGTTATAAATGGTTATTTTTTGGCGTAGATATAAAAAAATGATTATTTATGATTTTATTCTGAAAACATGTTCTTAATTCATACAATTTAAACTTATTTTGTGATATTTAAATGTGAAAAATTGAAAAAATAACATTAAAATTATATAGTGATACAATTCAAGTAATATTATATAAATTATATACAAACTACAATATGATAACTTTTTTCGATGAAGCAAAAAAGTGTGGTGATGTCATTTTATATATATATATATATATATATATATATATATATAACATGATGCAATGTATGCTTTGTTATTAAGTTTTAAATATATTTTTATATGTATAATAGGCATTCTAACTAAAATTTCAAATTATAACATAGAAATAAACATCCATAACAGAAAAGTACATTAATCAATAGCAGTTTTCATAGCAAAATAAATATAAGATCATGAGCAGTTTTCTTTCCAAACAAAATAAATATGAAAATCAGAGAAAAATAAATATAAGATCATGAGTAGTTTCCATTCCAAACAAAATAAACATGAAAATTATGTTGAAGTCCAATCTTGTTCCCAGCATAACTTCATGATTTCCACTTTTTTGAATAGTTTTCATTCCTGTAGTGCAACAAACATTTGAATAGATGAACAATTAATTAGTCATTCCTTACCAAAAAAATAATAATATGTACACCGTATATAAAATAACCATCAAATATATATAACTTACTTTTTCTTTTTTAATTGCTTTCAGTTTTGAAATAAATTCATTTTCATCATCTTTTTTATCCTTAAAGTCGTCAAAAATACATGGCAGCTTGACATCATTATCAATCTCTTTGTTTTTCATCTTCAAACTATTAGTGTTTGTAGATTTTTCAGTACCGGGGCTTTGCATATTGATGTTAGTTTTAGATTCAGTGTTGAATCTTGTATAGACATCTGCACATAAATGAAATAAAATAACTTGCTGCAATGAACATGACTAACTAACTAACTATATATATATATATATATATATATATATATATATATGTGTGTGTGTGTGTGTGTGTGTGTAACAACAAAATACCTGTGAACTTTGTAACGCAACTGCACCGTCATCACTTTCTATCATAAAATTCTCAATCAACTCAAAACCTTCATATATGTCTATGGACGTGAACATGCTCGAACCTTTGTGTACATTATTCTCACCAACACATATAGTAATTGCATACTACTTTCCATCTAAACACTTCAAAATTGTTGGAAATTCATTTTTCTTTCCTTGCTAGAAAGAATATTATAATTTATTTAATTTAATCAAAAAAATAAAGTATTAAAATTTTCTTTTGGTTTATTTGGAGCTATACATACCTTTTCTTGATCTTCCATTATGTCATAAACATTTTTCTTAACTATTCTGTAAACCTCACGGTCTTGCAAAATTATTGCAGCACTACCACTATTATCTTCAACAATAACACATAATCTAAATCTGCACATAAACACACACACACACAAACATAAAAACTATTAGTAGGAAAACAAGTAAAATTTTCACTAGCATTACAGAAAATTACCTCATGTCTGGACAGGGTATGCTTCTTTTACAATTAGGACATTTATACTTCCCATTTTTCTCCTCAACTTCTTGATCATTACATGCTAAGCAAGCATCATGATACCAAGTTTGTTCCTCTTTTACATTCCTAACGGTTACTTGACAAATAACTTCTTTCTAAAATTTATAAAATATAGTAACTTCAGGTACTTGAATATGAACAACAAATTAAAAATATTAAAGTCTAGGGAGCATACCTCAATATATTCAGATTTCAAGTTCCTTATCTCACCAATACTCAGTATTTGATAATCTTCGGTAATCATATCGTTAACATCAACTTTTCCCTCATTGAAATCAATAATATCCAAGCTACATATTTTATAAGTTTAATTTTTAATGTGTATTATATTTAAAAAATATATTATATTACATTTCAATAAAACTTAAATTTACCTCTTTCTCATTTTAACAACACTGTGATGATTGTAGTTGATGAAAAAACGTGTTGCACCAACATTAGTCATATTAGGTTGCTCTACAATATAAGAAACGTCATGTTATTAAATTTTCACATATTAAAGTAATTGATAGTCGATAGCATAATTGGACCGATGGATGAAAGAATTGAGCTAGAATGATGGAAAAAGGGGTAAATCCTAACAAAACATATTTTAATAAATTTTCTCAATTATGAATAACATAAAGTCATACTAAAATTGTACCTTTAAATGAATTCAACCTACAACTTGCCACAATGACGATAACTGTTTTCTTAGTAGCTTCTTTTAAAGCGGTAGCAAACAATTTGGCAAAATCATCCCAAAAACAAAATTTTACAGTAGAACTGTCAAAACATAAAAATGGGAAGCAAAATATTGTTTATGCATATAACAAAATAAAGATTTAAATTCCATAATATTTAAAGTGTTATATATACATACCTCCCATCTGTAATTTCAAATATAAAATTGCATTGCTCTTTGCCATTTGCATTCACAAACTCATCTAAACCATCTTTTGAAATATCACAATCCTTATACTTGATCACTTCAATAAAATCTAATAAATAATAGTAATAAATAAATGAAACTTGCTACTTATTGTAAAACAAATGTGTATGTATGTCTAAAGTATCTTAGATCATACCTAATAATTGAGCTTGGTCTTTCTCTAGTGATAACTCTTTCACATCAGCAATATCAAAGAAATCAAATTCATTTTTCCGTATCATCATCTCATAATTCAATAATTTGGTTGCCTTGGTGCGTCTTGTTAACCAAATCTGTAGATCGTTGCGGATAGGTTTTATAGATCCTAGTTTGTAGGATTTGACACACAAATTGCTGAGAATGTATATTTGTCCTTCTTCCAACTTGTCCTTCAAGTATTCAACATGATTTGCCCATATAAAAGCATAAATTCGGGTATGCTATGTTATGCAATAAAAAACATTTGAAAAAATGAATAATTATGAGATTGCAATATATATATATATACATATATATATATAAAGAATAAACAGTTTAAATATAATTATTTACCTTGTTATCTAATAATAGGAGATTTCTTCCTAGATATTCCTTATCACCTTTACTGCTGTAACTTTCCCATATTCTAATAACTTGAACTCTGATTTTCCAGTCATATTTATTATCAATAGGTTTTAGAGAGCTTAAGCTATAAAATCTTTCCATATATGCCGCTGATACGAGTTCTTATGAAAAAAAATAGCTAAGTTTTGATAATCAATGATATATGGATGAAAAAAATAAAAGAGATGTTACATGTCTATGTGCGATATTGACAGTTTTTAGAAGTACTAACCTAAGAATATAGAGAGGCTTAGAGATGAGGAGGGTGTGACAATATAGAGAAGTAGGGACAAAAGTGATTTATATTGTGCTATGTACAATCTCTTTAGCTGGTCAAACATGATGGTCCATATTGTTATATTAATGTTATATGTTAAGATATTACTTATATATGTTAAGATATCAGTGTAAAATTATATACAAATAATTGGTATCCATGTTAGTCAAATGAGTAAAGGTATTAATGTTATATCACTGTGATACATAATTTAAAAAGAAATAAAGCAACGAAACATATGAGAATATATGGAAAAATGTTATATGTTAAGGTATTACTTACATATGTTAAGATATCATTGTAAAATTATATACAAATAATTGGTATCTAATTTAGTCAAATGAGTAAAGGTATTAATATTATATCAGTGCGGTACATAACATGAAAAGAAATAAAGAAACGAAACATATGAGAATATATGGAAAAAGTATATATAAATAACAACTGAAATTAATTACAAGTGTATAAGGTAATAATTCTACTATATCAAGTATAATGTGGGAACAATTGTCAAAGAAGGGAAAATGTCATAACATACCATTAAAAGCCTGAGCATTACATGAGCCAATAAATATGACTCATAATCAATTCATGTCAATAATGGAATTAACAATTCCTTGATACGTTTTTGATTGTTTATCAAACAGGTGTATTTGGTAGCAATATAAATTTATTTCATGTAAAAATTATCGTAAATTATACTAAATTCAATAAACATAATTAGAGTGTTTACACTAAATTAAGAAAATGCAACAGGTGTATTTGGAAGCAATATAAATTTATTTCAAGTAAACATTATCATAAATTATATTAAATTCAATAAACATAAATAGAATGTTTGCACTAAATTCAGAAAATGTTATGGCAACATTTTATAGTATTTATGTTTCTAATAAAGTGTTCAGACACACAACATAAGATGTATGTTAACCGTATAATGCAATCTACATATAAGAAAGAATTAAGATAAATCTAAATGTTCAAACAACACTACCTTCCTTGTATAAGCAATAAATACTGGTAGTAAACAGTAATAAAACATGATTAAAATATAGATTTCTATTAATTATAGATGGAAAAATATAGATTTCTAATAGTTATTACATTTTAATTTCTTCTTAGTTTTTGTCATGACCGATTGTTTGGCATCAACTGTAAGCAATTTTTTTAATGTAAAAGTAGTGGTTTAAGAACTGATGACCGAAGAGAAATAGAAATGAAGGTAATAAGAATTGTAGTAACGAAAAATAATAGAAATAAGTATACATATGCAACTGAGAATGATATAAAGTGTATATGGAAAAAAGCCAGTGTAGCAATATAATTATGCAACACATTAAACAGGAAATATATTTTACATTGGATGATTGGTAGATATATTAAAAAATTGAACCAATAAATATTGAAACAGGTAGTATATTCAAACAAACGTAAACAAGTTACACACTGCAGAAAATAACATGTTCAACAAAAAAAAGTATTCTTGAGTTTTCCTAATCATTCCCAAGTTAATAGTATACAAAAAAAGTCAATAAAAAGCGCAAAACAATATTTATGTTTTAATTCTTTAACTGCTTGCATCCATCACAGTTTACAAATAACCAACAGTGGGTCAATACGCTGATTGAAAATGGGTACACTAAAAATGACATTTGCTGTCAATATTATCTAAAAGACTAAAATAGATCCAAAGTATTAATTCTGAAATACAGACATGCAATCTAAAAAAATAAAACTAATCCATGTACTACATTGAGGAATAATTAAATTTATCAATATTTGGATGAGCAGTACTTTATAACCGAAAAATAAAAACTGCATTTCGTATGTTGTAAATGTTTAGAGAAACCCAAAATAACAAAAAAAAATTGAACTTGCCAGCAAAATCAAAGAAGGTCTTAAACTGTTTCAGTGTTTGTATGACTGTGCCAGATCCACCACCATCTTTTTTTTTTGAAATCACAGCAGTGCGAAGTTGAGTTTAACTTGTTAACAACCAATCTTTGTTGCAAATGACCTCGACTGGATAACTGTACCAGATCCACCACCCTTATTGTTGAAATAAACAAAGCAAATCCAGGAAGAACCAAGTTTAGTTATGCATAACAAATCTAATCAACAAAACCAGCAGAAAAAAGATTTTTACTTGGAGTATGATTGTTAGCTAAGAAAAAATACGAAAGAACAAACTATGCATTTTGAGTTACTATTTTTATCAATATTTAGGTGTCCAACTCTAGCAAGTTGGAATTCAGTTTACTATTTTTTGGAATATGATGCATCTCAAGACTTCGATGTTGCAGCCAACGGACATGGGTTATTCCGTCAACATAACTTTTTACCCATTTTGAGTTACTTGAACCATAACCAGTGAAAATAGAGATCTCTCGTGGATCAATCAGATTAACTGTTTCCAACCATCTCATCTTAGTTTAGAAACCAAGATATTCAATTTTAAACACTTTTTTGGAGCTCGAAAGCTTTTTTAGCCCAAAATTTTCACATGTTGTTTTGTTAGTCAAAGGGAGGTTAACCATGGTCCAGATTCGATTTACTAATTTTTGGAATATGATGCACCATGTTATATTTTCAATTGATCCCCATAAATGGGTTTTCAAAAGTCATGCAGTGCAATGTTGGTTGCACCTCAAGACTTCTATGTTGCACCCAACAGATGTGGGTTGTTCCGTCAACTATAACCTTTTGTCTACTTTGAGATACTATAACCATAACTAGTCAAAATGAAGATCTCTCATAGATCGATAGGTCTAACAGGTTCCACCTATCTCATCTTATTTTGAAAACCAAGAAATTCAATCTTAAAGACTTTTGGGAGCTCGAAATCTTTTTTAACTCAAGTTTTTTCGCACACCGTTTTCTTGGTCAAAGGAGGCTCTACCTTGCTCAGGATTCGGTTTACTATTTTTTGGAATACAATGCACCAAGTTATATTTCTATTTCGTCCTAATAAATGGCTTTCATATGTTATATAGAGTAATTTTGGTTTTTAAATAGATGTTGCACCTCAAGATTTCGATGTTACACCCAGCGGACGAGGGTTGTTCCATCAACCATAACTTTTTGTCCATTTTGAGTTACTAGAACTATAAGATGTCAAAATGAAGCTCTCTCATAGATCTATAGGTTTAACAGGTTTCTCCCATCTCATCTTAGTTTAGAGACCAAGAAATTCAATCTTAAAGACTTTTGGAAGCACGAAATATTTTTTAGCTTAATTTTTCCACACGTCGTTTTGTTAGTCAAAGGGGGGTTGACCATGGTTGGAATTCGATTTACGAATTTTTGGTATATGATGCACCATTTCATATTTCTATTCCATCCCCAAAAGGGATCTCAAAAGTCATACAGTGCAATTGTGGATTTCAAACAGATGTTGCACCTTAAGACTTCGATGTTGAACCCAAAAGATGTGGGTTGTTCCGTTAACCATAACTTTTTATCCATTTTGAGTTACTAGAACCATAACCAATCAAAACTAAGATTTTTGGGAGGTCGAATGCTTTTTTAGCTTAATTTTTTCACATGCCATTTTGTTGGTCAAAGTGCATTGAACGTGGTTGGAATTCGATTTACTATTTTTTAGACTATGATGCACCATGTTATATTTCTATTTCATTCCCAAAAATGGGGTTCCCAAAGTCATACAGTACAATTTTGGATTTTAAACTAATGTTGCACCTCAAGGTTTCGATGTTTTACCAAACAAACGTAGGTTTTCCGCCAACTACCACTTTTATCCATTTTGAGTTACTAAAATCATAACCAGACACAACAAAGATATGTCATAGATCTATAGGTCTAACATGTTCCGCCTATCTCATCTTAGTTTAGAAACCAAGAAATTCAATTTTAAAGACTTTTTGGACCTAGAAAGCTTTATTAGCTCAATTTTTTTACATGCCGTTTTGCTGGTCAAAAAGGCGTTGACCGTGGTCAGAATTCGATTTATTATTTTTTGGAATACGATGCACCATGTTATATTTCTATTACTTCCCCATAAATTGGTTCTCAAAAGACATACAGTGCAATTTTGGATTGTCAAACATATGTTGCACCTCAAGACTTCAGTGTTGTAGCCAACATACAAGGGTTGTTCTGTCAACCATAACTTTTTACCCAGTTTGAGTTACTAGTAACATAACTAGTAAAAACAAAGCTCTTTCACTGATCTATTGGACTAAGTGGTTCCTTAAATATCATCTTAGTATAGAAACCAATAAATTCAATCTTAAATACTTTTGGGAGCTCGGAAGCTTTTTTAGTTCATTTTTTCACATGTCGTTTTGTTGGTCAAAGGGGGTGACTATGGTCGAAATTTGATTTACTAATTTTCGGAATATGATGCACCATGTTATATTTCTGTTTCGGCCCCATAAATGGGTTTTCAAAAGAAATACAGTGCAATTTTTGGTTCAAACAAATGTTGCACCTCAAGACTTCAATTTTGCACCCAACAGACGGGTTGTTCCTTCAACCATAATTGAGTTACTAGAGCCACAACTATTCAAAACGAAGGTCTCTCGTAGATGTATATGACTAACATGTTCCACCCATATCATCTTAGTTTAGAAACCAAGAAGTACAATCTTAAAGAGTTTTTGGGAGCTCGAAAACGTTTTTAGCTCAATTTTTCACACGTAGTTTTTTTGGTCAAAGGAGGGTTGATAGTGGTCGGAATTCGATTTACTAATTTTTGAAATATGATGCACCAAGTTATATTTCTATTACATCCCCATAATGGGGTTCTCAAAAGTAATATTGTGCAATTTTGTATTTCAAGTAGATGTTGCACCTCAAGACTTCGATGTTGCAGCCAACGGACATGGGTTATTCCTCAATCATAACTTTTTATCAATTTTGAGTTACTAGGAGCATAACCAGTAAATACGAAGCTCTCTCATAGATCTATCGGACTAACTGGTTCCACCTATCTCATCTTAGTTTATAAACCAAGAAATTCAATCTTCAAGACTTTTTGGAGCTTGAAAGCTTATTTAGCCCAATTTTTTCACATGTTGTTTTGTTTGTCAAAGGGGGTTGACCATGGTCGGAATTCAATTTACTAATTTTTGGAATATGATGCACCATGTTATATTTTTATTTCATCCCTATAAATGGGTTCTCAAAAGTCATACATTACAATTTTGGATTTCAAACAGATGTTGAACCTCAAGACTTCGATGTTGCACCCAACAAAAGTGAGTTGTTCTGTCAACCATAACTTTTTATCCATTTTGAGTTATTAGAACCATAATCAGACAAAACAAAACTCTCTCATAGATCTATAGGTCTAACAGGTTCAACCCATACCATTTTTGTTTAGAAACCAAGAAATTCAATCCTAAAGACTTTTGGGAGCTCGAAAGCTTTTTTAGCTCAATTTTTCACACGTTGTTTTGTTGGTCAAAGGGGGGCGACCATGGTCAAAATTAGATTTACTATTTTTCGGAATATGATGCACCATGTTATACTTCTATTTCATCCCCGTAAATGGATTTTCAAAAGTAACACAATGCAATTTTGGGTTTTCAAACAAATGTTGCATCTCAAGACTTCAATGTTGCAACCAACGGACGTGGGTTGTTCTGTCAACCATAATTTTTTATCCATTTTCAGTTACTAGAACCAAAACCAATCAAAACAAATCTCTCTCATAGATTCATAGGACTAACAGGTTCCACCCATCTCATCTTAGTTTAAAAACCAAGAAATTCAATCGTAAGGACATTTCTGAGGTCGAAAGCTTTTTTAGGTCAATTTTTTCACATGCCATTTTGTTGGCCAAAGTGGGGTGGACCGGGGACGGAATTCAATTTTCTATTCTTTGGAATATTAAGAACCATGTTATATTTATATTCCATCCCCATAAATCGGTTTCCAAAAGTCATGCAGTGCAATTTTGGATTTTCAAACAAATGTTGCACCTCAAGACTTCAATGTTACAACCAACGGACATGGGTTGTTCCGTCAACCATTACTTTTTATCCATTTTGAGTTACTAGAACCATATCTAGTAAAAACAAAGTTCTCTCATAGATCTATCGGACTAACAGGCTCGACCTATCTCATCCTAGTTTAGAAACCAAGAAATCCAATCTTAAAGACTTTTAGGGTACTCGAAAGCTTTTTTTGCCCAATTTTTTCATACAATGTTTTGTTGGTCAAAGGGGGTTGGCCATGGTTGGTATTCAATTTACTATTTTTTGGAATATGACGCACCATGTTATATTTCTATATCATCCCCATAAATGGTTTCTCAAAAGTCATTCAGTGTGATTTTGGATTTCAAGCAGATGTTGCACCTCAAGACTTCGATGTTGCACCCAACAGACGTGGGTTTCTCCTTTAAACATAACTTTTTATCTATTTTGAGTTACTAGAACCATAACTAGAAAAAATGAAGCTCTCTCATAAATCTATAGGCCTAACAGGTTCCAACCATTTCGTTCTAGTTTAGAAACCAAGAAATTCAATCTTTAAGACTTTTGGGAACTTGAAAGCTTTTTCGCTCAATTGTTTTCATATGTCGTTTTGTTAGTCAAAGGGTAGTCGATCGTTGTTGAAATTCGATTTACTACTTTTTGGAATATGATGCACCATGTTATATTTCTATTTCATCCCTATAAATGGGATTCAAAAAGTCATACTTTGCGATTTTGGACTTTCAAACGTATGTTGCACCTCAAGACTTCGATGTTGCACCCAACAGACGTGGGTTGTTCTGTCAACCATAACTTTTTATCCATTTTGAGTCACTAGAACCATAACCAGACAAAACGAAGCACATAAATGTATAGGTCTAACAGGTTCCACCCATGTAATTTTAGTTTAGAAACCAAGAAATTCAATTTTAAAGAATTATAGGAGCTTGGAAACCTTTTTAGCTCAATTTTTTCACATGCGGTTTTGTTAGTTAAATGGGGGGGAGGGAGGGGGTCGACCTTGGTCGAAATTCGATTTACTACTTTTTGGAATATGACGCACCATGTTGTATTTCTATTTCATCCCTATAAATGTGTTTTCAAAAGACATACAGTGCAATTTTGGATATTCAAACAAATGTTGCACCACAAGACTTCAATGTAGCACCCAACAGACGTGGGTTGTTCCGTCAACCATAAATTTTTATCCATTTTGAGTTACTATAACCATAACCAATCAAAACAATGTTTTCTCATAGATCCATAGGACTAAAAGGTACCACCCATCTCATATACGTTCAAAAGCCAAGATATTCAATCTTAAAGACTTTTAGGTGGTCGAAAGCTTTTTTAGCTCAATTTTTTCACATGCCATTTTGTTGGTCAAAGTAGGGTTGACCATGGTTGGAATTTGATTTACTATATTTTGGAATATGATGCATCATGTTATATTTCTATTTCAACCCTATAAATCAGTTTTCAAAAGTCAGTAATTGCTATTTTGGATTTTCAAACAGATGTTGCACATCAAGACTTCAATGTTGCAGCCGCTGGACATGGGTTGTTATGTCAACCACAACTTTTTATCAATTTTGAGTTACTAGAACCATAACCAGTAATAATGAAGCTCTCTCATAAATCCGTCGAACTTACTGGTTCTACCCATTTAATCTAATTTTAGAAACCAAGCAATTCAATCTTAAAGACTTTTATGAAGCACGAAAGCTTTTCAGCCTAATTTTTTTCACACTTGTTTTTTTGGTCAAATGGGGGTTGACCATGATCAGAATTACATTTATTACTTTTTGGAATATGATGCACCATGTTATATTCCTATTTTATCCCCATAAATGATTTCTCAAAAGTCATACAACACAATTTTGGATTTCAAACAGATGTTGCACCTCAAGACTTAGATGTTGCATCCAACAGAACTGGGTTGTTTCTTCAACCATAACATTTTATCCATTTTGAGTTACTAGAATGATAATAATGCAAAACGAAGCTCTCTTGTAGATCTATAAGTCCAATAGGTTCCAACCATATCATTTTAGTTTAGAAACCAAGAAACTCAATCTTAAAGACTTTCGGGAGCTCGAAAGCGTTTTTAGCTTAATTTTTTCATATGCTGTTTTGTTAGTCAAAGGGAGGTCGACAATGGTTGAATCTCGATTTACATTTTTTTAGAATATGATGCACCATGTTATATTTCTATTTCATCCCCATAAATGGGTTTTTGAAAGTCATATAGCATAATTTTGAATTTTCAAATAGATGTCGCACCTCAAGACTTCGATGTTGCAGCGAACAAACATGGGGTTGTTCCGTCAACCATAACTTCTTATCCATCTTGAGTTACTAGAGCCATAACCAGTAAAAAACAAAGCTCTGTCATAGATCTATCGAACTAACCAGTTCCACCCTTTTCACCTTATATTAGAAACCAAGAAATACAATCTTAAAGACTTTTTGGGAGCGCGAAAGCTTTTTTAGCCCAATTTTTTTACATGTTGTTTTGTTGGTCAAAGGGGGGTTGACCATGATAGAATTCGATTTACTAATTTTTATAATATGACGCACCATGATATATTTATATTTCATCCCCATAAATGGGTTCTCAAAAGTCATAAAATGCATTTTTTGATTTCAAACAGATGTTGCACCTCAAGACTTCGATATTGCAACCAAAAAATGTCGGTTGTTCCATCAACCATAACTTTTTACCCATTTTGAGTGACTAGAAGCATAACTAGACAAAAAAAGCTCTCTCATAGATCTATAGGTCTAACAGGTTCCACCCATATCATTTTAGTTTAGAAACAAAAAATTAAATCTTAATGACTTTTGGGAGCATGAAAGCTTTTTTGGCTCAATTTTTTCACATGTCAGTTTGTTGGTCAAAGGGTGGTTGACCGTGGTCGGATTTCGATTTATTATTTTTTGGAATATGATGAACCATGTTATGTTTCTATTTCAATCCCGTAAATGGATTTTCAAAAGTAATGATGTGAGATTTTTGATTTTCAAATAGATATTGCACCTCAAGACTTCGATGTTGCATCCAACGGACATGGGTTGTTCCTTCAACGATAACTTTTTTAATCCATTTTGAGTTACTAGAACCATAACTAGTAAAAATGAAACTCTCTCATAGATCTATCGGACTAACTGGTTCCACCTATCTCATCTAATTTTATAAACCAAGAAATTCAACCTTAGAGACTTTTTGGGAACCCAAAAGTTTTTTAGCCCAATTTTTTCAAATTTTGTTTTGTTGGTCAAAAGGGGGTTGACTGTGGTCGAAATTCAGTTTTCTAATTTTTTGAATACAATGCACCATGTTATATTTCTATTTTAGCCCCAAAAATGTGTTCTAAAGTCATACATTGCAATTTTGGATTTCAAACGGATGTTATCGCTCAAGGCTTTGATGTTGCACCCAACAAACGTGGGTTGTTCCATCAACCATAACTTTTTATCCATTTTGAATTACTGGAACCATAACCAAAAAAACGAAGCTCTCTCATAGATATATAGGTCTCACAGGATCCACCCATATCATTTTAGTTTAAAAAATCTGGAAATTCAATCTTAAAGTATTTTGGGAGCTTTAAAGCCTTTTTAGCTCAATTTTTTCACATGCCGTTTTGTTAGTCAAAAGGGTTTTGACTGTGGTCGTAATTCGATTTGCTAATTTTTGGAATATGATGCACCATGTTATTTTTCTATTTCATCCCTATAAATTGGTTTTCAAAAGTCATACATTGCAATTTTGGATTTTCAAACAGATGTTGCAGCCAACGGACATGGGTTGTTCCGTCAACCAACACTTTTTAACCATTTAGAGTTACTAGAACCATGACTTGTAAAAACGAAGCTCTCTCACAGATATATTGGACTAACTTGTTCCACCCATACCCTTTTAGTTTAGAAACGAGGAAATTAAATCTTAAAGACTTTTTGGGAGCTCGAAAGCTTTTTAGCCCAATTATTTCACATGTTGTTTTGTTGGTCAATGGGAGGTTGACCGTGGTCGGAATTCGATTTACTAATTTTTGGAATATGATGTATAATGTAATATTTATTTCATCCACATACATACAGTACAATTTTGGATTTAAACTAGTTGTTGCACCTCAAGGCTTCAATGTTGCACCCAACAGCCGTGGGATGTTTCGTCAATCATAACTTTTTATCCATTTTGAGTCACTAGAACCATAAACAGTCAAAACGAAGCTCTCTCATAGTTCTATAGGCCTAAAACGTTCCACCCATTTCATCTAAGTTTAAAAACCAAGAAATTCCATCATAGAGACTTTTGTGAGCTTGAAAGCTTTTTTGGCTCAATTTTTTCACACGCCATTTTATCAATCAAAGGGGGGTTGACCATGGTCGGAATTCGATTTACTATTTTTTGGAATATGATGCCCCCACGTTATATTTCTATTTCATCCCCATAAATTGGTTTTCAAAAGTTATATAGTGAAATTTTGGATTTTCAAACAAATGTTGCACCTCAAGACTTCAATGTTGCAGCCAACGGACATGGGTTGTTCCATCAACCATAACTTTTTATCCATTTTGAGTTACTAGAACCGTAACCAGTAAAAACGAAGCTATCTCATAGATCTATCTGACTAAATGGTTCAACCCATACAATTTTAGTTTAGAAACCAGGAAATTCAATCTTAAAGACTTTTTGGGAGCTCTAAATCTTTTTTAGCACAATTATTTCACACGTTGTTTGTTGGTCAAAGGGGGCTTGGTCACTGTCAGAGTTCGATTTACTAATTTTTTGAATATGATGCATCATGTTATATTTTTATTTCATCTTGTAAATGGGTTTTCAAAAGTCATACAGTACAATTTTGGATTTCAAACAGTTGTTGCACCTCAAGACATTGATGTTACACCTAATAAATGTGGGTTGGTCCGTCAACCATAAGTTCTTATCCATTTTGAGTTACTAAAACCACTACCAGTCCGAATTAAGCTCTCTCATAGATCTATAGGTCTAACGGGTTCACCCATCTCATCTTAGTTTAGAAACCAAGAAATTCAGGCTTAAAGACTTTTGGGAGCTCAAATGCTTTTTTTGTTCAATTTTTTCACACGCCATTTTGTTGGTCAAAGTGGGGTTGACCGTGGTCGGAATTCAATTTACTATTTTTTGGAATATGGTGCCCTATATTTCTATTTCGTCCCCATAAATTGATTTTCAAAAGTCATACATTGCAATTTTCGATTTTAAAACAGATGTAGCACCTCAAGACTTCGATGTTGCAGTAAGTTTTTATCCATTTTGAGTTACTAGAACCGTAACCAGTAAAAACGAAGCTCTATAATAGATCTATCGAACTAATTGATTCCATGCATATCATCTTAGTTTAGAAACCAAGAAACTCAATCTTAAAGACTTTTTGAGAGCTCAAAAGCTTTTTTAGCTCAGTATTTTCACATGTTGTTTTGTTGGTCAAAGGGTGGTTGACTATGGTCATAATTCGATTATCTAATTTTTGGAATATGATGCACTATGTTATATTTCGATTTCATCCCCATAAATGGATTCTCAAAAGTCATACAATGCAATTTTGCATTTCAAACAGATGTTGCACGACAAGACTTCGATGTTGCACCCAATCGAAATGGGTTGTTCCATTAACCTTAACTTTTTATCCATTTTGTGTTACTAGAACCATAACCAGTAAAAACAAAGACCTCTCTTAAATCTATCGGATAAACAGGTTACACTCATCTCCTCTAAGTTTAGAATCCTCAAAATTTAATCTTAAAGACCTTTGGGAGCTTGGAAGCTTTTTTAGCTTAATTTTTTCACATGCCATTTTGTTGGCCAAAGTAGGGTTGACCGTTGTCGGAATTCGGTTTATGATTTTTTTGGAATATGATGCACCACCTTATATTTCTATTCCATCCCTATTGGGTTTTCAAAAGTCATACAGTGCAAATTTGGCTTTTCAAACAGATGTTGCACATCAAGTCTTCGATGTTGCACCCAACAGTCGTGGGTCGTTACATCAACCACAACCTTTTATAAATTTTGAGTTACTAGAACATAGCCAGTCAAAACGAAGATCTCTCATAGATCTATAGGTCTAATAGGTTCCACCTATCTCAACATAGTTTGGAAACCAAGAAATTTAATCTTAAAAACCTTTGGGAGCTCGGAAGCTTTTTTAGCATAATTTTTTCACATGTCGTTTTGTTGGTCAGAGGGGGGTTGACCATGGTCAGATTTCGATTCTATTTTTTGAAATATTATGCACCATGTTATATTTCTATTTCAACCCTATAAATGGGTTTTAAAAGTCATACAATGCAATTTTGGATTTTCTAATAGATGTTGCACCTCAAGACTTCGATTTTGCAACCAACGGACATGGGTTGTTCCGTCAACCACAACATTTTATCCATTTTGGGTTACTAGAACCATATCCCATAAAAATGAAGCTCTCTCATAGATCTATTGGACTAACTGGTTCCACCCATCTCATCTTAGTTTAGGAACCAAGAAATTCAATCTCAAAGATTTTTTGGGAGCTTGAAAGCTTTTTTAGCCCAATTTTTTCACATGTTGTTTTATTGGTCGAAGAGGGGTTGACCATGGTTGGAATTCGATTTACTATTTTTTGGAAATGATGCACCATGTTATATTTTTATTTTGTCCCCATAATTGTGTTTTCAAAAGTCATATAGTGCAATTTCGGATTTTCAAACAGATGTTGCACCCTAAGACTTCAACGTTGCACCTAAGATCTCTCACAGATCTATAATTCTAATTGGTTCCACCCATCTCATCTTAGTCCATTAACTGAAATAACAAATCTTTTTGGAGCTCGAAAGCTTTTTTAGCTCAAAATTTTCATGTTTCGTTTTGTTGGCCAAATGGGGGTTGACCGTGGTTGGAATTCGATTTACTATTTTTTTGAATATGCTTCACCATGTTATATTTCAATTTCATCCCCACAAATGTGTTTTCAAAAGTCATATAGTGGAATTTTGAATTTTAAACAGATGTTGCACCTCAAGACTTCGATGCTGCACCTAATAGACGTTGGTTGTTTTACCAACCATAACCTTTTTCCATTTTGAGTTACTAGAATCTCATGCCTAGTAAAAACGAAGCTCCCTCATAAATGTATCGGAGTAACTAGTTCCACTAACCTCATCCTAGTTTAGAGACCAAGAAATTCAATCTTAAAGACTTTTTGGGAGCTCGAAAGCTATTTTAGCCCAATTTTTTCACACGTTGTTTTGTTGGTCAAAGGGGGGTTGACCATGGTCGGAATTCGATTTACTAATTATTGGAATAAGATGCACTATGTTATATTTCTATTTCATCCCTACAAATGGGTTTCCAAAAGACATAAAGAGAAATTTTGGATTTCACACAGATGTTGCACCTAAAGACTTTGTGGTTGCAACCAACAGACATGGCTTATTCCGACAACCATAACTTTTTATCCATTTTGAGCTACTAGAACCATAACCACTAAAAATGAAGCTTTCTCATAGATCTATCAGACTAACTGGTTTTGACCATCTCATCTTAGTTTATAAACTAATAAATTCAGTATTAAAGATTTTTTGGGAGCTTGAAAGCTTTTTTATTTCAATTTTTTCACATGTCATTTTTTGGGTCAAAGGGTTTTGACCGTGGTCGGAATTCGATTTACTATTTTTTAGAATATGACGCACCATGTTATATTTTTATTTCATCCCCATAAATGGGTTTTAAAAAGTCATACAGTGCAAATTTGTATTTTCAAACAGATGTTTCACCCCAAGACTTTGATGTTGCACCCAACAGACGTGAATTGTTTGGTCAACCATAACTTTTTATCCATTCTGAGTTACTCGAACCATAACCAGACAAAATGAAGCTCTCTCATAGATCTATAGGTCTAACAGGTTCCGACCATCTCATCTTACTTTTGAAACCAATAAATTCAATCTTAAAGACATTTGGGATCTCAAGAGCTTTTTTAGTTCAAAATTTTCATATGTCGTTTTGCCAGTCAATGAGGATCGACCGTGGTCGAAATTCGATTTACTAATTTTTGGAACATGATGCACCATGCTATATTTATGTTTCATCCTATAAATGGGTTCTCAAAAGTCATAAAGTACAATTTTGGATTTCAAATAGATGTTGCACCTCAAGACTTCGATGTTGCACCCAACAGACGTGCGTTGTTTCGTCAACCGTAACTTTTTATCCATTTTGACTTACTAGAACCATAACTAGACAAAACGATGCTATCTTATAGATCAATATGTCAAAAAGTTTCTACCCATATCATTTTTGTTTAGAAACCAAGAAATTCAATCTTAAAGACATTTAAGAGCTCAAAAGCTTTTTTAGCTCAATTTTTTCACATGTTGTTTTATTGGTCAATGGGGTTGACCTTGTCAGAATTCGATTTACTATTCTTGATGCACCAAGTTATATTTCTATTTCATCCCCATAAATGGGTTATCAAAAGTCATAACGTGCAATTTTGGATTTCCAAACAGATGTTGCACCTCAAGACTTCGATGTTGCAGCCAACAAACATGGGTTGTTCCGTCAACCATAATTTTTCATCCTTCTTGAGTTACTAAAACATAACCAGTAAAAACGAAGCTCTCTCATAGATCTATCGAACTAACTGGTTCCGCCAATACCATTTTAGTTTAGAAACCAGGAATTTTAATCTTAAAGAATTTTTGGGAGCTCGAAAGCTTTTTTAACCCAATTATTTCACATGTTGCTTAGTTAGTCAAAGTGGGGTTGACCGTGGTCGGAATTCAATTTACTAATTTTTGGAATATGATGAATCATGTTATATTTATATTTCAGCCCCATTAATGTGACAACCCCAATTTCGTCAGACCGATTTTTTTTTAAAATTCCAATCTATTGAAACTCGGATTGATTTGCTCTGGTATCCTGCAAAAAAGATAGAGACATAAAACATCTCAGAGATCAGAAAAATATCTCACAACGGAAAGGATAAAATATATTATTATCAAAACATAGCCTTACCGTATTATTAATACTGCCTAACCAGTATCCAAAGCTATTATGTCTCTGCCACAATCTAACCTACGAGTGTGTTATGAGGAGGGGGTCAGAACACAAGTTCTGGTGACTGGATTTAAAATATACACTTTGGATGATCTTAAATATACCGTTCAATCATATTTTCTTATTTATTAAGTTAGTTGGGTTAACAACACTCAAGGCTTACACACACATCGTACCCATTTACTTCCCAGTGAATTAACCTAATACAGCATATGTAGCTATCTCTCAATATTGAGATACACCCCCTGGTACACCACTCGCACGGCCTCAACCGTATCATCGCTGGAATATAGCAGTCCCTAATCCTATGCCCGAATGTCGTATAGATTTCTATATATATGTCAACGCTACGTCTGCAAAGAACCACTACTTCTATATTTCGTAAGCGTTTGGACTGCCATCTTTGAACCATTCGATCGAATTAGGTTCCATCCTCGAATAATACCGTCTAGTCTTATGATACACCACCCAGAGCGATATGAGTGTTCCTAGACTTTCCCACGTACGTATCGTTAATCTTTCTCGATGTCTATTGCATGTTTTCTCTATATGTGCACCGAGTCCCATGGTAGGGCTAATCAAGAAACTCGAAACTCGGTCGGGAGCTTTCAAATATCTATCGATTGCAGATGCTAAGGTCTGGTTTTACAGTGGCTATGGTCCCACTAGACCCCTTCCTCAACTAATGAAAGGCACCCAAGAATATAAAGAATGAGAACTTACCCCCGGCCCCCTATGCCCATCAAACCTATTGGCCAAACTCACCCATAACTAGAAAGCAAAGTATATGGTCTTTTGGAGTTCTCCACCTTTCCGCTTTATGTACTGACTGAAGATGGTAGGTAGATGACGAGTTGCTATCATAGGGCACCAACTGGTCTCGCCGAATCATGCTAGTCCATCTCAGTCTTTTGATTGCCCCTTATTATTGCAATCAAGGTATACTCATTGGTTCACCTACGCAGACCTAACCTCTGTGAGTACAGGCGGATCTTCTTCCATTCACAGAGGAATACTAAGAGTACCCTACGTCCCCGGAAGCAGCGTGCGTCCCCTTCTAGTCCTTTAGAGCCGTCAAACAATCAGATGAATGTGCGCTCCCCTCATCCCTTATAATACCTCGATGATCTACCCTGTTGGGTTATTCACCCTCAACCGTACGGACTGGTCTAAGCGCCTTACTTTAGCATGTTGTTAGGCCCTATGTCTAAACATTCTTTTACGTGCTTGTCTCACCTCACCGGGTTTCCAGTTAACTTGGTTATTCCAATTCATATAGAATTCTTATTCAAATTACCAAGTTTCTCTTGCTTATTAATTTCAGTCATACAACTTAATTCATTTAAGTTTATTATTAAGCTTACAACATGTTACTCTCTAGATTGTGGCCCAAGGTCTGTGATCCACAATCCCTTTTATATTCTTGTTTGATTTCAATAACATGTTTTACTTGATATGTAATTAAGAATATCTAATTCACATGTTTCCAATTAACATGTCACTTACCACTTATGATTAAATATAACTTATTTCATTTCATTAGTTTTCCTCATCCTTTCTCGTTTAATCATAATTTCACTTTACATCGTCAATACGATTTACCATTGTTTACTAATTAACTTAGTTCTATTAACTAAGGACTGTTAACAAGTTTCTCTACCCATTTATTATAACCTATGTTATAATTTCCCCTTGTGACAAGTCTAAACATGTTATTCTTACCAACGGGTTTCAGACTCCCAGACTGCTTAATTTATAATTAAGTACAATATATTTTCTCCCCTTTTCTTAACTGGTTTTAGGTCTTCCCCTTTTCTGATTACTTAATTTACGATTAAGCGTCACTTAACTTAATTCACCAGTTATCCCATTCCCTTACTAGTTTATTATAACCTAAGTTATAATATTCACTTGTCCCTAGGACAAGTCTACCTGTTATACAACATTTTCATTAGTGCTATTTATTTATAATAGGTTAATATCATTCCCCTTTTAAACCATTTACTGTTGTAAACCATTATTCTTCATTCTCTGTAGTATATGTTCCTTATTAAATTAAGGAAAACACTTCATGCACCTTATCAGTTTGATAGAAGGAATCAATGATTTATTTTCATAACGTTTTCCCATCTAAATTCATGGTAGCAAGTAATTTCTTTACTTTTCTATATTTATTGTGGCTTACTTGCAAAACGTTTTCCGAAATAAGTCACATCACTTTCCCCTCTTATCACACTAACTCAGTTCATTACATCCCTCCCTTTCTTATTTTCTGAGTTAGACATTTAATTACCATCCTTGACATTTATTCATATCTTGTTATATACATATATTTATTTATATATATAAGCACTAGACCTCTCACATTAAGCCTACACTTGTGGATGCTGGATTTGCCGGGTGGGTCCGGGCAGACTTCTACCACAAGCTGACTTAACCCCGCTCCTTAGCTCATATTGTTAATTCTTGCACTTAGGCCTCCCACATTAGGTTCAACATTAGTGGCTGTTGGATATGCCGGTCGGGTCGGGGTAGACTTCCGCCACTAATGCAACCTAACCTCGTGCGATAAGTGTATTTACAATTTCTAATTATAATCCAAGGCATATTCATTTTCATTCAATCACTTATGTTCATATCAAATTGCGCTTCCAAATTAAAATCTCAAAACATAATATATGTTATGTTGATTACATGAAAATTTTAGACATATTATCCTTTTTACGGTAATATAGTTTACAGTAATCTAGTTTACATGTCGTCCAATTTTTGCCTATTTTTGTCGCATGTCATTTTCAACATATGTTTAATTCTACTAGGATATGTAAACATTCAATTGGGTAATTATTTTAACATGTCGTTCAATCAATAATATGTCCCAAGTAAAGCATGTAATTACAATCACTAAATTGGCTATTCATATCCTAACAAGTTTATTTTCTCCATAATGTAAACATTCAATAACTTAGCCAATTCAACATAAGAATTTCCTGACATATTCATATCAACATTTCAATTCGTTACAACAGTCATTTATAATTAAACTGGCCATTTCAAAATTTATTAAAAATGGGAATGCTAAATGATAGTCATAACATTATCTAAAGGCTATAGCTTAAACCCACTCACCTTTAAGCTTTCCCCAAATGTTGGATCAGATCCGTTCTATCATCCATGGTTTTCCTTTTCCCTTTAATTTGATTCACGACCTAACGACCATGGATTTATTATTTCATGAAAAGAGAAGGGAAAGAGAAATAATTTAAATAGATTGGTTCTTAAAGGTTATCTTGCTTTTATGATTCAATAATCTTTTTTATTAACGTTGATTCCCTGTTCCAGATCTAAATCCATAATCCTCCTAGGCTAACATTTTAATTTCAAAATAGATTTGAGAAGAGAGAGAGAGGGAGCCATTGAGAGCTCTAATGCAACCGCCGAATTATGATGTTTAGGGTTAGGTCTAGGGTCTTGTTTATAGGTACTCAAGACCTTATCGTACACGCAGCGCTGAGTCACCATAAAACCCAGTTAAGAAAATAGTCCAGGTTTACAAATGAATCTAGCCAAATCTTATCGTACACACAGTGCTGAGTCAGCATTGGGTCCCACAAGTTGTTTTGGCGCAGAAATTTGAATTTCGAATGTTTGAATTGTTTTGGCGTAAATATTTGAATTTCGAACTTTTGAATTTCTAGAATTTATTTAACTGTTTTATTCACAAGAAATATTCTTATATGTATACAATTCCTCTACCGACCATTTTACGCATATATATACGCACAATTTTCGTTTTATTTTCAAAATTCAAACGATGTTGCACCGTTATTTGATTCTTGCCATATTTCATTGACTGTAGCCTTATCTTGAATTTTATCTTTTGTATACGTATATTTATGCATATATATATATATATTCTCATGTATATACATATATTTTCTTTATTTCCTTATATGTATGTTCTTATCCTTTCAAATTTTGAATTTGTATACATACATATATTTGCATGTTCAGTTGGCCCTCTCTAAAACAAAGATAAAAATATGCCACCGCCGAGGTTTGAACCCCCGACCTCCATGTTACAAATCCAATGCTTTACTAACTGAGCTATGAAGTCTTTTGTTAATAAGTCTTAGAACTAATAGTTAATCTAAAAATGTAATAATTTATGTTAATAATTAGGTATTAACATTAATTAGTACTTAAAAATTTAACAACTAATAAATTACTAAATAGTAAATAAATAATTTGTAATTAATAATTTGTAAATGAATAACTATCAAATACTAATTAGTTTGACAATAATCAAGTATTAATTAAATCATAATAGTTAAAAGTTAAAATTTAATGTGAAATAGTAATAAATCTAAACAAATAAATATAAAATTTTGATTCATTATAAATCAATTTTAGTACTAAAAAGGTAAAAATACAAAAATATTCTAAGGGGAAAAAATTATATGTTGCAGGTATTAACTTTTTTAACTTATATAAAATAGTAGATGACAATCGTTTACTAAAATGCACGAAAATTTAAATATAATCTTGACTATCGTATGGATTATCATCCAGATATAACCATAACAACATTGTCTTTCAAACATCAGATATTTTTACATATCTTTTTAAGGATACTTTTCAGTACTTGTGGGTTGTATTACATTTAATCATTTCTGAAGAATTTTATATGTTGAAGCATACAAATATTTGGGCTTTAGAACCAGATTTCGCTACTTAACTCTGTTTCCGAAACAAAAATTTTGGCTCCAAAACGAAACTTTTGGCTCCAAGATTTTTTTATTTTTGCATATAATCACCGCTTTCTCTCCCCTCTCACCTGATAGCAACAACCGCAATCCAATGTTCTTGCTCCAAATCCTATCAAAATTTCAATAAGAAACCTGCTTGCATCCTCCAATCCCGAACCGATAACACAAATATATCTTCTATCATGAATATATTTAGTGGAGATGCTGCTTTCTATTGAGATTCGGAGGTGAACCCTTATCGGGTCTGGAGTCTAACTTCAGTTTGATGCAATCAGATTTCGGCTACTTGCTTGGCTTCAGATGATGAACTCAGCATCCCTCCTGTGGATTGCGATTAAACCCAGAACTAAGCCCTTCATCTGCTCTTGGCGGAAACTAAGATGAACATCAAATGGGGGTCCAATCATTCGTCTCCCGTGCAAATCATATGCGGTATGACTATTGTGCTTTAATACGTGCTACTGATACACTACCTTTATGATTTTTCTTGCAATCGTAAGTTATGATTCTGTGGTCAGCCAATAATTTTAACATTCCATGGACAAATAAGGCTAACTGTGGATTGGTTAATACTTAGGTTAGAAAAAATGCTTTAGAAGTTAGATTGAAACACGTTTTGGGTTTACCTTTCAGATTTGGGATATAGGGATTCAGCTATGGATGGACTAATGTTTGCTGAACCATTCAAGAAATTCAGTCACTAGCTAGAAGTTATTGCTGCTGAATTCATCAGGGGTGATTTTATAACTCCTTTGGGGATTCACTCATCAATGTGTTACCTTGGGTTTATTAATTACAAACTATTTCAGCTCATTCATTAGATTCAAGGATCTTAATTCAGTTGATGCACAATGAAAAAATATTTTAAAACACAAGTTTCACCATAACCGGTTCCGAATATCAAACATTGGGCTCAAAACTTGTGCAAATAATGTATGTTTTCAGTCCCATGCCATGACACGAATGGAAGTTGATGGCTCCCACGCTCTGCAGAACACATATTCTTATGTTCACGTGGTAGATTCAATATTCTTCGGCGTTCAGGTAATAATGTGATTTTCTAGGTGATATTTTTATGTGTGCAGAAAAATGAAAGCTGAAAATTGATGCTAACAGAAGGGTTTTCTAAGTTTACAACCTAACTCCAATAT
This sequence comes from Allium sativum, assembly GCA_030737875.1. Taxonomy (NCBI): domain Eukaryota; kingdom Viridiplantae; phylum Streptophyta; class Magnoliopsida; order Asparagales; family Amaryllidaceae; genus Allium; species Allium sativum. The sequence continues at coordinate 847,176,366 of CM060919.1, read as the reverse complement.
GATTTTTCCATATAATCCAAGTATAAACTAAGTGTCTATTGCTTTCACCTTAATGTCTATATACTACTCCTTAACGACAATGCACCATTAGCCAAGAAAAAAGTTGACACATCCATCAGTTGAAGCACGCTGTTATCAAATTCAGTGTGATAATTTCAGGGCTGAAGTATTACACTGATACACAAGAAAAAAATGAACGTAAACAAATAAAATAGAAGTAAAGCATAAGTAATAGTTACCATCAGTGATCACTATAGTAATTCTGGACTTTATGTAAATCTATGAGGTTCATTTCACAACTGTAACTTGCCGTATGCCTCAGCCAATTTGTTTCTGTCCTAACCCCATCACCAACCCCCACTCGACTAATTCATAACTAAGTTGCCCCATATGAGATGATCTCAGTTACTTGCATTTTGGTTTGACCCCGGCTTGTGAATGATCTGAACACAATTGCGTCAAACTAGAATGAATGTGTGAGGATGGTGGAATAGGCATACCATATGTAGGTGGTAGAAATGCTAACAAATTATGTGTACTTGTGGAAACAACTGGATAATGTGCTAGTTTTATGGTAGCGTAAGGGAAGCAACTGAGCTTATGTGTATTTCTGGTCATTTATATTGCAAGATATCTACCTACAATACACTAATGTGTAGACTTCCATTCTTGATTTTGTCTATTTGGCATCGTTCAAATAAAGATGTGTCACACAAATGTAATTTAATGATGACATATTATTACAAAATTAGATTATAATTTTCATGTAAAGAATTTTAATATTTCTAGATTCATAATTAAGAATTTCGATAGCAATTCTTGCAGCTTGTAATCTAAGCTAGTATTCCTTTGTTTACACTCTCTTAAAACACTGTTGAAAATTTCATGGAACATTCTCTTATCTTTTTACTGTTATCATTTTCCAATATGTTTCCATTGTTAAGGGCTTTTGTTGAGTCTTCCAGAGTTTTCCCCTTTTTTTTCTTTGATTCTTGTTGAATAAAAATTCCAAGATATTTATTTGTATGTATAATTCAACTTTGTTGGTTTCATAGGTTGAAGAGGCAATTGAGCTTTGTTGATTTTAGAGGCAATTCCCAATGTGAATAGAAGATATGATGATAGCATTAGGTGGAGGCCAATTACATTTCAAAGAGAAATGAGCTTTGTAAATTTCATTGGCAAATTAGCTTTATAACTGGGTTAAAGGCTTTCATAGGGAAATGAGGAGGATAGTTGTAATTTTATACATTTTTATATGGTATATGATTTATAATTTGTATTATGGATATAAAGTTGTGATTTTTATCAATGAATGGATCATGATGTCTTTAATTTTACATCTATATCTTATGTTATTTATCTATTTATTATTGTACACATAACATATATATATATAGAGTTTTATACATATAATTTGTGGATATATTACAATTGTAAAATAGTAGTTGTAATAAAATATATCACAACGGTTATAAATAGTTGTAAAAACTATAGCAACAACGGTGCATAAAAGTTGTAATAAAGTTTATTACAATGGTGGAAAACAGTTGTGAAATATACATATCACAACGGTGTTGCAACAGTGCAAAAAAGTTGTAAAAGATTTTAGTCTATTACAACTTCTTAATATACGACGGTTAGCCCACCGTTGTAAAATGTATTTTACAACTGTTTTCCACAGTTGTAATATGGTCAGTTTGTTGTAGTGTGGGAAGCTAGATTAATTATCTAGAATACTTACATCATATATATTTTGAAATTTTGAAAGTTTGCTATCTCAAAACATTTTTGCAAACTAATTATGTATTTTTTCTAAAAAAAGAGAGAAGGGGGGTTTATACTTAAGATGATTTTCAAAGTTGAGAGTGTGGATTTTCCAAAAAGAAATGGTTATCCATGTGGGAGTAATGATTATAAAAAAATGTTTTGAGAGTGTAACACCCTATATTTTCTGTCAACATTAAAGTAACAAATTAAAGTATACTTAATTTTTAAGAGAAGAATTAAGGTAAATAGGTTACGCCATTGCGTTCGTCTTGGAATTATGCTTGAAATAGAGTCTGAGTTTGTGTAAATCGGACTCCGAATGAAGAAGTTATGACCTTCAGAAGTTTCAGAGATTTAAATAAAACATCTTAGGTTTGAAATTCGAAATTCAAATCACACACCCGGGCTGGGCGGGAAATTTCCCGCCTAGGACCCAGGTTAACCATGGGGTCGACCTGGGTCACACAGGTCGACCAGGGACCCCCCCACCCCCCCCCCCAATTTCCATATTCGAGGACATATTCATTTTTCGGCATTTGGATCCCCGTTCTGACCAGATTCGTTGATCCCTATGCTATAAAAAACCCCTAAGGCTACAGTTTTCTCTACACAACTTCATTTTGCCTATACTCTACCCTAATTCATATCAAAATAAATCAAAGACAGGGTCATGTTGCTCAAGTAGAATCAAGTTTAGAATTCAAGTAGAGATTCAAAGGCCAATTCGAAGACTTCAACAACTATTTCTAAGAATCAAATCAAATCTAAATTAGAAGAACAAATAGTCTACTTCAATGGAGAGCTATTCAGTTTTAGAATATAGATCCGAGAATTCAAGACCATTCAGTAATTTGTTAGTTCACGTTACTTTCAGAAATAAAAGCTAATTGTGATTCTGACATTGTAATAAATCTGGATATGAGATTATGCCTGTCTTTCTATACCCTTAGGACCGATCTCATTGATAATATTATGTCCATTCTTTTTCCCTTCTTCCCTTTTTGTTTTATAGCCAGGCTACTGCGAGCCAGAGCCAGATCTCATAAGAGATGAACGTACGTTGGAAATAAAATTGGGCATAATATATGATTTGAACATGGCCAGCACTAAAATTGGGCATAATATATGATTTGGACACGACCAGCGCTAAAATTTGGGAAAAGTATTAAATTGTGTATAATTGGTCATAATTGAGTTGTAGCTGATTTGAGGAAATAACACATGTTGTATTCAAAACATAAAGTATCGAACATATGACTTGAGATTTGAGGCATAAAGTATCGAACATATAACTTAAGATTTGAGGCATAAAGTATTGGACATATGACTTGAGATTTGGGGCATAAAGTATTGGACATATGACTTGAGATTTGACGTATAAAGTATATTGGACATATAACTTGGGATTTGGGGCGTAAATTGAACTTTAAACATGTAAGTTCAAGTTATTTTCAGATTTAAACACCTAATAGTGATTTTGGCATGTACTGAAATGGATCTAAGTCCATAAGACAAATCTTTCAGATTAATTCCTATCTTTCTATTGAATCAATGATTTACATGCCTAGGAAGTTATTATTCAATCATGCCTGTCTTTGTTGGACATCTAATATAAAATCCTTTTAGGTTCATGATGTTATTTAATCAGATCTATATGACTATGAGGTTATTTCTGTCAGTTTGTTTCAGATCTGTCTTTATTATACCCCAACTCTAATAGATCTGTAATCCTCTTAGGTCCAAAATATTTGACAGATCTACCATTTTAATGCCTGTTTTATGCCTACTCTCGTTTATGTTCCTCTTTCGTCCCATTTATTTTATGAATCTAGATTAACCTCGAATCTAGACTGAAACTTATTATGCGTGCGATTGGAATACGGGGGTAATGGGGAATATTCTATTTGGTAATGGTGGAACATAATTTTTGTAACTTATGATTTGGGGCATAATTGTCTTTTTTGCGAACTTGGGGTAAATGGAAATATTAAATATGGATTTGGCGCAAACTGTAAATTGGAATATTAATCTAGATTGGGCATAACCATTGGTTAAGACGCCAAGCATAATGTATTTTGGGATATTGAGGCATGACTATTATCGCAAACTTGGGAAGATTAGATGCAGCCTAATTTGAGTAATAACTCGAAATTGAATTTGGGGGCCATAAATTTTGTTGGGCATAACTTGAGAATTGGAATATGACTGTTGGGATAATTAGCATATAAATCTAGACTTGGACATTTATGGAAAATATGGTATAATCTGAAATTGACAACAATTGTGAATAATTTACATATAATCTGTAAATACGTAAATTAGTGAAAAGACGAATGTGCCTAACCTGAGGTTAGATTGAGTTGTGGTGTAAAACTGCCCGGAACCGCCCAGCACATCCAGTAACCACAACAACACCTATCTAATGTGAGAGGTTAGTGCATCATGCCCAAGAAAAACCCGAGGTTAGATTGAGTTGTGGTGTAAGACTGTCCGGAACCGCCCGGCACATCCAGTAACCGCAACAACACATATCTAATGTGAGAGGTTGGTGCATTAATAAATCAATTAATGCTAATGAAGAAGATTAATGGCTAGGGTTAAGTCCATAGGAACACTTAACCAATATAACATGAATGACTAGGTTTAAGCCAATAGGAAACACTTAACCAGTATAGCACGATGGATGGGTAGGGTTAAGTAATAAGAAACACTTAACCAATATAACTTGATTTGTAACACCCCACGTCCATTAATGTCACTCACAAAGGGAGTGCATTAACTTCTATGGAGCGTTTTAAGTAAGTATAGAACAGAAACTTAACAATAAGACAGATATAAATTGTACTCAAAGAATTAAAACTTTATTTCATTGCAGCGGAAAACACATATGTTTGCTTACATCATCAAAAACCAGAGTCAAAGTACATAATATCCATCTTGACTATCAAAAGTATATAAACTAACAGACTTAATCCCCAACATCAAAATAGCCATAAATAAAAGAGAAGCAGAACTTTACTTCAGCGATCCAAGTAATCTTCTAAAAGCAGAGAAACAGAAGTCCAAGATCAAGCTCCACTGGTGCTAGTCCCAACCTGAGCACCTTGGGGGTGGGGGAAGGAAGAAAGAGGAGGAAACAAAGGGGGTCAGTCATAAAGTTTGGCGCGTGTGATAATTTTAACAATATAATTAACATAGTAACTAGGCTAAGGCATAAGTTGGAAAATAAGGAAACGACCATGAACCATTGAATATGGCAGAGTAAATAAGGAAATAAGATGAACAACGATATTGTTAAAGCGCACCTAACCCACTGTAAGATAATTACTAAACTACACCAACACTATAGGATAATTGCTATACTGCACCAGCACTAGTATACTGCACCACCACTAGTCACCCTAAGGTTGATCCCGCCTACAGAACTCAATAATGATATTGGTAGTTTCGTGCACCCCTAGCTGCCTTCATAGGTGCCGCCTGCCCCTATCCCCACTAGGTGTACCCACTACCCCCAAGCGATTGGCTCCCTAACTCGTAGATACCCGTGTTGGTCCCATAGTGGGGTGTATCACTCCCCAAAGTGGCAACACGATACCACTGAATATGCACGGCTTATACCTACACGATGCAACAACGTCTATACCTACCAGCCCGGGTCCACAGACGCATATGAACCCGTTCGACTTGCGTTGCCACCGCTAACCCAGTTTGGCCTCTTATAGTCGAGCCCAGTATGTGTGTCCCGTCCTCGACTTGGGTCAAGCCCACAAAGATACGTATGGGTTACTGGTTGAAACGGGCCCCCATTACTTGACATAAGCTTTCCACCTAAGCTTGGTCCCCTCTAGTACATCCCACTTAACCCACTTCTTATTCATGTTCACTTACATGTTTCAATTTTGGTTAAGTATTTCTAATCATATTTCAAATGCCACCCAAGGCATCCACTGGAACCCACATGCCACCCAAGGCACCAACTTAACCCCCTCATTTCTCACTACATGTTTATCTGGTTAAGTGTTTCTTAATTCATTAAGACCGTAACCTCATAAAGACCTCTCACATTAGACTGGCATTTGTGGCAGCTGGATTTGCCGGGCGGGTCCGGGCAGTCTTACACCACAAAAGAGCCTAAACTCGTGTCTTTACAATTGTTACGTATTTAATTTATGCCTAAGACCTCTCACATTAGACTGGCATTTGTGGCAGCTGGATTTGCCGGGCGGGTCCGGGTAGCCTTACACAACAAAAGAGCCTAACCTCGTGTCTTAGACGATTAATTTCTCCTAATTAATCATTCCCCAAATTTGAATTACTTTCCCTATTCAAATTATCAATCAATTCCAAATTTAACGATGTCCATAATTGACTTAATTATGTCCATCCATTTATGGTATGAAAAATCATACCAATTTTCACCACAATTATATTTTATTCCTTTTAAGGCATTTATGCCAATTAAATCTTTTTAATATTATCCCCTTTACCCCACGTTGTACGTTTTTTCGTTTAACATAAAATATACGTTAGACTCGAATAGTCTAACTCATGGAATAAAGAGAAAACATCACAATGTACACATAATGAAAACATAGATCTAAACATAGGGATGAACTTGCATATGTGAATGATGTTCTACATCTAAAACTTGCGTAGGCCAAAGTTACAACTTGCATAAACAACATATGTCATGGATCCAAATCTAAATGTGTGAACTTTCATAAATCATGTATGTCATAGATCTACATCTAAAGGTGTAAACTTGCATAGGCAATAACCCTAAACTTGCATAACATGATTCATACCCCGAACTCATATATTTATAGAAACTTGCATATGTGATTTATGCATCATAACAATGGTGTAAACTTGCATCTAATATGTAAAATATCATGTAGAATTCAGCATATAACTCACCCATATCATAGCCTAACTTTAAATCAAATTTTCACATAAACAAGATGTCATAACCATGTAAGGTCACATATAATTTTACCCAACTTGTATATGATTCATGTTTAAATAAAAATCTAAACTTGCATACATATGATTTATCATATGAATCAACATCACCAAACTAGCATATGAAACATGATGATTTGGTTATATATAAAATTACTACATAGAAGATAGCAACATAACTTTACATCATAAATGATAGCATCACAACATAACGTCATAGAGATTTCAACACAATTCTACAACATAATTACAACATGTGATCACTAATTCACATCACATCCATACAATCCGCATCATAACTTAATCCAATTAAATTACTAATTATTTTATTAAAACTATCGAACTCACAACTCAAAGGCGATCTTGAGTTCTGAATTCTGATTTCTGAAGTTGAATTAGCTTTCCTTTGAAGAAGATTCGTTGTTAGGGTTGAATAGAACTGATTTGATTTGATGTTCTTCCTCTCTAATTGGTGGCGGCTACTCTAGGATTCAAGACGACAGCATGACGGCCATAGTTTTAGTTTTAATTCTGATTTAGTGTAAGAGTCTATGGGTCTTTTTATAGAGCTTTGAATTAATTTAAGCCGTCGGATCACTCTAGGATCCATCTAGGCCTTAGAAACCAAGAAATGATGTCAACAGACCAACCAGAAATTTCCACCTAAGCCCTAACACATAAAATTTCATCATAGACCATTTAGGGTCGATGGGACCAATTCCAAACCTCCTGAGTCGACCCTGCGGTCGACCCAATGTGACTCGGGTCGACCCATAAAATAGGTCGGTTTGGTGTTTTGCCTTCCCGCTTCCGCTATTTTGAATTTTTTTCTTAAATTTTAGGTTGAATTTATATATATATATATATATATATATATATATATTACTATCTTCCTAATTAACCATTTTCACACTAAACTACTTTTTGAACCGCGTTCACACTAAACTGCTTTTTAGCCATTCCCCTAAAACAAAAATATGGCGTTGGCGGGGATCGAACTCTGTACCTCTTGTATGCAAGTCACATGTTCTTACCAAATGAGCTACTAAGTCTTTTGCTTACAAACCTTAGAAAAATACTAAACATTTATTCTTTAATTTAGTTAATTCGATTATTCAAAAATCCGGGGTGTTACATTCTCCCCTCCTTAAAGGATTACGCCCCCAAAATCTCCAAGTTAAGGAGAATGCATATCCTAACATCCAAACAACCATCTACTCAACCATCAAACACAGGCATTCATTGTCCTTATAGAATTTCTAATGTTGTATGAACATATGAAAAAAGTGCGTGTATATGTTCCTTATCTAATGCAAAATCAGGCGGTCTACTGATTCAGTTGACCTCCTTAATGCAAACCATGATAGTGCCATGCGTCCATTATGTATGTGAAAGAACCCTATCGATACATGTTATTTCTACATGTGTGCACAACCATTCACCAAAATGCAACATCCATATGATAGCACAACCATTATACATCCATTATCTTAAATATGCACACACATTTATATGCAATATGCAATATGAAGTGACTGAGCCGATCTAGTTCCTAAAGTGTGTGTATATGCATCCACGAGCAACCACTAGCAAACACATGCATCCATCATACATAACATGTCTCAAACACATGTTTCAATCATAGGACTACCCTATCTAAAGGTCAAAGCTACTAACGAGAGGACAAAATAAAGATAAGATAAGTATAAGGTAAGCGATAAAGGAGAAACTAAAAGACATACCCTCGAAAAGAAAAGGGTATGATGAACGCATCTTCTCTTCTGTCTCCCGAGTAGCGTTGCTTTCATCATCTCCCCATTGCACTTTGACTAGCTTGACCTCTCGATTCCTCAACTTCTTAACCTCCGACCCAAGAATGCACGTAGGAGCTCGCCGAATCGTCGCATCATGCTCTATCTCCACCTCTCTAAGCAAGCTCGGCTCTACCACTTCCGCGGTCTCGTGCAAGCACTTCCTCAAATGTGACACATGGAATACATCGTGTACGCCACTAAGTCTCTCGGGCAACTCCACTCTATACGCGATCTGCCCAATCCTCTCTAAATAGGAAACGACCCTACGAACCTTGGTGCTAACTTCCCAACAGACCCAAAGCGAACGACGTTCTATAATGGAGACACCTTGACAAAGACCGTGTCCCCAATATCAAACTCAAGATCTGTCCTCCTCTTGTCCGCATAAGATTTCTGCCTATCTTGCGCCGTCTTCATCCTCCTTCGAATCAAATCGATCTTTTCCAAAGTCTCTCTAATCATATCGGGCCCAAGTAAGATCTTATCTGTAGACTCCCACCAACATGTAGGCGAACGACACGGCCGTCCATAAAGAGCCTCGAACGGTGCCATGCCAATGCTAGACTGAAAGCTGTTACTATATGCGAACTCCACCAACGGAAGATGTTCCTCCCATGTACCTCCGAAATCTAAGACACACAACCTCAATAGGTCCTCTAGAATACGATTCGCCCTCTCGGTCTGGCCATCCGTTTGAGGATGATATGCGGTGCTCAAACATAACTGAGTCCCTACCGCCTCTTGCAAGATCTTCCAAAATTCGCTAGTAAAGATAGGATCACGGTCGCTCACTATGCTAGAAGGAACACCGTGCAAACGAACTGTTTCTCGAATGTATACGTAGGCTAACAATGGAGCAGTCCTCTTACTCTTCACGGGAATGAAATGGGCGCTCTTAGTAAATCTGTCTACCACGACCCAAATCCCCGTGTTACCCTTCCTCGATCTCGGTAATCCGTCAACAAAATCCATCGAGACGCTTTCCCACTTCCATTGTCGGACCTCCAATAGGTGAAGCAACCCACCGGGTTTCTTTTGCTCCGCTTTTACTTGTTGGCACACCAAACATCTAGCGACATACTCGGCCACATCCCTCTTCATACCGGCCCAAAAGAAAACTCGCTTCATGTCTTTGTACATCTTGTCCCCGCCGGGATGAATGGTCATCTTCGAACGATGTGCATCATCAAGAATAGCCTTCCTCAAGCTCTCATCCCGTGATACACAAAGTCTATCGTCCCTACGCAACCAACCCTTATCATCTAGGGTATACCTACTTAGGTGGCTTGATGACTCCCCTCTAATGAGCTTCTCTACTAACTCCATCAACCGTGGGTCATCATGCTGTGCCTCTCCAACCCATCCCAAAAGCGTAGGTCTGACCTCAAGGACGCTAGCAAATTGGGTACAAAATCAATGGATGGTCTAAAGTCAAAGGTAAAGATAAACTCTAAGCTACGTCGCTCGAAAAACAAAGGACTCAATGTCAACTTTTTCCTACTCAAGGCATCCGCCACAACGTTACCTTTGTCAGGGGTATATGCTATCTTGAAATCGTAGGACGCCAAGAACTCCATCCACCTTTATTGCCTCAGGTTTAGATCTTTCTGAGAGAACAAGTACTTTAGCGACTTATGGTCTGCAAGAAACTCAAACTTCTCACCAAGCAAATAATAACGCCAAGACTTGAGCGCAAAAACTATGCTAGCCGATTCTGAGTCATGGGTAGGGTAATTCTTCTCATGGACTTTCGACTGTCTTCCACTATAACATATCACCCTTCCCTAGAGACCACATGCCCTAAAATCCTCACTTCTTTCCTCCAAAAATGGAATTTTGGAGAACTTAACTTTAAGCTGGTGCGCTTGTAGGGGCCTTAAGCTTTCCCTAAGATGTAGGGCATGCTCTTCTCTACTTCTAGAGAAAACCAGGATATTATCCCATGCAAAATCGTCACAACTATCCATCTCCCACACCATCTTAGTCGAACTCGACATCCCCCAAGTGCAAGCCCCAAAGACCTAAACCAATATCATACAAACACCCAAAGGATACCTCCTTCGAATTCAGACGACCTACGTGAGATGATACTAGTAAGACGGCCAACCAATTGAGCACTTGACCGACTCTGGCTGTCCTTGCCAGTTTTGCTCCAAAACCACCGCTGATCACATAACTGGCTTTGCTTAATATATTAAGCACATACGAAAACTTATTTCGCGCCTCTGGGTAAACCTCGCACTTTATCAAAGACGTCTCCATACTCACGGACCACACAAACAGACTCCAAATCATCGTTGGATGCGTCAGAAGATTCTAGGCAGCTAAGCATCACTGAACCCCTAGGGTCACAAGAAATATGAGGGTCTTTCCATAGCGAATCAATAGTCTAACTACCCTCCTTTCAAAATCTAGGATGGAACCCCGCCTGGCTAGCCAATCCACCCCTAGAATCAAACTGTAGCCCGTGAAACCAAGGACGAAGGCATTGCATTCAAATGCAACGCCCAAGATAGACACTCTCAAATCCCGACAAACCATTGAAGGATGAGCCGAACCACCAACAAGATTTGAGACTAGGATGGGATCCTTGACTAGACTAGTATTTAGGTGCAGTGTTTCAACTAACGAAGCAGATACTAACGAGTATGAAGCGCCAGAATCAAACAAAGTTCAAACAGGATGATAAAGAAAACTAAATTTCAACCTAGACGGTCCTACTCCCATCAGGTATACTAGCCGTGAGGGAATACATTTACCCTCCAGAAGATCTTGTACTTTGTCCTTGCCTCTTTGGACAATCCTAAGGTGTCCTATTTCTCCAAAACAACTAGCCTTCTTCTTCACATTCTGCATTCGTGACCTCCCACCAAGATGAGGTTTCGTCCTTTGTTAATCAAACAGCTATTTGAACCTTCCTCCCATCGTCTATCTTAAAGGTACCAAATAGCCCTCAACTTCCTTGGACTAACTTCTAGCCCGACAAACGTCTAAGTCCCTTGAAGTGGTTTTCCGTCCTTCTTACGGAAGTCCTTATTTATATTAGAAAAAGCATCTATACGCGGAGGGGGGGGGGGGGGGACTCAAAAAGAGAAAGAGATTCAAAACGGAGAATCGAAGGAAGGATATATGGCTCTTAGGGATTATGTCCTTAAAATAAACCTTTCTTTCAAAAATACTCTTCTACAAACATATTTTTGAAATTATTCTTTAAAAATGCTTTTGAAAAATAGTTTTTCAAAATATCATATCTGTTCTGGTAACCTTCAGCTCTGATACCACGTGTAACACCCCACGTCCATTAATGCCACTCACAAAGGGAATGCATTAACTTCTATGGAGCGTTTTAAGTAAGTATAGAACAGAAACTTAACAGCAAGACAGATATAAATAGTACTCAAAGATTTAAAACTTTATTTCATTGCAGCGGAAAACACATATGTTTGCTTACATCATCAAAAACCAGAGTCAAAGTACATAATATCCATCTTGACTATCAAAAGTACATAAACTGAAAGACATAATCCCCAACATCAAAATAGAAATAAATAAAAGAGAAGTTGAACTTTACTTCAGCGATCTAAGTAATCTTCTAAAAGAAGAAAAACAGCAGTCCAAGATCAAGCTCCACTGGTGCTAGTCCCAACCTGAGCACCGGGGGGGGGGGGGGAGGAAGAAAGAGGAGTAAACAAAGGGGGTCAAACATAAAGTCTGGCGAGTGCGATAATTTTAACCATATAATTAACAAAGTAACTAGGCTAAGGGATAAGTTGGAAAATAAGGAAATGACAATGAACCATTAAATATGGCAGAGTAAATAAGGAAACAAGATGAACAACGATATCATTAAAGCGCACCTAACCCACTGTAAGATAATTACTAAACTACATCAACACTATAGGATAATTGCTATACTGCACCACCACTAGTATACTGCACCATCACTAGTTACCTTAAGGTTGATCCCGCCTGTAACACCCCACCTCCGCTAGGGTCACTCTTTCGGGGGCACTAGCTTCTGGGGGGCGTTAGAACTGGGTAAGCATGCATAATGATATATCAAGGCAGAACAAGAACATAAATATATATGTAAAACAGAGTAAGTGAGCATAAAACAGCGGAATATCTCAAACCATCTCAAAACAAGTCTAGTACATCATAAAGTCAACTGCCAAAATAAACATGTCTAGTACATCATAAACAGAAATACTGAAATACATAGTGCTATCCCCAAAATAAAGATGATAAACCATAGCGAGCTCAATGTCCAGACATACATGAGCTATCCAGCAAACAAGCAAGCGATCCAAGCTAAGCACCACTATTCCCTCCCTGAGAACCTGGGGGGGGGGGGGGGAAACGGAAGAAAAGAAGCGAAAGAAAACAGGTCAGTCAAAAAGACTGGTAAGCCCTACTACGATCAGTCTATAAACTAATAAAGTTAGCATCATGATGGAAACTGAGATGAACATACTGGCAATAGATAAAGGTGTCATCACATAAAGAAGATTAAGCTTTGCACCATAGTGTACTAGCAAACTAACATAACAGGTATTGATCCCTTAGCCCAAACTTTGGCCCAATAACATGAGGTGACCTTAATACAAGGTCCAGCCCAACGGTCTAGTCGATCGGCTCCCTATAAACCTAACACGTCAAGTGTTGGTGTCCATACGGCCCACATATGGATGTAGTCAGACTGTGCTGGGTCCACCTTCGGGTGTATCAAGCCCTCGGGTGTCAACCCCAGACACCTAAGCAATAATGCACAGTCTAAACCTACTGGTACCCGTGCCTCGAGTTTGTCCAACACCGGATTACGTGCACGTCCGTAGCCCGCCTGGACCCGCACCGCTGTACCACTCAGCCGCCGCTTTGGTCGCTTACATCAGTCCAGTAATCGTGCCCCGCCCTAGCCTAGCCTCTAGGGTTGTGAATGATACCAAACTGGGATTACTGCTGGAACAGACCACGTTGCTAGGGTTTTCTAAGAGGGTTAAGTGTGGTTTAACCCCTCACTAATCATGGATTAAATTAGTTAAGTGTAACCAACAGTTCACCACTTAACCCCATTTAATCCCTCGTATCCCCAAAATTGGTTAAGTATTAGTGGGCCATGACTTAACCCTAATCACGAGGCATTAATTAATTTAATGCACCCAACCTCTCACATTAGACCTTGTTGTGGTTACTAGTTAGGCCGGGCGGGTCCGGGTAGGTTTACACCACAACTTAGTCTAACCTCGGGTTTTACGTGCATCATGACCAACTACTCACATTGGGTCCTATTGCTTGTAGCCACTAGTTAAGCCGGTCAGTTCCGGGTAGGTTTATGCTACAAACTCAACCCAACCTCGAGTTGGCCACACTTATGTTTTCTAAGTGTCATGTCCACTTTATTTTCAAACATAATTACAAGTTTAACAAATACTTGGGTAGACCTAACTTAATAGGTAAATTCCCAAGGGGTAGACCTAACTTAATAGGTAAATTCCCAATCTTATATTTTCATGTATTTTAAGTTTTACCCAAAACCCCCCAACGTCATTCTATCGCTTACATATTCGTCATAACGCATAAAGGATAGAAAGAGGGAACTTGGCACAACATACATGATGAATCTTACATATCATAATAAACATGCATAACATGTTGGGCTTGCATAACTTAGCATAGTAAACTTGCATAAACATGCATAACTTGTTAAACTTGCAAATCATGGCATAGTGAACTTGCATAAACATGCATAACTTGTTAAACTTGCAAATCATGGCATAGTGGACTTGCATAAACATGCATACTTGTTAAACATGCAAATCATAGCATAGTGAACTTGCATAAACATGCATAACTTGTTAAACATGCAAATCATAGCATAGTGAACTTGCATAAACATGCATAACTTGTTAAACTTGCAAATCATGGCATAGCGAACTCGCATAAGCATGCATAACTTATTAAACATGCATAAATCCCAACTTTCATCACATATTAACTTTAGAGTTTCTAAAATGAAGGTAAGAGGGCTTACAATGCTTTTGCGGACTCAAATGAGTATAGCAAATGTAAGAAACCCCTTATGCAACAAATTAAAACCCCAAAAATGCAAGCAAACTTGATCAAGACTCCTCCTTTATGATGACAATAGAGAAACAAGACTTTAATGCAAGCTAAAGAGGATCATACAAGTCTAAATACACTTGTATGCATGGAAATCTCTTAGGAATTTGTTTAGGAATTGTGTGAAGAGAGTGGAGGCCATGAGAGGTTTGATTTTGACATAGTTTAGTTGCTAGAATGAATAATGAGTGATTTAGGGTAGGTTAGGGTCTTATTTATAGATTAGGCTAGTGATTTAGACCATAGGATTAAACCCTAGTTGAATTAGGTCCATCAGATTTCGGAATTCTCAAGACCAAGCCCAAATCAGAAATGGTGCGCCAGGCAAAACTGCCCGGCCACCCCGTGTCGACAGGGCTGTCGATAGGGCAGTCGACACCCTTAGACCCCTGTCGACATGCCTGTCGACTTGGGGGTCTTGGCGGGAGTTTTCCCGCCTGACGCCAGTTGTGCCCTAACCCTTGTTTTTAACTTAAAATTTAAATCTGTTTTTACTTAGGATTTTTTTGAAAACTTCGTCGGGCCTTAATCGGGTCATACGGACTCCGATTTTCGAAAACTCGGACTCTATTTCGCGTATTTTTCCGAGACGAACGCAATGGCATAGCCCGTTTCCCTTGATTAAGATTTTAGAATTAATTTCTGCCTCGATTTATGTTATAACAGGTTATTGAAAATACGGGTTGTTACATTCTCCCCTCCTTAAAGGATTTCGTCCCCGAAATCTTCAAGTTAGGAAGAACATATCCTACCATCCAACATCCATCTACTCAAAACATCATCCACGAGCAACCATTGTCCTTAAAAGATTCTAAATGCTGTATGATCATATGCAAAAGTGTGTGTATATGTACTTATCTAATGCAAAGATCAATGCAAAATATGTTAGTGAAATGTATCCATATGTATGCAAATCCCTAACATAATGTATAATATCTACATGCGTGCTCAATCATACATCCATATGCAACATCCATGTGATAGCATACAAATTTCATCCAAGAATAAGCATAAACACTCATGCATATGCAATATGAGGAGTGTGTGAGCCGATCTAGTGCCTAATGTGTATCATGCATCCACGAGTAACCACTTGCAAACACTTGCAACCACTTGCAACCATCAAACATAACATGTCTCAAACACATGTTTCATCCAAAGGATTCTACCTAAGGTTCTCATGATAAGATAGACACGATGAACTAGATAAACTAGATAGACATGGAAAGACAAAGAGATTGAGAGTGTACCCTCAAAAAGGAATGGATAAAGCCTACGCATCTTCTCTTCAGTTTCCCAAGTTGCGTCTTCCTCGGCTTCACCCCATTGAACCTTCACCAACTTGACCTCACGATTCCTTAACTTCTTGATCTCTGTCCCCAAGATACGAATCGGAGCTTTCCTCAAGGTAGCTTCTTTCTCTACTTCCACATCTTCTAGAACACTTGGCTCAACCACCTCTGCTGATTTATGCAAACACTTCCGGAGATGCGAAACATGAAAAACATTATGCACTCCAGCTAGCTTCTCGGGCAATTCCACTCTATAGGCCATCTGCCCGATCCTCTCTACAACTGGAAACGGTCCAACGAACCTTGGTGCTAACTTCCCTACTGCTCCAAACCGAACCACATTCCGCAAAGGAGAAACCTTCACGAAAACCATATCCCCAACATCAAACTCCAAATCAGTCCTTCGCCTATCAGCATAAGACTTCTGTCTGTCTTGGTCCGCCTTCATCCGTCTTCTAATCAACTCGACCTT
Organism: Allium sativum; assembly: GCA_030737875.1. NCBI lineage: Eukaryota > Viridiplantae > Streptophyta > Magnoliopsida > Asparagales > Amaryllidaceae > Allium > Allium sativum. The sequence continues at coordinate 847,159,933 of CM060919.1, read as the reverse complement.
CTCGGATGTATCTCTAATCATGTCAGGTCCAAGTATAAGCTTATCTGTAGTCTCCCACCAACATGTAGGTGACTTGCACGGTCTCCCATATAAAGCCTCAAATGGTGCCATCCCAATGCTCGCCTGATAACTGTTATTATAAGCAAATTCCACAAGAGGAAGATGGTCTTCCCAAGTACCACCAAAATCCAGAATGCAAAGCCTCAACAAGTCCTCAAGTACCCTATTCACCCTTTCTGTCTGACCGTCCGTTTGTGGGTGATAAGCCGTACTCAGGTTCAACCTCGTGCCCATAGCTTCCTGCAAACTGTTCCAGAACTGACTAGTAAAAATGGGGTCTCGGTCACTGACTATGCTAGAAGGGACTCCATGTAGTCGTACTATCTCACGAAGATATACTGATGCTAGTCCAGATGCGGTCCTTTTGCTCTTCACCGGAATGAAATGACCACTCTTCGTAAGCCTGTCCACAATGACCCATATGCTTGTATTCCCTTTTCTTGACCTTGGCAATCCGTCAACAAAGTCCATAGAAATACTCTCCCACTTCCATAGCGGGACCTCTAGAGGATGCAATAGCCCACCGGGCTTCTTCGACTCGGCTTTTACTCTCTGACAAACAACACATCTAGAGACAAACTCTGCCACATCCTTCTTCATTCCAGGCCAGAAGAAAATGCGCTTCATATCCTTATACATCTTATCTCCACCCGGATGTATAGTCAACTTGGAGCGATGTGCTTCCTCAAGAACTTCCCTCACCAAGTCTTCCACCATCGGAACACAAAGCCTTCCGTCTCTCCTCAGCCAACCCTTATCATCTATAGAATACCGAGCAAGGTGACTAGATGTCTCCCCTCGGATCAGCTTATCCATAATCTCAATTATCTGAGGGTCTTCCTTCTGCGAAGCCCCAACTTGATCCAGAAGGGTAGGCCTGAGCTCAAGAGACGCTAAAGAACCGGTCATCGACTCAACTGCCAAAGAGAAATCAAAGGTTGCCAAGAACTCTAAATTCTTCATCTCAACAAATAGAGGACTTAGTGTCAACCTTCTCCTACTCAACGCATCCGCTACAACATTTCCCTTGCCAGGGGTATAGGCTATATCAAAATCGTAGGACGCCAAGAATTCCATCCACCTTTGCTGCCTCAGGTTCAGATCCTTCTGCGAAAAGAGATACTTCAAAGACTTATGATCAGTATACAGCTCAAATCTCTCTCCCAGAAGATAATGACGCCAAGCCTTGAGTGCATATACTATCGCTGCCAGCTCTAGATCATGAGTGGGATAATTCTTCTCATGCACCTTAAGTTGCCTACCACCAAAACATATAACTCTGCCTTCTTGCATCAGAACGGCGCCCACTCCCGTGCCACAAGCATCGGTGTACACGGTAAACATCTTACCACCATCGGGTAAAGCTAGAACTGGTGCTGAGGTAAGGGCTCTCTTGAGTCTCTGAAAAGCAAGCTCACAGTCCTTATCCCAAGCAAAAACTAAGTTCTTCTTCGTCAACTTAGTAAGAGGGGCGGATATCTTCGCGAAGTCCTTGATGAACTTCCGGTAAAAACCTGCAGGACCTAGAAAACTTCTCACTTCGGTTGCATTCCTTGGAGTCTTCCAATCCTGCACAGCAACTACTTTAGCGGGATCCACCGCCAAGCCTTGCTTAGATACTATATGCCCAAGGAACCGAACTTCCCTTCTCCAAAAGTGACACTTGGAGAACTTGGCCTTTAACTGATGCGCTCTAAGCGTATCCATCACCTCTACAAGATGCCTTGCGTGCTCTTCTTCATCCTTAGAGAAGATCAGAATATCATCCACAAAGACCACGACAAACTTGTTCAAGAACTCTCGAAACACCCTACTCATCAAGTCCACGAAATACGCGGGTGCATTCGTCAAACCGAACGGCATAACAAGCCATTCAAAGAATCCATCTGGAGTTCTGAATGCAGTCTTGTCTATACTATCTTCAGCCACTCTGAGCTGATGAAATCCAGTAGCAAGATCAAGCTGAGAGAAAACAGAAGCACCAACAAGCTGGTCAAAAAGATCATCAATCCTTGGTAATGGGTGTCTGTTCTTCTTAGTCAGCTTATTCAACTCTCTATAGTCCACACAAAGTCGAAGAGAACCGTCTGCCTTAGTAGCAAACACCACAGGCGCTCCCCATTCGGATATACTTCGTCTGATGAAGTTCTTCTCAAGCAACTCCTTTACTTGCTTGCTGAGCTCCCGTCTCTCACGCGGAGCCATGTGCCGAACGGGCAAAGAAACAGGCTTAGCATTATCCACCAGATAAATGCGAAAATCAATCTCTCGTTTAGGGGGCAACCCCTTAACTTCTTCAAAAACATCTGGATAATCTCGGACCACCCTTACAGACTGAAGGGTTTCCTCTGACGAGTCGAGAGATTCAAGATAGCATAACATGACGGGATTCTTCGGATTGCATGAAATCTCTAAGGTGTTGCCAAGGCGAGTCACAAGTCTCACAACCCTATGCTCACAATCAAGAATGGCTCCATGTCTAGACAGCCAATCCATGCCCAAAATCAATCCGTATCCCCTGAAACCAAGAACATATGCACTACACAAGAACTCTACACTGAGTATGGAGATCCTCAGATCCTCACATATCATAGATAGATGAGCAGAACCCCCAATGGGATTCGAAACACAAACGGGATCATCCACTAAGCTAGTACTAAGGTGCAAACTATCAACAAGATCAGATGAAATAAAGCTATGTGATGCACCAGAATCAAACAAGGTACGAACTGGAAGATCAGAAACATAAACAAGGTTCTCAACAAAAACACTACCTCGATCGGGAACTGGAGCGGTATTGAGAGCATGAACTTGCCCTCCTGAAGGTCCAGCACGCTGAGTCTGACCCTGCCCTTTCTTCTTCGGGCATTCCTTGCTGAAGTGTCCAGTCTCACCACAGGAAAAACATCCACCACTAAGCTTCCTTTTCTTCTTCCTACAATCCTTAGCAAAGTGTCCAGGCATACCACAGTAATTGCACTTTCCCTTGCCTTTGTCGTTGTTCCCCTTCTTGTCCTTGCTCTGATTCCCCTGACCGCTTTGACCACTTTGATTGCCTTTACCCTGAGAATCAGTCTTCTTTACTTGAGTATCACTCGACTTGTCCTCTTTCTTTCCATCTCCCTGAAGTAGAGCCATATCGACCAAACTCTCAAAAGTAGCCCCATGCGGAATATGTGACATCGCCAAACCCTGCAGCGGCTCATTCAACCCTCTAGCAAATCAAAGAGCCTTCTTCTCAGGAGTGTTCACCATATCCAAACCAAAACGGGCCAGCTGATTAAACTTGTTCACATACTCCTTGACAGACATATCACCTTGCTTTAATGCAATGAACTTCTCCATCTGTAAATTCGCCTCAGCAGAAGATAGAAACTTGGCCACAAATCTAGCCCTCAAATCGGCCCAAGTCTCAACAGGCCTCGTCCCATTGGTGACCTCCCACCAATAGGCTGCTTCGTCCTTCAAAAGCCACACCGTCAATAAGATCTTCCTCTCGTCATCAATCCTAAAGATAGCAAACAAGTCCTCAGTGTCTTTCAGCCAATTCCTAGCTTCAACAAAAGATTCCGTGCCTAGGAAATTCTTGCCTCCCATTGCCTTGAAGTCTTTACAAACCTTCGTGAACTCAACCTGAGGATGCTGAGGGGGAGGAGGAGGAAGAGGAGCCTCAGCAACTGGAGGGGGAGGAACAGGAACCACAGGAGGAGGGACATTAGGGGGAGGATTCTCAACTACAGGAGGAGGAGTGGGAGTAGGGTTTGCGGGGCCAGCTGTCGCCCTAGCTTCTAGAAGTCTCCTATACCAGAGTGGTACGTTTACTCCATCCGGGATGGCAGGATTCTCAGCCATACTGAAACGAAAGATAAGATTAGGTCAAGGGAACGAAGGATAACGCTAATGGCTTTTTGGGGAATAGCCTTTTAAAATACTAGACTTTTCTTTGGAAAATACTTTATACTTGTTTTGAAAATAGTTTCTCAAAAGTCTTTTAAAAACTTTTTGTTCTTTCTTGTAAACCATATGCTCTGATACCAAATTTGTAACACCCCACCTCCGCTAGGGTCACTCTTTCGGGGGCACTAGCTTCTGGGGGGCGTTAGAACTGGGTAAGCATGCATAATGATATATCAAGGCAGAACAAGAACATAAATATATATGTAAAACAGAGTAAGTGAGCATAAAACAGCGGAATATCTCAAACCATCTCAAAACAAGTCTAGTACATCATAAAGTCAACTGCCAAAATAAACATGTCTAGTACATCATAAACAGAAATACTGAAATACATAGTGCTATCCCCAAAATAAAGATGATAAACCATAGCGAGCTCAATGTCCAGACATACATGAGTTATCCAGCAAACAAGCAAGCGATCCAAGCTAAGCACCACTATTCCCTCCCTGAGAACCTGGGGGGGGGGGGGGAAACGGAAGAAAAGAAGCGAAAGAAAACAGGTCAGTCAAAAAGACTGGTAAGCCCTACTACGATCAGTCTATAAACTAATAAAGTTAGCATCATGATGGAAACTGAGATGAACATACTGGCAATAGATAAAGGTGTCATCACATAAAGAAGATTAAGCTTTGCACCATAGTGTACTAGCAAACTAACATAACAGGTATTGATCCCTTAGCCCAAACTTTGGCCCAATAACATGAGGTGACCTTAATACAAGGTCCAGCCCAACGGTCTAGTCGATCGGCTCCCTATAAACCTAACACGTCAAGTGTTGGTGTCCATACGGCCCACATATGGATGTAGTCAGACTGTGCTGGGTCCACCTTCGGGTGTATCAAGCCCTCGGGTGTCAACCCCAGACACCTAAGCAATAATGCACAGTCTAAACCTACTGGTACCCGTGCCTCGAGTTTGTCCAACACCGGATTACGTGCACGTCCGTAGCCCGCCTGGACCCGCACCGCTGTACCACTCAGCCGCCGCTTTGGTCGCTTACATCAGTCCAGTAATCGTGCCCCGCCCTAGCCTAGCCTCTAGGGTTGTGAATGATACCAAACTGGGATTACTGCTGGAACAGACCACGTTGCTAGGGTTTCCTAAGAGGGTTAAGTGTGGTTTAACCCCTCACTAATCATGGATTAAATTAGTTAAGTGTAACCAACAGTTCACCACTTAACCCCATTTAATCCCTCGTATCCCCAAAATTGGTTAAGTATTAGTGGGCCATGACTTAACCCTAATCATGAGGCATTAATTAATTTAATGCACCCAACCTCTCACATTAGACCTTGTTGTGGTTACTAGTTAGGCCGGGCGGGTCCGGGTAGGTTTACACCACAACTTAGTCTAACCTCGGGTTTTACGTGCATCATGACCAACTACTCACATTGGGTCCTATTGCTTGTAGCCACTAGTTAAGCCAGTCGGTTCCGGGTAGGTTTATGCTACAAACTCAACCCAACCTCGAGTTGGCCACACTTATGTTTTCTAAGTGTCATGTCCACTTTATTTTCAAACATAATTACAAGTTTAACAAATACTTGGGTAGACCTAACTTAATAGGTAAATTCCCAAGGGGTAGACCTAACTTAATAGGTAAATTCCCAATCTTATATTTTCATGTATTTTAAGTTTTACCCAAAACCCCCCAACGTCATTCTATCGCTTACATATTCGTCATAACGCATAAAGGATAGAAAGAGGGAACTTGGCACAACATACATGATGAATCTTACATATCATAATAAACATGCATAACATGTTGGGCTTGCATAACTTAGCATAGTAAACTTGCATAAACATGCATAACTTGTTAAACTTGCAAATCATGGCATAGTGAACTTGCATAAACATGCATAACTTGTTAAACTTGCAAATCATGGCATAGTGGACTTGCATAAACATGCATACTTGTTAAACATGCAAATCATAGCATAGTGAACTTGCATAAACATGCATAACTTGTTAAACATGCAAATCATAGCATAGTGAACTTGCATAAACATGCATAACTTGTTAAACTTGCAAATCATGGCATAGCGAACTCGCATAAGCATGCATAACTTATTAAACATGCATAAATCCCAACTTTCATCACATATTAACTTTAGAGTTTCTAAAATGAAGGTAAGAGGGCTTACAATGCTTTTGCGGACTCAAATGAGTATAGCAAATGTAAGAAACCCCTTATGCAACAAATTAAAACCCCAAAAATGCAAGCAAACTTGATCAAGACTCCTCCTTTATGATGACAATAGAGAAACAAGACTTTAATGCAAGCTAAAGAGGATCATACAAGTCTAAATACACTTGTATGCATGGAAATCTCTTAGGAATTTGTTTAGGAATTGTGTGAAGAGAGTGGAGGCCATGAGAGGTTTGATTTTGACATAGTTTAGTTGCTAGAATGAATAATGGGTGATTTAGGGTAGGTTAGGGTCTTATTTATAGATTAGGCTAGTGATTTAGACCATAGGATTAAACCCTAGTTGAATTAGGTCCATCAGATTTCGGAATTCTCTAGAACCAAGCCACAAGACCAAGCCCAAATCAGAAATGGTGCGCCAGGCAAAACTGCCCGGCCACCCCGTGTCGACAGGGCTATCGACAGGGCAGTCGACACCCTTAGACCCCTGTCGACATGCCTGTCGACTTGGGGGTATTGGCGGGAGTTTTCCCGCCTGACGCCAGTTGTGCCCTAACCCTTGTTTTTAACTTAAAATTTAAATCTGTTTTTACTTAGGAATTTTCTGAAAACTTCGTCGGGCCTTAATCGGGTCATACGGACTCCGATTTTCGAAAACTCGGACTCTATTTCGCGTATTTTTCCGAGACGAACGCAATGGCATAGCCCGTTTCCCTTGATTCAGATTTTAGAATTAATTTCTGCCTCGATTTATGTTATAACAGGTTATTGAAAATACGGGTTGTTACACCGCCTACAGAACTTAATAATGATATTGGTAGTTTCGTGCACCCCTGGCTACCTTCATAGGTGCTGCCTGCTCCTATCCCTACAAGGTGTACCCAATACCCCCAAGCGATCGGCTCCCTAACTCGTAGATACCCGTGCTGGTCCCACAGTGGGGTGTATCACTCCCTAAAGTGGCAACCCGATACCACAGAATATGCACGGCTTATACCTACACGATGCAACAACGTCTTACCTACCAGCCCGGGTCCACACACGCTTATGAACCCGTTGGACTTGCATTGCCACCGCTAACCCGGTTTGGCCTCTTACAGTCAATCCCAGTATGCGTGTCCCGCCCTCGACTTGGGTCGAGCCCACAAAGATACGTATGGGTTACTGGTTAAAACAGGCCCCATTACTTGACACAAGCTATCCACCTAAGCTTGGTCCCCTCTAGTACATCCCACTTAACCCACTTCTTATTCATGTTCACTAACATGTTTCAATTTTGGTTAAGTATTTTTAATCGTATTTCAAATGCCACCCAAGGCACCCACTAGATTCCATATGCCACCCAAGGCACCCACTTAACCCCCTCATGTCCGAATACATGTTTATCTGGTTAAGTGTTTCTTAATTCATTAAGACCGTAACCTCATAAAGACCTCTCACATTAGACTGCCATTTGTGGCAGCTGGATTTGCCGGGCGGGTCCGGGCAGTCTTACACCACAAAAGAGCCTAACCTCGTGTCTTTACAATTGTTATGCATTTAATTTATGCCTAAGACCTCTCACATTAGACTGGCATTTGTTGCAGCTGGATTTGCAGGGCGGGTCCGGGCAGTCTTACACCACAAAAGAGCCTAACCTCGTGTCTTAGACGATTAATTTTTCCTAATTAATCATTCCCCAAATTTGAATTACTTTCTCTATTCAAATTATCAATCAATTCCAAATTTAACGATGTCCATAATTGACTCAACTATGTCCATCCATTTATGGTATGCAAAATCATACCAACTTTCACAACAATTAAATTTTATGCCTTTTAAGGCATTTATGCCAATTAAATCTTTTTAATATTATCCCCTTTACCCCACGTTGTACGTTTGTTCATTTAACGTAAAATATACGTTAGACTCGAATAGTCTAACTCATGGAATAAAGAGAAAACATCATGATGTACACATAATGAAAACATAGATCTAATCCTTGGGATGAACTTGCATATGTGAATGATGTTCTACATCTAAAACTTGCATAGACCAAAGTTACAACTTGCATAAACAACATATGTCATGGATCCAAATCTAAAGGTGTGAACTTGCATAAATCATGTATGTCATAGATCTACATCTAAAGGTGTAAACTTGCATAGGCAATAACCCTAAACTTGCATAACATGATTAATACCCCAAACTCATATATTTATAGAAACTTGCATATGTGATTTATGCATCATAACAATGGTGTAAACTTGAATCTAATATGTAAAATATCACGTAGAATTTAGCATATAACTCACCCATGTCATAGCCTAACTTTTAATCAAATTTTCACATAAACTAGATGTCATAACCATGTAAGGTCACATATAATTTTACCCAACTTGTATATGATTCATGTTTAAATAAAAATCTAAACTTGCATACATATGATTTATCATATGAATCAACATCACCAAACTAGCATATGAAACATGATGATTTGGTTATATATAAAATTACAACATATAAGATAGCAACATAACTTTACATCATAAATGATAGCATCACAACATAACGTCATAGAGATTTCAACACAATTCTACAACATAATTACAACATGTGATCAATAATTCACATCACATCCATACAATCCGCATCATAACTTAATCCAATTAAATTACTAATTATTTTATTAAAACTATCGAACTCACAACTCAAAGGCGGTCTTAAGTTCTGAATTCTGATTTTTGAAGTTGAATTAGCTTTCCTTTGAAGAAGATTCGTTGTTAGGGTTGAATAGAACAGATTTTATTTGTTGTTCTTCCTCTCTAATTGGTGGCGGCTACTATAGGATTCAAGATGACAGCATGCCATAGTTTTAGTTTTAATTCTGATTTAGGGTTTGAGTCTATGGGTCTTTTTATAGAGCTTTGAATTAATTTAAGCCGTCGGATCACTTTAGGATCCATCTAGGCCTTAGAAACCAAGAAATGATGTCAACAGACCAACCAGAAATTGCCACCTAAGCCCTAAAACATAAAATTTCGTCATAGACCATTTAGGAACGACCGGACCAATTCCAAACCTCTTGAGTCGACCCTGGGGTCAACCCAGCGTGTCTCGGGTCGACCCAGCGTGTCTCGGGTCGACCCATAAAATAGGTCGGTTTGGTGTTTTGCCTTCCCGCTTCCACTGTTTTGAATTTTTTTCTTAAATTTTAGGTTGAATTTTATTTTATTTTTATATATATATATCAAAATATATATATATATATCTTCCTAATTAACCATTTTCACACTAAACTACTTTTTGAACCATGTTCACACTAAGCCGCTTTTTAGCCATTCCCCTAAAACAAAAATATGGCGTTGGCGGGGATCGAACTCTGTACCTCTTGTATGCAAGTCACATGTTCCAACCAAATGAGCTACTAAGTCTTTTGCTTACAAACCTTAGAACAATACTAAACATTTATTCTTTAATTTAGTTAATTTGATTATACAAAAATCTGGGGTGTTACATGATTTGTGGTAGGGTTAAGTTGACACAAGAAGGCAAAACTTAACCAAAGTAACATGACAAGTAGGTAGGTTAAGTTAACTTGAATTGATTGATGACGCTTAACCAATACAAAATGATTAACACATGGGGTTAAGTTAACAAGAAAACACTTAACCAATATAACTTGATGAACGAACGGGGTTAAGTTAATAAGAAACACTTTACCAACATGACACGGTGAATGGGTAGGTTAAGTTAACATGAATGGACAACACTTAACCACTATGACATAATGTGCGAGAGGGTTAAGTACATATCGGGTTGGTGGGTAATATTAGTAAATATAGGCCCACAAACTTAACCGTTAAATAAACATGCTTGAATCGATGGGAGGGTTAAGTACATCTCGTGTAGGTGGGTAATATTAGTACATATAGGCCCATAAACTTAATCGTTAAGAAAACATGTTAGAATCAATGGGAGGGTTAAGTACATCTCGTGTAGTTGGGTAATATTTGTATATATAGGCCCACAAACTTAACCAGTAGGAAAACCTAGTAACGGGGACCCATTTCAGCAGTAACCCACATAGATGTATCATGGTACCCTGAAACTAGGCAGGGTGGGGCACGATTACTGGGCTGATTATAAGCGATCAAAACAATGGAAGGGGGTATGTCTGTGTTCGTTCCGACGTTTTACGGGCATGCACGTACCCCGGAGTGGGAAAAAGCAGGTACTGGGCACCAGTAGTTATACACTGTGCATCTTGAATCGTGTCGGGTCGCTATCATAAGGATTGATACACCTTATGGTGGAACCAACATAGGGTATCTACATGCAAGAGAGGACCAATTGACACAGACACATGGAACATTAATACAAGTAGGGAGCTGATCAAAAGGGTAGTAAGGGTACATCTAACATGTTCATGGCAATTAGGCAGATTTAGGTGGAATCCTCACGATAGATGTACACCTAAAGGCTACCACAATTACAGGGATTGGGATCACGTTATCGTTTTATACATATTACTAGTTGGGACACTAGTTAGAAGGTGCAGAAATATATATATAGAAATCAGAATAACAAAGTTGTAGCGAAGCAAAGAAAGAGTAGAAGCGCATTCAGTTTATCTTGCCTTATCATACCATATGCTTATCCTATGTTATCTTGTTAACCTGTTATCACAGTATTGTCTAATATTCCGTTTATTCATGTCATGATGTTTTTGCCGGTTTATATGCTGAAAGTCACTGGACTTACCAGACTTATGTCTAACCTAATTTTGTTTCGCCTCTTTTCTTCTGTTCCCCCCCTCCCCACGTTTACAGGGAGGAAATGTTACCACTTAGCTCAGTTTTCCTTCCAAGCTCGAAGATAGAAGATGTATTGCTTTGGACTCTCTCTTCCACTACTATGGCAGGTTCATGCTTTATTAGGGAATATCATTGTTATTTTTATGCTTCTTTTTACTTGGGAGTTTATGAATCAAGACAAAAGTTTTATGTAATACTTTTAAGTATGATTGAGTCAATTGTTGTAAAAGCTTGACTGAATTAAGTTGTTTATAAAATAATTTTATTTTCCGCTGCTTTATTTGTCTATCTTGTAATTTATCTACATCTTTTACCTAAAATGCTCCACAAAAATTAAGGCATTCCCTTTGTGAGTGACCTTAACGGAGGTGGGGTGTTACACTTGGTATCAGAGCCGAAGGTTATCGGATCAAATAAAAGATTTGAAAAATCATTTTCAAAACGATTTTAAAAGAAGCATTTTCAAAAGAAAAGTTTTGTTATAAAGGCCCATTTCCCAAAGCCATACGCATTATCTTTAGATCCTCTGTTTGAATCCTTGTTTCCTTCTTTCCTGAGTCTCCGGGGCTCCTCGCTTTCTGGGAGGTAACCTCATCGCGGCATGGTTCCGTAAGCTCGACGATACTACAACACTTATCAAAGGGCAAATAAGTGCCCAACTTCCATTTATAGCTACTGAAGTTTCACCTATGGCTAATTTTCTTTCGAGCTTTGTAGTATTTTCCGTGCGATGGAGGCAGCTTTCGAGAGCCTTGCCAACATGTTACATAAGAATAGTAAAGATGAGACTGAGGGAGTTTTGGTAAGGAGCACAACCCAAGGATGAGGAACTCATGGATATGGACTTAGTTCACAAAGGAAGTAAAAAGAAAGAGGCGTAAGTAGAAGAATCATAGGACAAGAGGGGAGGAAAGAATAGTAAAACCTAAAACAAGAGGAAGTGTCTTTATTATGGTATAACGGGTCATATAATTAAGGACAAGGGCAAGAACAGAGGACAGGATTTTCCGGAAGGCAAGAGCATGCTCTCACCACCAGCATACCTGAGAGAGAGGTAGTAAAGCTTTGGTTGAAAAAGTTTAGTTTTCTTTTGATCATCCCATCCGTACTCTTTTGATTTTAGCGCTTCACATTCGTTTATGTCTGCTTCCATAGTTGAGTATCTTCACCTTAGTACTGTTAGAGTTTATGCCCTAGAGGCAATCCATTTGATGTGATTAATAATGTTGTTTTATTTGGAATAAAAAAATCCTGTTGTGTTATGTTTACTACGTAATATAAATATTAATATAATAGAAGTCCGTAGAATAATAATACGGAATTATATAGTTTGAGTAAGACTTGAACTTGAGATTATATAGTATATTGAGTATTACTATTCTTAAATGTCCTTAGTCGAGTTTTATTGTTTATAAAGGACAACAATAAAACATTGAGACTAGTATGTTGATTAACTGATGATCACATCTCATTGATCATTAATATACGTGATATTAAAGTCAAGACATATATACGTATTGGAGAATAGCGTATTGGGCTGACCCACCGTGAGATAACTACATGGAATATAATTAACAGTATCATAAGTTATTCTCATAGTGACAGTGATGTAATGGTCCTCAGACCTGAAATCATTATAATTTTATTCGAGGATATTTGTGTTTTGATATCATCTAAAGTTACCCGTAATAGGGTAATGATAATATTATTGGATACATCTCGAATCGAATGAAAATTATGAATGATCTAGATGGAATTTAACCCTACAATGTATTTGTAGCGATATCCATGGGCCTCTTGATTGATTGAGACTGTGAAATGCATAGTCGTGCTCAATTATTGATTTTTTTAAACAGTCTACTCATCGATCAATATAAACGGATTATATTATTAGGATGATGATACGATCCATGTCTCTAGTTTAATCTTGGATATAATGGTTAAAAGGATTATATTACATTGATACATTAGTCACGGAAAGGTTGTATCGTATCATTGATATTATTATAACTTAGGTAACAACGATGTATTACTAGATGTCGCTCACTGTTTACAGTTTAAATATTGTTTAAATTGTTGCCAACATTATGATAACCTATAGCGTCACACAAATAAGCGTTGTAAAAGGTGAGAACATTCAAATAAAAGGAAATCAAATAGTTTGACTATTTCTTTTATTTAAACTTCGGAGAATGGTTCTAGGGCATGCCTGATTTTCGCATAAGCAATCATAAAAGAGGGCCGCCTCTTCTCTTATTGTTTACCCGATTCCAAAAACTTCAGAAAACCCTAAATATCATTCCTCTTCTTGGCTAATACCAGATCATCCTTTTCGATTTCGACAGTCGTCTTGGAAAGCAACGTTCGTGGATTTCCAATAGAGGCTTGCTGATTTGGGGGCTAAGATTCGAATCAACCAAACACTCAAATTGATTGCGTGAACCAGAAAAGGCTGAAGCTTTAAGCGAGGTATGATTCTCAATTATAGATTATCATGTAGATTCAGTATAAAATTGGCTGAAATTTTATTTAATTGACGTGAAATCGAACCAATTTTACTTTCAATGGTATCAGAGCTAGGGTTCATGTTACTTTGTATATTGAGCATGATTAGGGCTTCGATCTATTCGATTTTATCAAAAAACGACAGTATTATGAACACAATTGTTAAGATAATTTAACATAAATCCAGTCTTAGATGAATTTGTTTCATTAGAAATGCTTTGTATATGATACAAAATAAATAAATAAATGGATTTCTGGATCAAATTAGTTGTTTTAATTATGGTTTAAAATGTTTAAACCATCTTATGTTAATTCTGGTATGAAATCATTTTAAGGATAAACCCAGATTTAATATTGCTATAAATCTGAGATGGATCTTAAATTAATATATACATGATATTAATGTTAGCTAAGACCCAGGTCTGATTTATCATATTGGATGATATAAGATATGTATGTATCTAGTTTAACTATTGCCATTGTATGCTTTATTAAACAAATTTGGATACAATTTTGACATTATCTATATATAAAGATATGATCAGTACATATACTAGTTTTGCCACTATCAAGAATCAGTTGTGTTAATATTTGGTTTCTGACTTGACAAATCTGATTTGTTAGGAAGAGTTACTTAAATAGATTTTTTCTTCTTTTGTTGATTTAATCAGATTAGTCTCAATCGTAATAATACACAGATATGCATTTGATCAAAAGGAACAAAATTGTTTGATGACGACATGATTGAATACGAGATTCATTGTCGACTTCCTTTCGTTTTTGCAAGATTTGTGATATTGATCATGGACACATGATGACCTTCAGGTCAATGTATATATATTATGATATATATATTATAATCCTGATTTTGATCTATATATACAAAGCAAAATCTTTTGTAACAATTAACATGTAAGATTATTGATCTGTTTTGATATAACAGACTATGTGGCTACTGCATTTTCTTTGCAACCATGATATATCTAAAATATTTCATTGAAATGTTAGATTTGATGCAAAGATGATGATAAGTATGAATTATTAATATTAAGATAAATTGGATAATTGAGATCATTCAATTTAGTTTTGTGAGACCTGACATAGTATGGATCCTTATTATAGGATTAGATAATTGTCTATATGCATATTGTATGCAGTAAGATGAATGATCTTGAAATGTTAATCCTGGATTAAGTTATAAGTACTAGGAATTGTATTATTTACATTAGTAGATTTCAGAATTATGATTCTCCTGCAATGTACTGGTATACCTGTACATATATATATATATATATATATATATATATATATATATTTATAATAATGTCTTATTATATTGTAAAACACAAATTAAGCTGCATATTATAGAAATAATAATTAGGGGTAGAATAAGTGTTATTTTATCCTTAAACTTGCAACTTAAGTAATAGTTATACAGTCAACACATACTTACTTTATTGTATGTTGATGTGTATATGATTTAACAGATCTTAACTTTAAAAATCTGTATCAATACTGATTGATTATTTAAACCCAAGGGTTACAATACACCAGAATATATGTATATTTGATATATATACATATAAATATTAAATACTCAAAAGGGGTTAGTTATGAAGATCTGTTAGCTACATTTATACTGTTATGAGTATATTGCCTGAACTACTCACATGATTAACAGATCATCATACAAAGACTTATGACATATATATTGATTTGATCAAAGATATTAATTACATGTTAAATAAATTACTTTGTTAATTATAGAAGCATGATATTAATTGATTTAGTCAGAATTTTATTATATATGTTAGAATATACATGATAGTAATGTATATTGATCATTATATACATACTTATATGCTTAAATCAAGTTCACTGATTATGGTAGAATTTACTGCTTATTGATCACTAACAGTAGTATTTGCAAATTCGATTTGCATATTATGTATAAGGATGATAACTGTTCATCGTGTTTCCCACATCCTGTTACATGTGTACATGGTAGACCACATTACATGTATATATGTAACTGGACATGTTTTAAGTAGCATGATTACATATATTGTTATTTGTCAGATTCGATTTAAAATGCCATGTCAATATTCTCGTTCAAATGCTTTTTGATCTATAACAACATACTGGATGATTAATAAGTTTTAGTCGTAGCTTGTACATATATTAACCATGTCTCATTTGAAAATATTTGAATCTAAAATAGGATCTATAGAAACATACTAATGTGATCAGTATGTGATCTATTTGCAGGCACATGTTAACGCTTGCATTCACCACCTATATAACATGTGCATACCAAGATCATTTTTCATTTGAGCCAGTTTCAATTTAGAATCTGAAAAAAAAACAGATTTTGGTTAGATGAATCATTATATTTTCTTTGGATTTGATTCTAAGAAACTTTCTAATGTAGTTATATATATGTATGTATGTATCTATGTATGTATTCACAATTAAATCATGAGTTATAAGCATTTGTGAGTTGGTGGATGAAAACTGGGTAGTAAAACATATGTTGGCTTAATGATTTACATTAAATACTGTTGTGTCTTTGGTACATCAGATTTAAAATGGTGTTTCAAAATACCATTTCAATTGTGACCTTATTGCAATAGCAAACAAGTTTTAATGATTGGATTGTTTAACATTACGATATCATTAGCGTATTACAAGTTTATGAAACTTGGGATGATATATGAAATGTACAAATCGATCTTTATATATATTTATGTATACATATATAAACAAATTAATATAGCATTTGAATGAGCACATTTATAAACATAGATTTATATGATTTGCTCAGACAGAATTGGATCATTAAACTTGCAAACAATAGATTTTGATCTATTATGTTTGCTGGTAAGCTGCAGTATGTACATATGATGAATATATAATTACAACGTGTGTGTTTATATATATATATATATATATATAATAAACATATGATATGTTTAATCTACCTAACCTTGTATGTAAAAAAATTATTTTGACAGGTGCTGAAATTGTTTCAGTATACAAGGGAGAGCAACACAATATCAAAAAATGGCGTAACTTTGTACATATCGATGTTCAAGTTTGGTGAAAACAATTGGCAGTTATGCAGAGATTAGATTTGTGATATTATGTATAAACATACATAGTAACATATTAAATTTCTACAATGTACATGTATGTTTTATTATTAGCATTGTATTTCATATGAAATGATGTTTAATAAGGATTAAATAAATGCATTCATTTGTAATAAAGGCAATGTGTACCTTTATAATAGGATCTAACTCTGTACATTCATGTATATTGTTGTGTATTCTGTATCAAATTTGGCATGTTCTATCTTGACCACTATATTTACATTGTCTGTATGCCCATTAATTTTGTTTTAGCTATGAAATCAAATTGGGTCATTAATCTAGACGTAAATGTTTGCGGCTTAATTCCCCTATACTGGAAAAAGAATGTGTAATTGTATCATCTCCTACCTATGTTACACACACACACACACACACACATATATATATATATATATTCATATTGTTTCGAACATGAATTCTAGGAATAACAAGAAATATGCAATTGTGTGTACGCATTCATATTGAGATGTATAGATAGGTTAAAAGAAGTGTTCGATGCCTATGTTGAAATGTTCAATACCATTTATATTGAATTCTCCATATCTGGTTATATTGATATAATATTCAAGACCGTTTACCTTGAAATGTTCGAAAGGAAATAGACTTGAAATCTAACCACTGGATTTAAATATAATATATATAATTGATTCATATAATTTATTTAAATCCAATTTATATTACAAATAGAAAATACATATATTTGACATATGTAAATAACTCTAATATTGTTTCGCACTACGAATTTTTAATTCCCTTTAAAGAAAATTATTTTGTTACATTAAATCATGGTGACGTCTTCAATAATACACTCATCAATGTCCAAAATCACTGGATGTAGGTAATGCCAAAGCATTGTGCATCTTTTTATTTTAGTTATATGCGACAGAGTAAAAGTGATACTTGAACTGTATTATTGGGTCTGATTTAACTGAGCTGCATAATAAGATTATGGGTTAGAGAAAACAACATGAATTATTCTATATTTGAGCAAATGAATAATATTGAACAAAATGTTCATCATGCAATCCAAGAGTTATATGTATGATATAATTGACATAAGATGTCTACCTAAAAGGTTGTGTTTTGGGGATTTTCCAAAGCAGAGTCAAAACATGATTAGATATGGATCTTGGAACACCATTATATATATACTGATATATGTATATAAATAAAGGGATGCTAATTTGAGTGGGAGCTTATTTTAGTTTAAATTACACGTTTATGTTAGTATACAATTTTGATTGTCAAAATTTATATTAAATAAATATTAAAGAATCGACTATTATTTATTATCTACTGTAGATATTAAACAATAAATAACTCCAATAATTTAAATTAATCCTTAAGAAGGATAAATTAAATAGAATCAAATTTCTTGACTAACATTGAAATTTAGGGATTATCCTCAAACAAATTAAAACGTAATTGTTCTAACATATATAGAGGATCTAAAATAAAAGTTAAAGTATGACTTTAACAAATTTAGATATAAATGTTATAAAATCTACTTATATATATTTCTAGTATTAGATACTAGATATAAATCACATAAGTGTATGTTGATTTATAGAAATTACAAAATAAGTGGAAATGAGGTAAAAGGACAAGTGGGCTTTTGATTGGAAATGAAACAAATGTTGCTAGATTATCCATTAAAAGTTGATTCTTGTTGAATTTACTGGCTTAATTAAATAAATAAAATAATTGTTATTATGAAATTCCACTTAAGATAAATGTTATAATGTATCTTGTTCAGACAAGTTTGAATTTCATAATAATTGTTATTCATTTTATTTAAATGAAATATCGTATGGAATTTTACAAATAGTTAATGATGTTTTTAAATCCTTAACTATAATGTACTTGACATTAATAATGACTGGATTAAATTTAGTGATTTAAATCCATTATACCTTCAGTATTACTAGTTAGCCCAGTAAACAAGAAAGTATATCAAAACTCCATAATGATGTAATTTTGAGATCATTTGATTTTGATGAAAAATACAGATCTTGTTTATTAGGAAAAATAACTGAATCACCTTTCACTTGATACAATGAATGAGTGATAAGTATTGGATCTCATACATAATGATGTAAATGGAGCAATGAATACATAAGCTAGAGGTAGGTTTTATTACTTCATTATATTTACTGATGATATCAGTAGATATAGATATGTGTATCTTATAAAACATACCAGAATCCTTTGAAAAGTTGAAAGAATTCAAAGTGAAGTTAGAAACCAATTTTGATAGAAAATAAATTCTCTTTGATAGGATCAAAGAGAATATTTAAGCCAATTAATTAATGACTGTCCATATGAGTTTGAAATTGTTTCATAACTTACTCCATCTAGAAGACCATATTGAAATGGTATGTCTAAAAGGAGATATCGTACATTATATGATAAAATACGATCAATGATAAGTCATATAGATCTTCCAATAAATCAAATTTAGAACAATTGTATTAATTCCCACTAAAACGATCTAAAGACGCCATATAGGATATGGACTAGGAAATGTCCTAGTGTGTCTAATGCGAAAATTTGGGATGTAAGGCGTTAGTTAAACGTCCTTCCTCTGCTAAGATCGAACCCAAATTAGATAACTATTTTGTGAAACAAATGGGGATTATTTCTATAAATCCTCTGAATAAAACGTTTATTGCTCGAATTGGTATCAATTTAAAAGAGAGTAGTCTCTAAGATACCGATAGGAATGAAATAGAAATCGAAATATTTCGAAAACCATAGAACACCATTGAATCTTGTATAGACAAGAAGTTGAGTGGGAGTATCACAATAATTCTAATGTTAATTGATAACACATTAATTATTGTAAATTATGTTAGTTTTAAAACAAGTAATAATTACTGATTCTAAGAAAGAAAATGTTTGGATTAAGAAGTTCATAACTAAACTAAATTCATTGATGATCCAATGATATACATTGCGATAACAATATGGTTGTTGCTCAGGCCTAAAACATTAAACTCATTATCGACCCAAACATATATTTAAGAAATATAATTCCTATGTGAAATTGTTCACAGAAGAAATAAACATATTTGCAAAGTTACAAAAGTTGTAATGTTGCAGACCTACTGAATTAAACTCTGTCGCAGCAGAAGTTTAATAGTCACACTAGTTTCATGAGTATACGATACATAAATGATTGACTCTAGTGAAAGTGGGAGATTGTTAGAGTTTATGCCCTAGAGGCAATCCATTTGATGTGATTAATAACGTTTTTTTATTTGGAAAAATATATATATTCTGTTATGTTATATTTACTGCGTAATATAAATATTAATATAATAGAAGTCCTTAGAATAATAATACGGAATTATATAGTTTGAGTAAGACTTGAACCTGAGATTATATAGTATATTGATTATTATTATTCTTAAATGTCCCTAGTCGAGTTTTATAGTTTATAAAGGACACCAATAAAACATTAAGACTAGTATGTTGATTAACTGATGATCACATCTCATTGATCATTAATATACGTGATATTAAAGTCAAGACCTAAATACGTATTGGAGAATAGCGTATTGGGCTAACCCACCATGAGATAACTACATGGAATATAATTAACAGTATCATAAGTTATTTTCATAGTGACAGTGATGTAATTGTCCTCATACCTGAAATCATTATAATTTTATTCGAGGATATTTGTGTTTTGACATCATCTAAAGTTACCCGTAATAGGGTAATGATAACGGTGATTATTGGATACATCTCGAATCAGATGAAAATTATGAATGATCTAGATGAAATTTAACCCTACAATGTATTTGTAGTGATATCCATGGGCATCTTGATTGAGTGAGACTGTGAAATGCATGGTCGTTCTCAAACATTTATTTGTTTTAAACAGTCTACTCATCGATCAAGATAAACGGATTAAATTATTAGGAGGATGATACGACCCATGTCTCTAGTTTAATATTGGATATAATGGTTAAAAGGATTATATTACATTGATAGATTGGTCATAGAAAGGTTGTATCGAATCATTGATATTATTTAACTTGGGTAACAACAATGTATTACTAGATGCCGCTCACTGTTTACAGTTTAAATATTGTTTAAATTGTTGCCAACGTTATGATAACCTATAGGGCACGTCTGATTTTTAGCATAAGCAATTATAAAAGAGGGTCGCCTCTTCTCTTATTGTTTATCCGATTCCAAGAACTTCAAAAAACCCTAAATATCATTCCTCTTCTTGGCTAGTACCGGATCATCCTTTTCGATTTTGATAGTCATCTTCGAAAGCAACGTTCGTGGATTTCCAATAGAGGCTCGCTAATTTTGGGGCTAAGATTCGAATCAACCAAACATTCAAATTGATTGCGTGAACAAGAAAAGGTTGAAGCTTTAAGCGAGGTATGATTCTCAATTACTGATTATCATGTAGATTCAGTATAAAATTTGTTGAAATTTTATTTAATTGACGTGAAATCGAACCAATTTTAATTTCAAGTACATTCCATTATTTCCTCAAATCCAATTTATGGTTCGGCTCAGTTATCTTTGGTTTGTAAGGATTTGAGATACTTATGTTTTTGGTTTCATGGGCTATGGGTTGATTCTAGGCATGGATTGGTTAACTAGTAATTGTGAAAGGAGGGTAGTTAGACTTTCGACTTGCCTCAGGAATACCCTCGAAATTTCGTGCAATCCTAAGGGATTAGTTTGTCTTAGCTACCTAGAATCAGTTTATGAATTTATCGACGATTTTTCGATCCGTTGGAGTAGTCCATGAGTACGCAATTTTGATTAAGGTTAGTGGTTTGTCCCCTAAAACATGAGGTAGATTGCCACATATATCTAGATGACAATGCAAAGCCAGTTATGCGATCAATGATAGTTTTGAAGCAAGATTGGTGAGGACAGCCAGATTTGGTTAAGTGCTCAATTGTCTGGTTGTTTTGCTAGTATCATCTCACATAAATCGTCCAAATTCGGAGGAGGTATTCCTTGGGTGCTTGTCTGATATTGGTTTAGGCCTTTGGGGCTTGTACTTGAGGGATGTCAAGTTCGACTAGGATGGTTTGCGCAAGAGATATCGGCCCTTAGATTTGTGACATAATGGATAAGCTAAGTAGAAGAGAGACCTCAAATCATCTTAGTATATACACTTGGTATCATGGTTAACATCTGTTTATCTTGGAAAGATAGTTCGACTACATTGGATACCCTCTAGCATAGTAAGTGATCGAGGTCCTACCTTTTCTAGTGGGTTTTGGAAATGGAGGTCAAGAAGCTTCGCAATCGTGAAGTTAAATTAGTTAAGGTACAGTGGAGTGAAGCTCAAGAAGTTGCGACTTTAGAAGACTGAAGAATAGATACGCGCATCATACCCTTTTTGAGGGTATATCCTTGATTCCATTTTTTCTGTAATATTTATTTGCATGCTAGTCTTTGTCTTTTAGGTATATCCTCTCGGTCCTTTCCTCGATCCTTAGATAGAAGCCAATGGATGTAAACATGTGTTTGAGACATGTTATGTTTGGTGGAGGCAAGTGGTTGGAAGTGTTTGCTAGTGGTTGCTCGTGGATGCGTATACACACAATAGGCACTAGATCGGCTCAGTCACTTTCATATTGCATATGCATGAGTAAACTTTATATATATGGATTGAAACTTGATGTGTTATCATATGGATGTTGCATTTGTATGAATGACTGTGCACTCATGTAGAAGTTATAAAGTACGATTAGGAACAACTGCATACATGATGGACTCATGGTACTAACATAATCTGCATTAAGGAGGTCAACAAAATCAGTAGACTGCCTGATTTTGCATTAGATAAGGACATGTACACACACTATGCATATGATCATGAAAGCGTTAGAAATCTTTTTAAGGATAATGGATTCCTGTGATTGAATGGTTTAGCAGACGGATGTTGGATGTTAGGATATGCATTCTTCTTAACTTGAAGATTTCGGGGATGAAATCCTTTAAGGAGGAGAGAATGTAACACCCTGTATTTTCTGTGAATATTAAGGCAACAAATTAAGGTATACTTAATTTTTAAGAGAAGAATTAAGGGAAACGGGTTATGCCATTACGTTCGTCTCGGAATTCTGCTTGAGATAGATTCCGAGTTTGCGTAAATCGGACTCCGTATAAAGAAGTTATGACCTTCAGAAGTTTTAGAGATTTAAATAAAACAGCTCAGTTTTGAAATTCGAAATTCAAATCACACACCCGGGCTAGGCGGGAAATTTCCCGCCCAGGACCCAAGTCGACCAAGGGGTCGACCTGGGTCACACAGGTCGACCAGGGGGTCGACCTGCGGGTCGACCTCCCCCTATTTCTAGATCCGAGGACAGATTCATTTTTCTGCATTTGGACGCCCGTTCTGACCAGATTCGTTGATCCCTATTCTATATAAACACCCCTAGGGCTACAGTTTTCTCTACACAACTTCATTTTGCCTATACTCTACCCTAATTCATATCAAAATAAATCAAAGACAGGGTTATGTTGCTCAAGTAGAATCAAGTTTAGAATTCAAGTAGAGATTCGAAGGCTAATTCAACGACTTCAACAACTATTTCTAAGAATCAAATCAAATCTAAATTAGAAGAACAAATAGTCTACTTCAATGGAGAGCTATTCAGTTTCAGAATACAGATCCCAGAATTCAAGACCGTTCTGTAATTTGTAAGTTCACATTACTTTCAGAAATAAAAGCTAATTGTGATTCTGATATTGTATTAAATCTGGATACGAGATTATGCCTGTCTTTCTATATCCTTTGGACCGATCTCATTGACAATATTATGTCCATTCTTTGTCCCTTCTTTCCTTCTTCCCTTTTTGTTTTATAGCCAGGCTACTGCGAGCCTGAGCCAGATCTCATAAGAGATGAACGTACGTTGGAAATAAAATTGGGCATAATATATGATTTGAACATGGCCAGCACTAAAATTGGGAATAATATATGATTTGGACATGACCAGCAGCGCTAAAATTTGGGAAAAGTATTAAATTGTGTATAATTGGGCATAATTGAGTTGTAACTGATTTGAGGACATAACACATGTTGCATTCAAAACGTAAAGTATCGAACATATGACTTAAGATTTGAGGCATAAAGTATTGAACATATAACTTGAGATTTGTGGCCTAAAGTATTGGACATATGACTTGAGATTTGAGGCATAAAGTATTGGACATATGACTTGAGATTTGACGCATAAAGTATATTGGACATATAACTTGGGATTTGGGGCGTAAATTGAACTGTAAACATTTAAGTTCAAGTTATTTTCAGATTTAAACACCTAATAGTGATTTTGGTAGATACTGAAATGAATCTAAGTCCATAAGACAAATCTTTCAGATTAATTCCTATATTTCTATTGAATCAATGATTTACATGCCTAGGAAGTTATTATTCAATCATGCTTGTCTTTGTTGGACATCTGATATAAAATCCTTTTAGGTTCATGATGTTATTTATATTAGATCTATATATCTATGGGTTACATCTGTCAGTTTGTTTCAGATCTATCTTTATTATACCCCAACTTTAATAGATCTGTAATCCTCTTAGGTCCAAAATATTTAAAAGATCTACCATTTTAATGCATGTTTTATGCCTACTATCGTTTATATTCCTCTTTCGTCCCCTTTATTTTATGAATCTAGATTAACCTCGAATCTAGACTGAAACTTACTATGCGTGCGATTGGAATGCGGGGGTAATGGGGAATAGTCTATTTGGTAATGGTGGAACATAATTTTGTAACTTATGATTTAGGGCATAATTGTCTTTGTTGCGAACTTGGGGTAAATGGAAATATTAAATCTGGATTTGGCGCAAACTGTAAATTGGAATATTAGTCTAGATTGGGCATAACCATTGGTTAAGACGCCAAGTATAAGGTATATTGGGATATTTGGGCATGACTATTAACGCAAACTTGGGAAGATTAGATGTAGCCTAATTTGAGTAATAACTCGAAAATGAATTTGTGGGCCATAACTTGAAATTAGCTTTGTTGGGCATAACATGAGAATTGGAATATGACTAGTTGGGATAATTAGCATATAAGTCTAGACTTGGACATTTATGGAAAATGTGGTATAATTTGAAATTGACAACAACTGTGAATAATTTACATATAATCTATAAATATGTAAATTAGTGAAAAGACGAATGTGCCTAACCCGAGGTTAGATTGAGTTGTGGTGTAAAACTGCCCGGAATCACCCGACACATCTAGTAACCACAACAACACCTATCTAATGTGAGAGGTTAGTGCATCATTCCCAAGAAAAACCCGAGGTTAGATTGAGTTGTGGTGTAAAACTGTCTGGAACCGCCCGGCACATCTAGTAACCGCAACAACACATATTTAATGTGAGAGGTTGGTGCATTAATAAATCAATTAATGCTAATGAACAAGATTAATGACTAGGGTTATGTCCATAGGAACACTTAACCAATATAACATGAATGACTAGGGTTAAGTTAACAGGAAACACATAACCAGTATAGCACGATGGATGGATAGGGTTAAGTAATAAGAAATACTTAACCAATATAACTTGATTTGTGGTAGGGTTAAGTTGACACAAGAAGGCAACACTTAACCAAAGTAACCTGACAAGTAGATGGGTTAAGTTAACTTGAATTGATTGATGACACTTAACCAATACAACATGATGAACACGTGGGGTTAAGTTAATAAGAAAACACTAAACCTATATAACTTGATGAACGAATGGGGTTAAGTTAATAAGAAACACTTAACCAACATGACACGATGAATGGGTGGGTTAAGTTAACATGAATGGACAACACTTAACCAATATGACATAATGTGCGAGAGGGCTAAGTACATATCGGGTTGGTGGGTAATATTAGTAAATATAGGCCTACAAACTTAACCATTAAATAAACATGCTTGAATTGATGGGAGGGTTAAGTACATCTCGTGTAGGTGGGTAATATTAGTACATATAGGACTACAAACTTAACCGTTAAGAAAACATGCTAGAATCGGTGGGAGAGTTAAGTACATCTCGTGTAGGTGGGTAATATTTGTATATATAGGCCCACAAACTTAACCAGCAGGAAACCCTAGTAACGGGGACCCATTTCAGCAGTAACCCACATAGATGTATCATGGTACCCTGAAACTAGGCAGGGTGGGGCACGATTACTGGGCTAATTATAAGCGGTCAAAACAGCGGCAGGGGGTACGTCAGTGTAGGTTCCGATGGTATACGGGCGTGCACGTACTCCGGAGTGGAAAAAGCAGGCACTGGTTACCAGTAGTTATACACTATGCATCGTGAATCGTGTCGGGTTGCTATCATAAGGATTGATACACCATATGGTGGGACCAGCACAGGGTATCTACACGCAAGAGAGGGCCGATTGACACAGACGCATGGAACATTAACGCAAGTAGGGAGCCGATCGAAAGGGTAGTAAGGGTACATCTAACATGTTCATGGCAATTAGGTAGATTGAGGTGGAATCCTCACGATAGATGTACACCTAAAGGCTACCACAATCACGGGGATTGGGATCACGTTATCGTTTTACACAGATTACTGTTGGGACACTAGTTAGATGGTGCAGAAATATATATATATATATATATATATATATAGAAATCAGAATAACAAAGTAGTAACGAAGCAGAGAAAGAGTAGAAGCGCATTCAGTTTATCTTGCCTTATCATACCTTATGCTTATCCTATGTATCTTGTTAACCATGTTGTCATGGTATTGTCTTATATTCAGTTTATTCATGTCATGATGCTTTTGCCTGTTTATATGCTGAAAGTCACTGGACTTACTAGACTTATGTCTGACCTAGTTTTGTTTCGCCTCTTTTCTTCCGTTCCCCCCCAAGGTTTACAGGGAGGAAATTGTTACCACTTAGCTCAGTTTTCCTTCCAAGCACGAAGATAGAAGATGTATTGCTTTGGACTATCTCTTCCACTACTATGGCTGGTTCATGCTTTATTGGGGAATATCATTGTTATTTTTATGCTTCTTTTTTACTTGGGAGTTTTTGAATCAAGACAGAAGTTTTATGTAATACTTTTAAGTGTGATTGAGTCAATTGTTGTAAAAGCTTGACTAAATTAAGTTGTTTATAAAATGACTTTATTTTCCGCTGCTTTGTTTGTCTATCTTGTAATTTATCTGCATCTTTTACCTAAAATGCTCCACCAAAATTAAGGCATTTCCTTTGTGAGTGACCTTAACGGAGGTGGGGTGTTACAGAGAGTATACTTTGTTTATACTTAATAAAGATTTTTTTGGATTATTTCATCAATGATGGATACTTTCGGATGATGTTGATGATGTGCGGTATAAGACAAAAGATCTTGGGTAGTGCACTATTACTCTATGTTGGTATTGAGCCGTGTAGAGTACATCATGTTTGGTGACGGGATGACGGCATAAGACAATAGATCTTGGATATTGCAACTATTACTCTATGTTGGTGTCGAGCCGAGTAGAGCACATCCTATCTGATGACGGGATGCCGGCCGTAATAGGATAAAATATCCTAAATTGAGTATATTGGATCCACTTTGATGAATATGATCCTAGTTTTGAGAAAATATCTTTTATAAAACTTATTTGAATTAATTAAAAATATTGATTAGAGTCTATTTTGAAAATATCTCTCTTTGGTACATTTTTATGGTACGCAACAAGGAGAGTACAACATAATTGTTGAGTTGACTTTGATGAATATAATCATTGAAGATATTATTTGAGATGTCAATTTTGAAAATATTACTCTCTAGTACATTTCGATGGGTACCACAATATGGAGAATACATCCTTACTTGATGATGAGTTGGATGAGCCGAAGTACGATGAATCTTTGGTACATTTCGATGGGTACCACACAAGAAGAGTATGCCTTTACTGGATGAATTGGCACTGAAAAAGGGAGGGATCTGGAATCTATGCCAAATTGAGTGTATGTTCACGTGAATAAGACTGGGTATCGATGTGGATTGCGAAGAACAAGATCCTGAATTTGAAGCTATGGCGTGCCTGATCCAGTAACAACTTGCAGGAGTAACAGAATATTAAAAGGTTCGAATCATATAATATTCAGGTATTATTTCGATAATTTCAAGAAAATTTCTTGGATACATAGAGTTTCATTCATCGAATATTTGGTTTTCTAATGACCAAGTATTCCATAGAATTTCGGGGACGAAATTCCTTTTAAGGAGGAAAGAATGTAACAACCTGAAACTTTAGGTAGTAAATATTTAAATATTGACCATTATTTAAATATTTAAATCTTAGATTTATTGGTCTTGTAACCATGATTAAATCTCTTTATAAATAATAATTAACAAGGAGAAAAACATGTTGTTGAATTTTAAACCCGAAATAATTTAGAGGGTTTATATAAGTATATATTGGTTATCTAAGGTATGTTTAACGTATCAGGGAATAATTTTTATTTCAGTCAAAATAGCGCTATCATAAAATGGTAATTCGCTTATTTAAGTTATAAACTTTAAACGCTTATAACTTTTGGAATCTATTCAGATTTCCACCAAACGAAGAATGTTTGATTTATATTGACAAAAGCTTTCAAATGAGAGAAAGCAGATTTTTATTTCGAGGTATAATTTTCAAGTTATGTTTCAAATTGTTTCAGAAAAGAACATTGTAAGTTCAATTATCGACCGTAACCATAAATAGCTATTTTTAATGTTTTAAAAATATGGAAAAGAATATTGTAAAATTATT
Organism: Allium sativum; assembly: GCA_030737875.1. Taxonomy (NCBI): domain Eukaryota; kingdom Viridiplantae; phylum Streptophyta; class Magnoliopsida; order Asparagales; family Amaryllidaceae; genus Allium; species Allium sativum. The sequence goes on along the minus strand of CM060919.1, from coordinate 847,131,529 downwards.
ATAAATTATGTAAGAGTGGTTTGAATTGGAAATTTTAAGTATTGACTGGCATGAAAATCTGGGGTATCGAGTGTGCAGGAAAGAATATCGATGTCCATCTCGTCATATTTGCACAATGATAGATTTACGGTAATTATGTTTAAATTCATACTCAGACAAACAAAATTTATATTATCTTTATTAAAAAAATTCATCGAGGGCATTTGAGGTGTTGTAAAATAAAATAGTAGTTGTCATAGTTTGTTTTTGGGATGCACGGGATTTTCGACAATTTTGACTTGTCTGAAATCTCGAGGCGTTACATTCTATGCATCCTTCCTAGCCTTTTATTGCACCTCTGCTCTTTTAAGCCCTAAATTAAGGATATCATTTCATTTCTTAGTAATTCTCATTGCCCGACCTTCTTAAATGTTTTTTCTAAGTCGCGATATATAATTGAGTTACTCCCTCCAATCTCGACGATCTCACCTAGATCTTTCTCAATCTTCGAACTCCCACCTTCATACTTCAATAAAGAAATTAATATAGCATCATCCTATGTAGTATCTGTCAATGGAGCAACAATTGTGGGTCTTAGGCTTTCGATAGACGGTATGATTTCAGTGGCATTTGGCGTCTTCATCTTTTGTGTACCGACGACAAAAAAACAAAACACAATTAGTTTCATCTCTTTCTTTGATACACCATGAAGAGCCTTACGAATTTTTTACAAGTGATAATTACTTGTTCGAACCCAGTGAGGGATGAAATACCTTATGTGCCATGCTCTTCACCTTCGATTAAAGTCTCATCTTCAAGAATGGGAGTCAATGTAGATTTGGCGATGAGGTCGTGTTTCTCGGGATCATATGCTGGATAAGTAGCGATCGGCTGAGAAGAGGAACTTCCTGCAGTAGTAGTTGGCACGATATGAGTCTGAGCAGAAATATCTTGACTCGATGACTAATCTGCCGAACCAACATCATAGGCAACAACAATGCTTCCACTCACAATAGCTTTTCCAATTGTCATTTCAAATTGTACCTCCTGTTCTTCCTCCTCCTCGTCCCTTATAAGACCTCACCCTCCTCAATGATTCTTGGTTCGTCACCCTTCATACGGTTACTCATTAACTCTTCCTTACTAACCTCATCAGAGTTAGTGTAGACCATTTCAAGCATTTTCGAATAATTTTCAACCGAAATAAATTTCTATGGCGTAGAATTTTGATATAAAAACACATGATTATGGAGTCAAGGCCTTTTTATCCTTCTCTTCCTTAATTACTTTCATCCTGAGATCTTTTGTTTCCTCTTCCAACCTCCACCTAACTTCCGCAGCTTCATCCAAAATGGTCGGGCTCACATCCTCAATTGCTTCCTTAGCCTTTTTGGTTTCCTCTAACTTAGATTTACAACCATCTCTCTCCTTTATATTCTCATCATTATCCTTCAAAAAATTTCATTTCCAACAGTGAAGAGCTTATTTTCATCTTCTAATGAAGTAGATTTAAGGTAAGCACTGTCTAACACCTCGCAAAACATATTCCGGGTAGCCTTGGCTTCTAAATTTATCCCATTAATTCTGTTTTAAGCCTCAGCTAGTTGGCATTTATAGTCAACTATTTCCTCATCCATATGCATTCCCTTATCCTGATCAATGTCAGATTTAGTGTTCATATTATCTATCTCTAACTCACAGCCCTTTGCAATTGCGAATAACTTCTCTGCATACTTCATCATCTCCCTATATTGATAGTATATATATCAAGTACCTGGTTCATTATTTACTTATCAACTTCCCATGGAATCAGGTGAATTTGTGGTACAAATAACATTTTTTCAAAGTAAAACTTAGGGAATGTTGTCTTAGGCTCTTGAATATGTTCCTTGTGGGTAGGAGTCGGATTAGGTTTGATTATCTTCTGGTCTTATTTTTTGATCTCTTAAAATGATATAATCTTTTAGAAGTTTATGAACTTTCTCTTATATGGCCGCAGTCGATTTAAATTGGTCGTGGCGGTGGTGGATATTTTGGAGGAGGAGGCAGGGTGCTATAGATTGCTTAGTAACCTTCGAATCTCCATGTTAACTTATTGGCTTGTCATATTTATGTGGGGGTGATGACCTCGACCGAGGGTAGAAATCAGGATCTTTATGATCTCTACTATTGCCTTCAATAATATGAAGCTCAAAGGCACAAAATGTTTTGAGGGATGCTACCATCTAGATCTTTGCGTACATCAACTTTATCTTGCCTCATTATACCCTCATAAAGTAAACCATGAGTTATATTTCAATTCAAATCACACATGGGGAGGTATTGTGTCATGTAGCTTTTGTGTTGTATGTATCTAAGTGTCCCTTCAACAGACCAACTAACTATTTTCTCGAAGGCGTAACCATTGACGCTTGTCGGTATTGATGCTCCCACTGAGCTAGGAAAAAAGCTCCCCACGTTAACATCGTCAAAGTCGAACAAGGATGTCTCAAAATGGATATCTTTACGCCCTTTGAATCTTCTATAAATCCATTGTGACTATCGTTCTCCGTGGTTGAGGTAGGGGGTGTGGGCTTTGAAGCTTGCCCTTTATTAAGCTTAACGACAATAAAAGGACGAGGAATGTGTGGCCCTTCTTCTTCTTGCCAAGCTTCGTCGCCTTTGGTCGTCTCTCCTTCTCGGACATCATCCTAAACCCTTTTCGGCTCCTTTTCCATAATTGGGGGCATGACAGGGTGAGCCTTATCATTGTTACATTCCTCCTCTCATCCTTCCACTTCAACTGCAACATCCTCTTCCTCACAACCATCATAACGAATCAAACGATTTCACCAATAAGCTAACCAGGTGTAAATGGTAGTTGGAAATCTACAAAATAACGTCTAAAATTGTCGGGGTGATCTACTTTAGGGTCATCACCCTATTAAGATACTCTTAACTGTTGGGCCTTGAGGATTTCTTACATAATTAAAGTATTATGTTACTTTAGAGCTTGCAACCGTTATGAATAGGATCACATAAATAACTGAAAACTGCATTTATGCCCTTCGATCTAATGTTATGTAATTCCAGGAGGACAGTGCACGTATAACCAATCATGTTTGAAGTCATTCAGCTTATTTCATGCCTCGAGAACAAGACATGACTATTTGGTGATGCATCTAAGAAAGTCAAAGATAAGGTAGTCCTTTTCACCTTAAAGTTAAAGATGATTCCTATATCCTTCCATGTTGGCTCTTGGTTCAAATTCTCCAAGTACAACACATATGTGCTCAGTAGGAACGCATGGCTATTTGGATGAAGCTGAGTGAGATCCAACCTCACATAGTCCAACAACTCCCTAATAAAGCGGCTGGATGGCAAAACACACCATATTATGCACATGTATTCGTTGCATGCGATGTAACCATCCAGGAGCATGTGTGTTTTCTTATCTTCCCGTAACCCATACACATTCAGGTGGGACATTGTGCTTTATAAAATTCCTCCACAAAATTGGTCCATCTATTATATCTAACAATTCTATTATTTTTGTTTGATGATAGCAAACATATATTTATTATAATAAATGTGTTTGTAATTGTACTATTATACTAATCATAGACAAAATATAAAATTTATATTTAAATAGAATACTACTACATAAGAATTTAAATATTCAAATAGTATTTTATTTAAATGATTATTTTATTCCATCATTTCAACAGTACAAATTCATAACTCCATTATTTGTACATTTCACTGAAATACAATATAGTACATTTCGTAATAAATTTCATTTGTATACAATGCGTCTCACAACAGTACACTCAGTTACATTTCACTCATGTTGTACAAATTCTTTTATGCACTCATATACTATTTCACAGCTTGTTCTTCTTGTCCTTGGTCTGTCTTCTTCTCTGTCAGTCTAGTCTTGTGCTTACTTGTCAAAAAAAGAAACACACACATTAATCTGGAACATAAATAATTTTAAATTCTAGCAGATTTAATTTTTATTTTAAAAATTTATTTGCCTTAGAATTTTGGTGTGTTTCTCATCATTTTTCATGACTTGATCTGATTTTTAATGGACATCCATCTATGTCTAGACAACTTGTGATATTCACGGTGATACACTATAAATACCACAAGGCAGACATCGTCTCTAGTGCTCATATATATAATCTGCACGTGCACTATACATGTGCGCACATACATACGTATGTATATACACATATTTCTGTTTATGGTCAGCATTGGACAAATATATTAATAGTTTGTGTTCAATGAAGCCCGACACACATGCATAGTGCATGGGTCAGGTGTCCACGAACAACACAAGAGGAACACTGAAGTGATAGCACACACATACGTATACATATATATGTATATAAACAATTTGTATATATACACAAATATATACACATAGTGCAAGTGCATGGACCAAATCAAGTGGACGAATAGCAATGGTAAATGGACATGCAACAGTATGGTGCAAAATGCAAGTAGACATGTCAAGGGTATAGCACATTCATATGTAAAGTTTCAAGAATGGAATGGCAAATTGGCACATTCCATAGTGGCACTATGGCACAGTGGCAAGTAAAGTTTGCAAACACCTGTGCTCACACAACAACAAATACATGGCAGCATGTACAAAGTACAAGGCAAGGGAAGGTTCAACATGACGGTATCCAAGTGGCCGAGTACAACAAGACTGCACATAACAAGGTGTTCAAGCTATTTCAAGTGATCAAAGCTAGACATGCACATAAATGAACATAATACAAAAAATATACAAGGCAACAGTATGAAGCTTGGTGAACACAAGCAAAATTAAAGCCTAAAATAAAAACACACTATAAAATTGCTTGAACATGCATAAACATGCCTATAACAAAGAATAAATACACAATGCAGTTTCAATGGTGGTTGAGTTTTTATATTTGACAAGAAACATTTATGAATTCATTTCAGAAATGGAAAATTTGGAAATAAGTTTTTCTTGCAGTATTTCTTTTAAAATCAGTACAGGAAATTTATCAGATTTCAGGAAAGTTATCTCTCCAGCAAATACCAAGGACAATTTATTATGAAAAGTCGTGTTCAACAATTTTAAAATTGTTTCCAAACTTCATGAGAAAATTTTATGGCAAGAACTCTTCAATCATATTTCCAGAATATTAACAGGGGAAATTAATCAAGCCAAGAATGTTCAATCATGTTTCCCGAATATTAATAGGGCAAAGGTTTATAGCTTTTCAGTTTTGTCAAATATTTCCAGATATTCAAGTAAACATTTTTTGATAGAAATAGTCTTTGAAAATCACTATGTATATTTGGCAAGAAAACAATTTTGTAAATCAGGTTTTGCATTGCAAATCTTTCCAGTATCAATCAAGGAATATTCATGACGTAAGAAAAATATCAAGGGGCCATATATACAATTTGTTTTTGTTTCCAGAAATTCATTGACAATGCAACAAATTCAAACAAGGAAATCATAGCAATTTACATAACAATCAAAGCCGAGAAAATAAGGAAACAAAATCTCGTAACAAATCACTCAAGCATATTTTGAAATCAGAAAGCATAAGGGTTTTTCTATAACCCTACATATGCTACATAATTCATCACAGGCATGCTTATCGAAACCACAACATATTTGAAAGCAAAAAGGATTCAAAATCAAAAGTACTCACAAGGTTTCGTTCGTTCGTTCGAGAGAGAGAGAGAGAGAGAGAGAGCTTAAGCCTATCGACAAAGCAAGCCACAAATTTGCTTAACCTTCAGAGAATTGAATCAGTCATATTCAACAGACCACGATTTGGAGCCAAGAAGAAAACCCTAATTTTAACAAGGGTCGGTTGCCATTTTTTCAGAGCAAAAGGAAACAAGGCAAAAGAAGATAAAGAGGGTCGGCCATGTTTTAATTTAGTTTAAAGGGGTTTTTCTTAAAAAAAATTACTTTTAAATTTTTTGTTTTTTAAAGTCTTGTAAAATAGTCATTTGGTTTCACAGTTTTTTCTGTAAAAACTAGCCATCATGTTATAGGGCTTTGACTATCTGTTTTCTAGTTTGTCTGTAAAACTAAGGTATACTGGCTATGGGTTTGTAGCTAGGGGAAAATCTGATCTAGGGGATATGGTTCAGTCTAAGGTTTTGCGCGTAGGATTAAACAGGAGCAGGGTTTGCGAGTTTACAAGGTTTGTAAGCGGGATCTGTTTTAGTCACTAGTAAAAATCTTAGGAATGCAACAATAGGTAGGGTTTGCGGAAGCTGGGTAAAATCTGTGTTCTTTATTTTCTGCATTTATTTTAATCTGTTCTGTGATATTTTAATATCTCGATAAAATTCAGTAAACCCTATTCACCCTCTCTAGGGTTAATCTAGATCCAACAAGTTCATCAGAGCTTGGTATTTTATTAACTCTAGGGATGGTGTTCCCTAGTTGTCAGTATAGCGAGAGTCAGTCCAGTGATATTCCAGTTATTTTCAATGGGACAAATTTTTTAATTTGGAAATCAAAAATCGAATTCTATTTAAAATCTGTTAATATTGAATATTGGAATATTATTGAAAATTTGGGAGATATGTTAGATAAGTGTAATAAGGTTTTCAATGCTCATGTTATGCATATTATTTATTCCTATCTTGGTAATGATCAATTAAAATTTATCTCTCATTGTTTAACTGTGTAGGATATTTGGAAAACTCTAGATGAGTTGTATAGAATGGTGACAACTTCTCAAAATCCTATAATATCAAGTCAGATTCTGATCTATGCTTGAAAGGAGATACAGATAATATTTTAGATGAATCAGATGATGGAAACTCAACAGACGATGAGGCAGAAAATTTCTCTTATGAAGATTTAGTTTATATGTCTACCGATTTAACTAAATCTGTTGATAAACTCCAACTGAAAAAAAAATCTATAAAATCTAAAAATCTTGAGTTAACTAGCAAAAATCATTATTTGGAATTAAAGGTTTCAAATGTCGTGAAATTAGAAAATTTTTGATTGTAAAGATTGTTTGAAATTGAAATTTTATGTCGTTCATCTCAATAAAAACATTAAAAATCATAAAGAGGAAATTCTGATTTTAAAAGATAACGAGATTGATTTAAAAGGATCAAACAATTCTTTGCAAAAAGAATTTAATAATTTTAAGGCCATCAGAAATTTCAAACACGAAATTGCTGAAAAAGGAAACTTATTGAAAAGTGATATGATTTTTAAAGAGCTTGAAAATAAAATTGCGAAATTCAAAGATTCTGAAAAACTTGAGTTTGAAAAGCAAAAACATTTTGAATTTGAAATCTCTAAGTCCCAAGCCAAAATTAAATTCCTTGAAAATGAGAATTTGATTCTAAAACAGTCCAATGCTGAACAGAAGATTGCTATGAATCGTTGCTCAAATTTAATAAAAGAAAATAGCGATCTTAAATCCAAAATTCAGCGGTTAGAATCAACCTTAGATAAATTTTCTAATGGGGAAAAATCATTGAATATGTTGTTACAAAACCAAATTTATGTTGGAAATAAATATGGTATTGGCTTTGGGAAAATTAATGTTTTTGAAAATTAAAATTCAAATGGTTTTAAAAATCCTCCAAACTCTTTTGAAAAAGATCATTTTGAAAAATTAAACTCTGGTAATTTCAAAGGATTTTTAAATCATAAACGAGATGAAAACTGGTTGTGAAATAATTCATTCAAACCATCCTGGACCCTAAGAAGAAATCAAATGAATTCAACTAAATTTAAATAGATTTGGACTCCAAAAGGTACAAAGGTAAATTCAAATGGAGTGTTATGTAAACAGGTTTGGGTACCTAAAGTCGTGAATACAATTCAGAGTGGTTTTACAAATTTTGTTAGACCACTTAATCCCCTAAACACTTAGGTATCGGAGGCTAGATGAGGAACGACCCTCTAGAAGAATCAAGGTTGTTCCACATCAACATCAAAGCTTATTGACATATGTTCCTTAGCTAAGAGTGATGAGTTAGAGAATCAACATCATCTTCTGAAATTTAGGTATGATCTCTAAACTCACATTGTCTGTTTATATTCTCTGTTTTTATTTTATTCCTCCTTCTACCCCTTTTATTTATTTTCCTTTTGATTTTTCTAATTTGATTTGACACTGCCATTTTTTTTTTCTTCTTAAGCTTTCTTAACTTCAAATTGTAGAATTCATGATTTTCTGGAAATTCGTTTCATTTGAATAAAACTCTCATGTTATAAATCATTTCCAGATCCTGAATTTAAAACTGTAATTATCTGCAATTATTTTGAAATTTATTTTTTATTTCTGAATTCATAACAGTGTTGGAGCATTCTTGTTACATCTTGAACACTGTTAATTTGAATTCTAAATTTTTGAAAATATGAAAAATTAGTGAAATTTTACACACCTTTGTTGTTTTGAGCTTCTTCTAATTCTTTTTCAAAAGACTTGAAAATTCATACTCATTACAACACACCACTATTTTTCAGTTATGATAATTTCATTGGTTTTGAATATTTCTGAATTGAAAAACATCTGGCTAGAATCATTGTTTACATCTTGAAATTCATTATTATTCATGATCAAATTTGTTTGTTGAAATCATTTGAAATGCTTTGATATTTTGAATCTCTCACACTCCTTAGATTTGAAATTAATAATCATGTGTGGTTGATTCTTTGTATCTCAAAATTTATATTTATCCAATTGATTTCAAATAAATCATTTTAACCTTTGGATCATGAATATCACTCAAGCTTAATGTAAATATTCTGAAATTTTTTCTTGTGCTTGTTAGAAATAATTGTGAAAATCTCTTTAAAAATCTGGTCTTAAAACTCATTGTTATTTCATGATAATTTGATTTGAATATTTATTTTTTTGAAATCATTTGAAATTATTAACTTTATGAATCTCACATAAATCTTGGATTTGAAACTTATAATCTGGTGTGATAGATCCATTGAATCTTGAGATTTTCATATTCTTCAAATGATTTAAAAGAAACTATGTTTTTAATATTGGGTCATTAATCATTTCTTGTGACTATTAGAAATATTTGTGAAAAATTCCATTGATAAGTCTGATATGAAATTGATTGTTGTGCTGCTCTGATAAAAGAAATCGTTTTGAAAATGTTTTTCGATAATTGCTTGTTTTGATATCATCTGCTGTTCTGACTGAAAAAAGGTTCATAGATTTTCTGATTCACTTAATTACTCTAAACTGAAAATCTTTCTTGTGCTCCATCTGAAATTCATTCTGAAATCATGATCACTTACTTGGATATTGTTGTTGTTTGAAATCATTTGATATTGATTGATGTCTTGAATCTCACACACTCCTTGGCTTTGGTATCAATAACCTTGTGTGTTCGATTCATGAAATCTTGTAGTTTTCACATACCTTCAAGTGATTTCAAATAAACCATTTTTTAAAAAATCATGGATCATGATTTATCTTCTTAGATTTGTTGAAAATTTTCTAGAAATCCTCTTGTGAAACTTATTCTGAATTTGTCTTGCTACTCTAAAAAATGGAACTGAATTATTTGATTTATTTTCTTGGGCTTGGTGTTTGGATACTATTGTCTTAGATACCATTTTTTAGCCACTAGTGTCATATTAAAATCCCCGTTAGCAAAGACAACAAGTGGTATCAATTTGGAAGTGCTGAATTTTTTTATTGATCTGATTCTTATTCTGTATATATGTTTTATATCCTTCTTGTCTTGTATAAATCCTTATGAATTCCCTCTTGTAATTTATTTTTCGATTATAAAATCATTTACTGATTATTTATCTTGAAATTGAAATCAATAACCGAATTAAACTATATTTATAATTCATCAAAATTATTATCAGATTTTGAAATTGTGATGAGTTGTGACTACAGTATATTTCACAACTAGAGGAAATTTTATTTAGATTTTCATGACGATTAAACAATTATTATAATATCTTTGAATTGGCACTTATTTCACGAACATCTCCTTTTTCTACCATTTTTCTACCATCCCTCATGATTTTATATTAATGTGGAGAGTTTAATATTTTTAAAATCATCTTAAATATACAGCTTCAAATGTGTGATGGAAATGCGACTGTGTTATTTTTTCAAAAACAGGGACACTTTAAAATTTTCATTGATCTCGGTACACTTGAGCATATTTCATAGTATTATTAATTAGAAATTTATTTCACAATCATTTTTGTACTACCACATTTCTATCATTCATATTGGTTTTATATAGTGAGGATTTTTTCTTTTGGAAGAAGACGGGTGTGTAGCGTGAGAATACACAGCCGGTTACGTGTAAACATAGTAGGAAATAATATAAGCTGGTTGACAGGCCCAACCAGTGGCAAATAGTCTAGACCTAGTCGGTCAATAAGGAGGTACAAGTACCGATCTAAATATATACATCATAGAAAACTAAGCATAAGATAAGAGTACACAACCAAAATACAACATAAGTAAAACTTAGGAACTACATCTGGATCAGCGGGGAAAGAGGGTATTTCTCTCCTGAGAGCCAGGAGAATGTGGCATTGGAAGAGAAAGCCTGAAGCGCGCATGCCTGTTTGTTCCTATCCATGAATCAAGTAGATGCAGGATATGATAACAAGTACCCATCATGAGTTTCGAGGGTCTGCCAAAGATGATTGCATTACGTTCTAACCAAATACACCATGAAAAAAAAAGCCACTAAGGAATCTATTAAGGGGTCTGGGGGCAGTGTTGCCAGTAGTCGAAGAATGAGATGAAAGATGGGATGAAGCCAAGGGTAAAAGAACTGATTGTAGCCCATACTGCATAAGAAAATTCACAATCAAAGAAGAGGTGTGAAATGGATTCGTTGCTCTGTCTACATAGTACACATATGAGGTCAATAGAGTTATTGAAGCGATGCAGTCTATCTCTGGTGTTATTACGGTTATGTATGAGAAGCCATTGGAAAAAAATAATGCGAGGGGAATGTGGCATTTCCAAATTCTTGAGAAGGAGAAGCATCGTCCAGGGTGGATTAAGAATTTTTAGCAGGATGCTACTGAGATGGATTTAGATGGGCCTAGTTCCCAAATGAAAGAGTCTGGTTCTGGTACTAGACGAGTAGAGCTAAGAATATTATCCAATGAATTTATTTCATTTAGGGATTCTAAGCCAGAAAAGTTTCAGGGAAATAGCCCATTGGGCCTAAATCGTAGGCCTCGGCTATCGTGAGTAGGTTATTATGGTTTTATGTACGGGTAGGAAAAAAAGAATGAAGAGGGATCTGTTCTTTCCAAATATCCAGCCAAAATAGACAAGATTCTCCATTACCAACTTTAACATGTAGAAGAGATTTAACTCTAATTACGGTGGATAAGATTCCTTTCCAGAATGGTGAGGGTCTACCAACAGGTCTAAAGTGGAGGATGATGAAGGGGTTAGCATTGTATATGCGATTCAAGATCCAGTCATTCCAAATGAAATGACCAGGCGAGAGAGCTCGCCATAGCCACTTAACAAGCATCGCAATATTGAAGGTCGAGAGGTTCAAAACACCAAGACCACCATGGTTAGTTGGGAGACAAACAGTTTGCCAGTTGATTAATTTTTTTCAGATTACCCTCATTCCAAAGGAATGTACTACGAATTGAGTCAATTTTTTTGACAACCCAACTAGGAAGTTTGTGGAAAGACATCCAGTAAGTTGGAATTGATGAGAGGACGTGTTTTACAAGAACAAGACGGCCAGCAGAGGACAAAGAATTCGCTTTCCAACTTGAAAGCCTACTTTCAATTTTTGAAATGAGCGGTTATCAATCTGATTTATGGAGTTTAGCGGGACGAAGGGGAATACCAAGATAGTTAATTGGGAATGAATCAAGCTTGCAATTAAGGCAATCAGCTATAACAGGACCCAGGTGAGAACAATTGCCAAGCATAATAATGGAGCTTTTATTAAAATTAATTGAGAGGCCTGAAATCATTTCGAATGAGTAGAGAAGAACTTTGAGACAATGAATGTTTTTCGGGGAAGGAGTGGTGAAAAGGATTGTGTCATCTGCAAATTGCAAATTGGTTGTGTAAATTTCAGAATTTGGGATTGGAATGCCAGAAATAATGCATTGAGATTGAGCTTGCTTCACCATTTGGTTAAAGACATCAACTATTAGAACAAAAATGAGGGGAGCGAGACGATCTCCTTGTCTTAAGCCTCTTTTAGATTTTATTTTGCCACCATATTCTCCATTGATAAAAACATTAGAAATGCTAGTGTGCATAACTTCTTTGATCCAGTTACACCACCTTAGTGGGTATCCCCTATGCTTCATCAGGGATAAAATGAACTCCCAATTGACTAAGTCAAAGGCTTTTGAAAAATCAAGTTTAAGGAGGACACCGGGGGTGTTGGAGAAATGACAATGAGGTATTACTTCCTGAGTGGCTGCTACACAGTCAAGGATATTTCTACCAGAGATGGAAGATGATTGTTCGTTACCCACCAGAGAGTCAATATGCTGTTGAAGTCTATTAGATAGAATTTTAGTGATGATTTTGAAAGTTGTATTGAGAAGACTGATGGGTCTAAAGGAGGAGACAGTGTTAGAACCAGAATGTTTTGGAATGAGGATAGTGTTGGCATAGTTCAATATTGCAATTGATGAGGGGTTAGAATAGAATTCCGAGCACATTTCAATGATGACTTTTTTTAAGGTAGGCCAAAAGTGTTTGAAGAAAGATGGGCCTAAGCCATCACGCCCAGGGGCTTTATCATCAGCCATATCATTAACCGCATTCCAAATTTCCTCCTTTGAGAAAGGATGATCAATGTTAATGGGAGATGGGTTTGGATAAAGATAATGCCAATTAATGTCTGGAGAGCGGGGTGGAGATGAACCAAGGATGCTTCTGTAGAAAACATTAAATTGATGACAAATGTCTTTGGAGACGATGAAGGTGTTGTTGTTATGAACAATTTCAGAGATGATTGAGGAGCGTCTATGTCAATTAGCAATTCTATGAAAATAACCCCATCCTTAATCCATTTCGCTTTAGATCTTTGTTTCCACCCAATTTCCTCATGTTTGATAAGTCTGTCCAGTTCTGCTTCATGTTCTTTCAATTCAAGTCGTTCAGAGTCAGATAATGGTTGAAGTTCTTCAATGATATTATGATTAAGAATGGCATCTTGTGTGGATGAAATACGACTTTTTAGGGAATTCCAAACATGCTTAGCCCATGGTCAAATCAATTTACGAAGATAACGAAGCTTGCTTACAATTCTAGAGTGGTGAGATGGAAGATGATCGTAGTTGAGTTTGATAAAGACGTCAAAAGATGGTTCAAGTAGCCAGAGGCGTTCAAATCTGAATGGGCGTTTAAGAGTAGTGTTTGAATAGGTGTCAAGAAGAATAGGGCAGTGATCTGAAATGGTGGTGGCAAGGCCATTGACCAAGGTCAATGGAAAGAGGTCAACCCATATGAGATTGAAGAAGAAGCGATCAAGCTTGGATAATGATGGATTTTCTCTTCTACTAGACCATGTAAAACGGCGGTTGTTGATAGGTGGTTCAATAAGTGAACAAGATTGAATGAGTGCATTAAAGAGTGAAGTGTCAGAGGATAAGTTGCCTGAATTACGATCATCAAAATGAGCGGGTTGTGTTGAAGTCATCACCAATTATCCAAGGTTCGTTTATATTTTGAGATAGGTTATGACAATGATGCCAAGTTTCATCTCTACTCTGGTGATCACTAGGAGCATAAACATTAGTGAAGTGGAAAGTGGTGTTAGAGGGAATATGACGAAGGGACACATGTAGAACAGAAGAATGTGATAAAGATTGTTCTAAAGCCCACACGTGCTCATTCCACGCAGTGATTAAGCCACCACAAGTGTCAACAACATCCACGTATGTCCAACTAGATAAGAAGGGACCACAAAGAGTACGAACGAGAGAATTGGTTGGATTAGTGATTTTTGTTTCTTGCAAAAATAAAATATCAATATGGTGAGGGGAGATGATGAGATTGACAGCACCATTTTTTGTGGGGTCCCCCAACCCCCTAATATTCCATGTGACTATTTTCATTTAAAAAGGTTAGTACGCTGCTGTTCTAGGGTTTGCATGGTCGTATAATGCTTATCATGCAAACACACCCCCATGCATTTTGCCAACTTTTTGTTTAACACTTTATTAGCAGAAGAAAAAATAATTGGTTCAAAATAGCTACCCAAAGATCCTGGAGGCAGCGAACGGGCCCGGTTGAGTCTTGCACTTCTCCTGATAGCTAAAGCGGAGAACCGAGGGGAAGATGAACCTTGGCCTCCCTGATGACGCCGGTCCTGATGCTCCTGAAAAGCTAGCATCTGCTGGTGAAGAGTGACTGAAAGATCTAGATCCACCATTGGGTCCTATCTATGCATGATGATGTCTTCTTTATTGAAATCCACCAAAGCAAGGTCCTGAGGCTGATTTTCAGGCACCGTTGGGACTTGACTCAAAGCCTCAACATTCATCACGTCAAATCTATCTTCCTCCATACAATCTGGTTGCTGAGGTAAGGGTTGAAAGATGAAACCATCATAGTCATAGTTGATTCCCAGTAAGAGAGTTCATGGACGTTGGCAGGGGTGTGCATGTGTCCATCGTTCTATCTTAAGCTTCACAGCATGGTTATTTATATAAGTAATGAAAGAACATGGAGTTGTAATAGCTTCGAAGAACTGCATGTTAGCGAAAAGGAAGCGATGATCCAAAACGGACCAATCGCAAGAGTTTGTGTGAATGAATCTTCCCATCGGCTTTAAGGATTCTCTAATAGTATCAGAGCCGTGCCTGTAGAATTATGGGAACCCACTGATTTTAGCCTAGCACGCATTTTCAAGGAGGGGCTCAGGATTTTCTTCAAGAGTTGTTGCTTGTTGTAAGAGTACAACACCATTTTCTTTCGTTAATATTTTCAAATGCAAGGCATGATCTTTAATGGCAGAGTTGGGGAAGCAAATAAGAAAGGAGTTATCGGTATTATGCCAGATCGGCCATTCATACTCCTGACCAAAAGTTGTCTTGAGTGCATTAGAGAGCATCTCTATAGACCAGAGGCCATCTATGGTAATCGCAGTGAAGTAGAGGTATGCGTCTGCCATTTCCCGAAAAATTGGAAATTTTTGTCTATGTTTAGGTGACGAAGGAGGAGATAAAGAAGAACTTTCATTTGAAATGAGAGGGGTTTTGTTTTTAGGTATAGGTGTAATTATATTAGAGTTATAATTACGATTTGAAATGTGAGAAGACCGATGGGACCCTCCCTTCTGAAATTGCAGGTACTGTGGCTCGCGATGGTTCGCCGTTTGAGTTATATGGGGGCGCGTCCAATTATTCTCGTTTATTCGAGAAGGTGGTATTTTTTTATTGGGACAATGCAAGCTTACATGCCCAAAGAGAGAGCAATTATAGCATATCACCGCATTCCTACATGATTTAGCCACGTGTCCACGATCAACACACTTCAGACAGTGTCTCTCCAAATTCAAAAACTTCAACGTCTCTCTGATCGAACTGAAGTCCGGAAGAATTCTTTGCCATTTGGCAGGTGGGTTGGGGAGGACAGGTGGAAGCTTCGCTCTTGATGTCGCCACTTGATCATACGTGAGCACTAGATGATCAGTAGGATCAGATAGCTTGCTTTGGATTTGAAAGTCAATTGTACCATTAGGGAAGTGGTGAACTGGTAATGAGTCTGTATCTAATGGTGAAGGGGATGAAGAGGATGGGATGAACGGAGAAGATGATCGTGCTTGGTGGTGAGCAGAGTTAATTTGAGAGGATGGAGTATGGCGAAGTGGTTGGTGAAGGATATGAGATGTGGAGTCCGCCATTGATGGTGTTATTCAGATAGTTTGTAGACCCGAGGAGTTTTTCTTTTGGAACAGAAAATAATAAAAATATAATATTCATAAGTGTTTCTCTAACCTCATTTAAATATCCAAGCTCTGGTCATGCATGGTTAAGAGATTACTTATTATTTAAGCTGCAGCTGACCTTATTTAAAAATCCAAGATCTGGTTATACGTGGTCAGTGCGCTCTTAAATTAAAAGAAATAGGAAAGGAAATAAATAATTTTTTTATATGAAATTCTCCTTGGTGTGTAAAAACAAACCTATCAATCCGTTTTTCTAATTTGTGAAATGTGTTAATATTTTATGAAATACTGATTAGTAGCTATTGGGATTTGAGATTATTTGATTTTGTCACTTAAGTTGAATTTATATCAGTAGTCCAAATCCATCACTATTTTTGTGCTCAATTTTTAAATTTTATTTGAAAATAATTAGAAATCATTTTCTTTAAACTCTCTTCATTTTTATAAATTTCATCGTAAGTCCATCATTCTACTGTGAAAATTTCCACTAGTTCTTAGAATATTATGATTTTCGTTTGACTGATTGAGATTTATGATGAACGCTCTTCCTCCTAAGCTGATATTATATTTTTTTAGTCAATTTTTCATCACTACATCAATTTTCTATATCCATTTGATGATAACAAAAGGGGGAGAATGAGTTAAGATTTTGATCGATGAGTGGATATTCTTTGAATATTAAATATTTAAGTTTCAATTATTGATTTTACTCATGCACATATCTAAGGGGAGTTTTGTTGTAGGGGAGCATTCAAATAGAGGGAGTTCAATAATTCACTGTCAAACACAATTATTATAATAAAATATTCAAAATCTTATTTTACGTTTGTCATCATTAAAAGGGGGAGATTGTAGTATCTTACAATTCTATGGTTTTTGCTAGATGATAACAAACATATATTTATTATTTTAAATATGTTTGTAATTGTACTGTTATACTACATCACAGATATAATATAATATTTATATTTAAATGGAGTACTACTCCACAAGAATTTAAATATGCAAACAGTATTTTATTTAAATATATTATTTTATTCCAACAGTACAAATTCATAACTCCATTATTTATCAATTTCATATTAAATTTAATTTGTATACAATGCATCTCACTACAGTACCCTCAATTACATTTCACTTATGTTGTACAAATTCTTTTATGCACTCATATATTGTTTCACAGCTTGGTCTTCTTTTCTTCAGTCTGTCTTCTTCACTGTCAGTCCAGTCTTCTACTTACCTGTCACAAAAAGAAACACACAGAGTAATCTGGGATGGAAATAAATTTAAATTCTAGCAGATTTAATTTTTATTTTAAAAATTTATTTTCTTTAGAATTTTGATGTGTTTCTCATCATTTTTCATGACTTGATCTGATTTTTAATGGACATTCATCTATGTCTTAACAGCCTGTGATATTAATAGTGATACACTGTAAATACCACAAGGCAGACACCGTCTCTAGTGCTCGCATATATAAAATCTGCACATGCACTATATATGTATACACATACATACGTCGCATGGGCAATATGGTCTGCATTGGACAAATATACCAACAGGGTGTGTTCAGGTGAAGCCCGACACACATGCACAGTGCATTGGTCTGGTGTCCATGAACAACACAAGAGGAACAATGAAGTGATAGCACGCACATACGTATGCATATATATATACACACAATTTATTTATATATATATATATACACACATACACACATATATATACACATGGTCAACCCAATGCAAGTGCAAGTGCATGAGCATGGACCAAAACAAGTTGTCGAATAGCAATAGTAAATGGAAATGCAACATTACGGTGTAATATGCAAGTAGACAACTCCAAGGTATTGCACATTCACATGTACAGTTTCAAGAATGGAATGGCACAGTGGCACATTACATAGTGTCACATGGCACAGTGGCAAGTAAAGTTTGCAAACACATGTGTTCACACAAAAACAAATACAAGGCAACATGTACAAAATACAAGGCAAGGGAAGGTTCAACAAGACGGTGTCAAAGTGGCTGGGTACAACAAGACTGCACATAGCAAGGTGTTCAAGCTACTTCTGGTGATCAAAGCCAGACATGCACATAAATGAACATAATACAACAAATGCACAAGGCAACGGTATGGAGCATGGTGAACACAAGCAAGATTAAATCCTAAAATAAAAACACACTACAAAACTGCTCTAACATGCATAAACATGCCCATAACAAAGAATAAATACACAGTGCAGTTTCAATGGTGGTTGAACTTTTATATTTGACAAGAAACATTTTTGAATTCATTTCAGAAATGGCAAATTTGGAAATAAGTTTTTCTTATAGTGTTTCTTTTAAAATCAGTACAGGAAATTGATTAGATTTCAGGAAAGTTATCTCTCCAACAAATACCAGGGACAATTCATTGGTAAAAGTCGTATTAAATACTTTTAAAATTATTTCCAAACTTCATGAGAAAAGCTTATGGAAAGAACTCTTTAATCATGTTTCCAGAATATTAATAGGGGAAAGTAATCAAGCCACAAGAATCTTCAATCAAGTTCCCAGAATATTAAAAGCGCAAAGGTTTAAAGCTTTTTAGTTTTGCCAAATATTTCTGAATATTCAAATAAACATTTTTGGAAAGAAATCATCTTTGAAAATCACAGTGTATATTTGGCAAGAAAACAATTTTGCAAATCAGGTTTTGCATTGCAAGTCTTTCCAGTATCAATCAAGGAATATTCATGACGCAAGGTATATATCAAGGGGCCATATATATAATCAGTTTTTGTTTCCAGATATTCATTGACAAGGCAACAAATTCAAACAAGGAAATCATGGTAATTTACATAACAATCAAAGCCGAGAAAATCAAGAAACAAAATCTCGTAACAAATCAAGCAAGCATATATTGAAATCGGAGAGCATAAGGGTTTTTGTATAACCCTATATATGCTACACAATTCATCACAGGCGTGCTTATCGAAAACACAATAGATTTGAAAGCAAAATGGATTCAAAATCAATAGTACTCATAAGGTTTTGTTCGAGAGAGACAACTCAAGCCGATCGACAAAGCAAGCCACGAATTTGCTTAAACTTCAGAGAATTGAATCACTCATATTCAACAGACCACGATCTGGAGCCAAAAAGAAAACCCTAATTTTAACAAGGGTCGGTCGCCATTTTCCAGAGCAAAAGGAAACAAGGCAAAAGAAGGTAAAGGAGGCCAGCCATTTTTTAATTTAGTTTAAAGGTTTTTTTTTTAACTTTTAAGTGTTTTGTTTTCTAAATTCTTGTAAAATCATCATTTGGTTTTCTAGTTTTTCTGTAGAAACTAGGTCGTCAAGTTATAGGGCTTTAATAAGCAGTTTTCTAGTTTGTTTGTAAAACTAGGGTATACTGGCTACGGGTTTGTAGCTAGGGGAAAATCTAATCTAGGGGATATAGATCAGTCTAGGGTTTTGAGCATAGGATTAAACAAAATAGGGTTTGCGAGTTTACAGGATTTGTAAGCGGATATGTTTTAATACCTAGTAAAAATTTTAGCAATGCAGTAGTAAGCAGGGTTTTCCTACATTTATTTTTATCTGCTGCAATCTGTTCTATGATATTTTTATATCTTGATAAAATTTAATAAACCCTATTCACCCCCTCTTGGGTTAATTTAGATCCAACACCATCGATCCTCGATGCGATCGAATCAATGGCTTTTCAAGAATTAACACTCCTTCAACTGGTCTATCCAGCTTGTTCCATCTGATTAGCTGAGTTGGTTTTTCTGATGCAGGTTCCTAGATCGACTCATCGCTAGAATTGTTTTGAAACTGACTTTATGCAATAATATCGTCAGTTCTTTCATCCTCTAAAGCTTTGATGCAGTCAGATTTTTATACTCACAAATAATTGAAATTAGCGTGATTAACCTATTCCCCTATGCTTAGTGTATACTAGTGCAATATTTGTGGTATCACGCATGCATATGCAATTTAATAACTTCGACATAAAATGGTGATGAGATTCAATTTACGATTGGAGTGACCGTCATCATTGAATTCCTCACCATCTTTCAGATCAGAGATCATGGGATTTCATTGTGATTCGAATTCAGATATTATCATTGAGAATTCAATTTTTTCCCATTCATATGTTCATTGTCCAAATTTTATGCTACATCCTATATGCAAAGAAATATACCCATGTTATGTACATGTTGGTATTCATTGGGATTTAGGTTCACATGCAATCAGATAAGAAGAAATTTTATGGCAAATTCAGTTATCGTACCCGATACCTAATTTAGTCATTCCTTTCCCTTCAACCCTTCCCTTGTGCTGATATGATCCCCTAATCTCCATGCCCATGACCAACCCAATCTGATTCCTTCCATCCTCTTTGATTTTCTCTTCTCCTTTTTCTCTTCTTCCTGTACATGACCATTTTAGGGACTGTAATGATGGTTTTGATGAAAAAATATTTATTTAACTATTATTATTAAATATATACTAACTTTATTGCATAAAAATATATATATACAAGATGTATATGTATGTATCTTATGCAGGTATTAATATTGAAGACTGTACAGTATAAAGATTCAAGATTACAAAGAAGAATAGTTCAAAATTAAAGACTCATGAGTAGCAAGAGTTTAAGAGTTCAAGAAATCAGGATAAGCAGCAGAGTTTAGATTTTTTGTTAATACTTCATAATAATACTTAAACTCTTATTACAATTTTCTCATCATTTTAGCCTTATAATGTTTTAAAATGTTCTTAATTTTTATTTTTAAAATGGATTTCAAAATTACTTCTTGTTTAGAAAATATATATCTCTTAATACTTAACTTTATTTTCCTGGATTTTAATCTAACCCCCGATTTATCTATTTTAGATTTTCTTACTTATATTTTTTTGGCAAAGCCGACCGGTTTTTGTAGTGTTCCATAACACTTTTTTATTATAACCAATAGTCAAAATACACTACAGTATAGGTGATTGTTGTTGACAATCAATTAATTCGGTTTTTAAGGTGGACCATCCAACGCCTATAGCATTTAAAGTGGGTCGTCCATTGGATCAAATCTAGATTACAATCCAAGAGCTTGTTTAAGTTACTAGACTACTATATTTCAAACATACTCCACGCAGGGAGACGGTACATTGCATAGATTCATACTACAAAAAGTAGCACAATTACATACGAATACAAAGAAAAAGTGATGGAAACAAAGCTGTAACAAGACCATACAAGCCCAATGTATTCGGCTATTGACTTAATTAAAAGTTGCATGACAAGACCAAAAGTGCACAAAAGTTAAACAGTGCATCATCAGCAAGTACAAACAGTAGTCTACCCACTTTCTTGAGCTCCACACCGAAATGCAGAAGTTACAAGCACTGTTTCCGTCGAGAAGGACTATCATGTGGCCAAGCAGAAATAGGAGTAGGGCTCAGAACAGCCCTTGAACAGACCAAAAATCTGGTCCAAAACAGGCATAAGACAAAGAATGAAGGAGAAGATAAACACTGTGAAAATGAGTGCATGAGCATCACCAAGATTCAACAGCGAGAACAAAGACAAATGCACAAACACTGAAAAACCCATTTTGCACCAGAGAATAACATGAAGTGCCCTACTTGGCAAAACTACGAAAGAAACGGAAAAAACCACCATAGCCATCAACTAAAACCAGTGCAAAGCATCTCGTAGTTATCTAATATCATAGTGTTGTCTATACGTTCAGAGATAGCTAAGCCAATCAGAAACATAAACGGTTGATTAAAATTCGATCTCCAAATATCCAGAGGAAGAACAACACACCCAAACAACTAAAATGTTAACCACATAACCGCTACCAACAAGGCGATGCAAGCAAACATTGAATACCGTACCAATTGTATAGACCCATTACAGACATATGTCGAAATGTAAAACCTATACAAACTTATATGGAGTTGCTGCTTACCCTGACCTCCATGTCAATGAAAAACACTTCCAAGAGGAAGACATACAGTTGAAGAACGAAACAATGTCGTAGTTGCCTGAATCTGCCAAGACAATTTAGAAGTGAGTTTATCTGAAGCGGTAAAGGAGAATGGCAGCTGGTTAAATGAGGTTGAGAAATTGGGGAAATTGGAGGCCAAATCGATTCCATGAAGCAACTTCAGATCTGAAAATGTATTCATAAACATGAGAACCACCACGCAGGGCAAAAGAAAGGAAGGGGTAGAGGAGAGTGAAAAAGTCATATTTGTAGAGACGAGAGGTGTAAAGTCAGAGAAGAAACGGAAGAGAGGAGAGATAAGAAGAAAAATGCGGTTTCCCTGTTGCCATTAACGGTGGTTCACACACAAGCATTTAAATTTGAAATTAGGCATTTCTTACTTATAATTTAGCTTTAATTATATATAATTTTACTCCAATTTTAATATTATTATTTCCTCATATTCATATCTATAGTTTTATATATTAAGTTTTGAAGTTTTTTATATTTATATTTATAGTTTTATATTAAGTTTTATATCACTTTTACAGATTAAAATATATGTTTTTAATTTACATTCTTACTCTGTTATATTACTTTAATATATAGGAAAATAGTTTGTTCAAACTCCAGAATTTCCTTGATTTATTTAAAGGCCGTTTACATGGTTTTCAAAAACTTAAATTTCAAAATTCTATAAGGCATGTCTACATCCCCTACCCCCTATGTCAACATAGTAGCCATTATTTTCAAATTTCAAAAGATGTATCTATTTGTTTAAATCTTTTCCTGAAAGGCTATGATTGTTGGTACACTATAAATACCCATCTAAATTCGATTTTTTTTAAACTAATTTCAATATCTTATTCTCTTTTTTTCTCCTCTCTAGTTATACTCTTAAAATTCAAGTCTCCATAATCAAATTCTACCGAAATTCAAAGAGAATCAAAACAAATATTTTCTGATTCGGTTCTTTATCACAATCTTTCAAAGGTTCAAGTGTTATTCAGAGTTATAGGAGTATTTCTAATCAAAGATCACAAGATCAAAGTTCTATCGAGCATTTCTTCCAAAACTGATACTAATAAAGGTGTGGTTGTAGCCCGTCCAAATCAACAGGGTGTGAGTGTAGCTCATACATCAATTAAGTGATCTTGTAGCCTAGTTAAATCAAGAGAACACATTGTGCTCGGAAGAAAGTGGTAATGTATGTAACGACCTGACAAAATTCGACGTCCGAATTCTGACAATAATACATAAAACTCTTATTACTTGCCAAAACCCAAGTATCAAAAACGTCATATGCTTATTAGGAAGACTATAGAGGGTGAGATAAGAAAGAAAGAAATATTAGAATAGAAGAAGAAGAAACACAAACACGGAATCAGAGTCTCACATCGCAGCGAAACAATATATAATATAGAAATAATTCTTTAATGAGAGCTATAAAAAAATACTTACAATCATCAGAGTACATCACATATTTGGACAATCATAATGACATGTCCTCATATACAACAACACACAGCGGAATAAATATATCATACATCTGGACTCTTCCAGCTTGTCTCTTCACTGCATCCGATAACTTAAACCTGTACGGCCTAGTCTACCCCTAGCATTACAAACGCACGGATCAGTCTAGTGAACCAGAGTGAGAAAAACACACTAAATTTATGGGGTAACATCCAACTTGATTTTAGCGTCAAAATCTTTTCGAAAGAAAGGATAAAAGTAAGAACAAATCCACACATAAATACAGATGGTTTTTACCTTACAATAACCCAAAATGATTTTCAAATCAATATATTTTCTGATATTATAATAATGTCTAATATCAAGTTAATAACAATCTAGCAGAACGCTTGCTTCTCACGCTCCACATATATAGTATACAATCAAACCGCGGGCGCTTATTGGAGAATGGATTTCCAACTATGGCAAGGTATAGGACCACCTTCCGGCAATGTAACTTTGGAGATGAATACATCGGGGATTCAACAAGAACATCTTGCAACCCCGGCTAAATATGACCAGCCCCTCACTTCGCTTGAGAGAACCGAATATATCATTACCACGGTTAGGGGCCAACCAACCGAACCGATAGCATACATACAGAAAATAAAAAGGGACAACCGAAGGCATTTAAATTCACCAGATCAGGTAATGAATATACCCTTTTGATGGGTGCGACCCACATAGCCATGCGACCTACGTGATTTTATACCATTTCCCGATTGATAAGGCTCGAGGTCCAAATTAATTAATTAATTAATTAATGAGTTTATTTATTTTTATTTAATTTAGAACATCTGGATTCCCCTTCAGAACAACACATCTCTAACCACCTTGAATGCCACATCGTCGGATCCACTGGATATCACTTAAAGTTGATTTCCACAAAAAATACTCTGAGCGTTAAGCTAAAGAAGGTGTCCAGTCTTCTCTGCCACCAACAGAGATACGTTTGTAGAAAATCAATATATGTGATCCCTTTGGAAATACTTTGTCAGACACTCATCCATACAAGTCATCCAGGAACAGGATGAATCGAAGGCACCCTACAACCACATCCTATATAGGTTTCACCCCAAGGATCAGTAGCGAGTAGTCCTTGCAATCCGCAAAATCTCAACCACGACCGAATCACAACATAATACCTCTGCATTGCAACATAGAGAATATTCAAGAAGCAATCCTTCCGCTTATGAAGATCCACGGTCTTCAATTTCTCCATCTTCTATCTTCAACGTATTTGCTGGTTTGGAATGGTTTTCGAATATAAATTTGATCCCAGTCTTTCCGAACAAACAATCGTATTGGCAAAATTTGATAGTCGGTTATTTAACTATCAAATAAATAATCGTGAAAGTAAATTGAGTATACTGATTCAGTACTTGGCATTATTTGTCCTTTCTAATTAAATACAATTAACGAAGGTTAAGGGAAAACTCCTTAAAATATTTCGATATTACGAATATCGCTTTCTCTATTCTTATTTAACATAAGATAAATTTCAAACCTATTTTATTATAATACTTAGGAAAATATCCTATAACCATAACTAATTTTCTAAATTATTATCATTTCAAATATTTCCTATATCTTTTCTTATTATCTATAATTGAAAAAAATCACTTCATATTAACATTCGTAAAATAACGTTACGAATCTCTTTTGTTTCATTATCTGGAAACAAAACTAAAACTTATTCTTTTCAATTAACCCCATTTCAAAACTCTAGTTTTAATTTCCTTTTAACTCGAAAATATTGTTATATTTTCACGCACTCTTCTTTATTTCCTTTATTTCGGGAATTCTTTATTTCCGTTACATTGGAAATTACAATTTATATTCCCGAATCTTTTTATTTCCCTTACATTGGGAATCTCATTATATATTATCAAACCTCGCAGTTTAAATTGCGTTATTATTTCTCGTATGGAAATAATAAATTTTCTTAACCTCTTTCCCATTACAAACTAGTGTCATCATCAAATAATCCTGAAGTCATTCAAGTTGGGATATTTGAATTACCTCTCAGACCTTGACCAACAACGTTCTTATCTTAAGATTGATAAAAGTTGTAATTCAAAAATCGATGTTTATTCTAATAACAACAAATCTCATTAAACAACTTTATATAAAACATAGTTTATAAAACCCCTTTTCAACCGTTCCTTTTTGAAAATCTCATTTCAATATCGACCATTTTACTTAATTTCATTTGTTAAATATCGCCAATTCAGATCACACTTTGACTTCTCACTTCCTTTCACAAACTTTGTTTATCAAATTTCAGGCTTATTATAAACCCCTTTTTATCTTGATTTTCATTTTCCTTCTTATTTCAAATGTTGAGTAAACATTTAAGCCCTCGTATGCTCTTATAATTCCTTTTTAAACTTCGTTATAAAATTCGGTTTTTATATCGAAAACTCGTTTATAATCTCTTTTCCAGACTCAAACATATTCCAATTCAAAATCGGTTACTTACTTAAACGTATTTTATTTAAGAAGTAATTACTTAAATTATTGAAATAATACTTTACTTCATTATTAACTAGAATCAGTATTAATTTTTTTTTAAATCTTATTCAAGTTAAATAACTATATTCTAAATTATTTCATTTCTAATTGGCACAACTAATTTAATTAAATAATAAGTTTTAATTAAAGTGGTTGACTTGGTCAACTCTAAAACATGATTAACTGTGACGGCCTGGAATTTCGCTCGATCTGAATCAGTCGTTAAACCGATCTAGACCGTTCGAAACCCCTGAACGTTGAGAACAGGACAAATCAGAACACAAACAGAAGAACATTTCATTGTATATTACAACAATTCCATCAGATACAAGAATATACAGAGTATAAATGAATAAATTACATTCGATAAATATCAGAGATTACATTAAATTACATAGCAGCGGAAAATAATACAAAGCACAACTGAAGGTGATATACGGATACAGAGCTTTCCGGATATCATTCCAGCTGTAAACCAGGATCCTGTGAATATAAATCTGCAAAACCAAAACTACTAGCTGCCCGTGCGGAAAATAGGGGCACCCAGAGTTTAGGTTAAAACAATAAACTCCAGGTCAGTCATGTGACTGGTGTGAGAACTAAAACAGTTATTTAAAGCTTTACTTTAAAAGAGAGTAATTCAAGGGACCACGCCGTATGACACGGAACGGGTTTCCTCCCAAGAATACCAGTGCATAGAATAAACAACGCAATGCTTTTTCGAAAAATGGAGCTATTATAAGACCCAGGTCCTATCATACAATGCAACGCAAGCCGGGGGATAGGGTTTTCCCTTATAATAGCCAAACATGCTTGATACGTTTTAAAACAAATCATTTGATACTATAATAAGTGTATAGTGTCAAAACATTTCAATCATAAGTATAAATCATAGACGGCATGGGTACCATATATCATGTCGCCATACTAGTTCTACAATTAAAACCGCGATACACGTATTGGAAATTGGATTTCCGTCATGAGTCGAGGCAAGGGGCAAGCTCCTCTCCGCGTTCGAGACACTCTAGCAAATGTCCCCGGGATTACGCACACTGGGTAACCCCTGGATGCTTCAGGGCCGGTCCTCACTTACGTTAGAGGATTAGTATTCCTGAACACACGTTTCCCGGTCCTTACAGACCTATAATCGAGGCGCCTCATCCAACAACCACAAAGGTGAAAAGTATATATATGTCAGGGCTGGTAAGTCACTGACACCACCAAAGCTAGAAAGAAACGTGCGCTCTCCCTGCAGTCCGTATCCCGTTTTTAACTCATACCGAGGTGTGAGGCTCGCGAATACACGCTATACACAAAGCTACCACGTAGGTTATGCTTTGATCATCAACCACAAGACTTTGCTTTTCAACAGAAGCCTTGATCCATGCAACTCAGCATGCCACACAGGCAATTCATGCCATGCGATTGATATCTATCGATATATAACCTCTAAGCTCGTACGTCTCAGAGAAGGGCGTTAAGCAAGAGAATAAATTCTCCGCCGCCAAGCAGATATATATTTAATAGAAATCAATCAACACAGAATAAAATCCAATGTCAGACACACAATCCATTTACAAGTCCGTTCTGGGTCTGAACGAAACCGGAGGCACTTTCCTCGCATATCCATCCATCTCCAAGTACGTCTGGACGACCACCAACTATTTCCATCCTTTCGGGTGTACAGCCCAATCAGGATCGTCAGTAATTACCCAAACGATGTGAAAACTTCCGGTCTTCGACCACCGTCTTCATCTTCGACTTATCGTCGAATCGGTTATTCAGAATGGGTGTAAACCCGGACTTTCCGAACAACCCGCGTATATTAAAACAAATGTTACACAAACACAACATACGCCTCATTCCAATTCATTAGTCACTAACCGCAAATTAGCAAGAGAACAATTTTCCAAACATTAACCCCGAAGGCCAAAACCAACATCAGATCAATACCCAGGAAACCATTCTTCTTAGCCAACCTACAGCTAGTTTCTAAATTCCACATTCTTAGGGAAATGTTCCCATTAATTTTATCCAAGATAAATTCCTTAAAATTTATCCTGTAATCTTCCTTTGGATGTCATTTAAAACCAAATTATGGTTTTTCCAACTAGTCGAGATTAGCGAACCGTAACGAAGTAATTATTTATTTTATTTCCCAATCCCAACCTATTCATCCCATGAAGCAAAACTGGTAATACTCCATATCTAACACCGTGGTGTTATCGGTAAAATTAATTACCATTTCACGTTCAAATCTAATTAAAGATTTAACTATCGCTTTGGAGCAAAACTGGTGATACTCCATTCTCGCTCATTTCTAAATTTGATAATTTAGATTATCAATTCGAATTTCAATCTAATTGCAGATTCAATAAAACTCCTTTTTCTGGGTTAAAGAACTAGGTGTTATTTAAAACACAGTTCACGACAAACCCAAATCATATTCTATTTGTTATCGGGTTAAAGAACTAGTGTTATTTAAAACACTGTTCACGATAAACCCACTTCAAATTTAATCAAATATATTAGAACTTCCGATTATTTAAAACCCCTTTTTAAATCTAATTCATTTATTTAAAAATGATTGGGTTTTAAATTTAGTTGAAAACTAGTTCATTTCGATAAAAATCTATTTTTATCTTTTCAAATATGGAGTTTTTCACCCCAATTTTTCCCAAATCATTTCTTATGATTTTACACAAATTATTACTATTTTTAATAATTTTATTAAGGCCCGTACAGTCGATTTCCAACAATGGCCATCGAACTGCACTTACAACGACCTTTTTCGAATTTGATTTGGACGTATCTCCAAATCCAACCGTTAGATTTTGAATTTCTAATATTCGTTAGAAAGCTCTTTTCGATACGAACCCAACGGTTCCGGTTTTAGGAGAATCCGACGGTCGGATCTCCCGTAATGTCCGTTTGAAATAAATGGTCGAAATTTACGAACTGCCGCGACGCGGCGCGTTCTATTCAGGCCATTATATTATATATATAATATATATAATATAAATTTCGTCGATTTCTATTTAAAACGAATTATATATATAGTTTTGAATTCGTTTCAAAAGAAATTTCTACTTCCATTTCAATTCAAATCAAAATTGAATTCTTCTTTATAAATTCGTTTTAAAAATCATTTCTATTCAATTCAAATTTCAATTCAATTTGAATTCATTTCACTTCATTTTAAATTCAATTCGAATTCGTTTTTCAATTCAATTCAATTCAATTCAAATTGGTTTTCTATTCGATTCAAATTCATTTTCTATTCAAATTAAATTCGTTTCGTTTTCTATTTGAATCAAGTTCATTATATATTCAATTTGAAACCAAATTGGTTTTCTATTCCATTCAATTCGAAATCGTTATACATTCAATTCATTTCGAAATCGTTATATATTCAATTCATTTCGAAATCGTTATATATTCAATTCAAATCGAAATCGTTATAAATTCAATTCATTTCGAAATCGTTATATATTCAATTCAAATCGAAATCGTTATAAATTCAATTCATATCGAAATCGTTATAAATTCAATTCATTTCGAAATCGTTATATATTCAATTCATTTCGAAATCGTTATATATTCAATTCAAATCGAAATCGTTATAAATTCAATTCATTTCGAAATCGTTATATATTCAATTCAAATCGAAATCGTTATAAATTCAATTCATATCGAAATCGTTATAAATTCAATTCATTTCGAAATCGTTATATATATCGTTCGCGTCAAAATGGCGCATCACTATTCAACACGGCTTTATATATTCTATTTCAAATATTTCTTTTTGTCAACACACGACTAATCTCAACGAATGAGTACCGTCCACGTGTGACTATTTTTGCTATTTAATATATTTTATAAAAGTTAAGGTATCTATCGTTTGATATTGAATCAGACTTCAACCGTAATTTAGTGAGAGAACGATTTCCTGAACATTAACCCCGAAGGCCGAAACCAACATCAGATTAATATCCAGGAGGCCACTCATCTCATCTATTTTCCAGTTGATTTCTAATTCTATATATGATAAAGATGTAAATTCTATTATAAAAATATTTCGTTCAACACATGACTAATATCAACGGATGAATATAGTCAACACATGAACCTTATTCTATATTGATAAAGATATAAATTTTATTATAAAAATATTTCGTTCAACACATGACTAATATCAACGGATGAATATAGTCAACACATGAACCTTTATTTTATAATATTCTTTATTTTTCTAAATTGGAATGAGGCCCAATCAATTACCATATAATATTAATTATATGGATTTTCATACAACACATGTATTTAATAGCATTAAAAATAATCAACCATCAACCAAAGTGCACTACACTGTATAAGCATCAAATATAGATATCTAACGCTTATAACAGCCTGTCAATCAATCGATCGACATATTTAATCAGTCAGGATGAGTGAACTTTAAATTTCATCCCAACACCCGTGTGGGGTTTCAAACAATCAAACACAGATTTTATTCGTGCAGCTGGGCGATGTGTAAAATTTATCGACCCAATCAATGTCCTTCAAATAGGTGTACATAAACAAACCATCCGGTTTGTAAATGAATATTTTATTTATTCTCATTCACGTTAAAATTTATATTTTTAACGATAAAACAATTCATCTTAACATATGAATATCGATTCAGTTCATTTATTCAATAAATGATTATTTTTATTTTTCTAACATATTTTAGAAAATTTCGGCGGCATAACGGCACGATACTAGAAACGGGACGAGGCCTAGCCTTATCCCCGGTCTAGTGAAGGCCCACGCCATTCACACATCAATCAAATTCACTTTCGTTATGCAAACCACAAAATTTGGAGTAAGGGTCTAACCTAGCCTTACTCCTTCGCCTTATAACGGCGCACGTCTAATCCTAACCAATTTATCGATTCGATTTTTCACACCACAAACCACATTCAAATCAATATCTCAATCAATTACCAAACAGTCAAACAAACAAGTCCAAGGTCTGTGGACGATTGTGTCGGGTGCTACTAAGCACCGTCTGCATCCTAGTATATATATAACTAGAAAAATTAAATTGAAAGGTGAGAAATTCTCACCTATAGCTATCCTAGCTCCACGGCACTCCTTTTAGAGAAGTCTTCGTCGTCATCGCATCCTTTTTCATCTTCGTTGCTCGCTTTCACTACCTATGTAAAAATCGAATTTTTACTTCGCTATTCTATATATAAAAAATCATAATTTTATTTCGAAGTTCAATATATAAAAATTCTATTTCTATTTCGAAGTTCAATATATAAAAATTCTATTTCTATTTCAAAGTTCAATATATAAAAATCGAATTTTTATTCCAAAGTTCAATATATAAAAATCGAATTTTTATTCCAAAGTTCAATATATAAAAATCGAATTTTTATTATGCTATTCAATATATAAAAATCATATTTTTACTATCACGCTCTATGGATAAAAATTCTATTTCTACATTACTATTATATAGATAAAAATTCCATTTCAAAATATAGATTTCGCCCTTAAAAAAATGTATATTTCGCCTTTTCTAATATGAAGTCTTCGCCTTTATAAAAATAAAGTTTTCGCCTTTATAACTATAAGGTTTTCGCCTTTATAACCATTACCACTTTATCTCAACGTATATAAAAAAAACAGATTTTTATTTCGCTACATATTCAAAGATGATATTTTTATATTCTCTATCCTATAAAGATTATATTTTTAATACTTTAAAAATATAAAAACCATATTTTTAATATTCCTATATAGTAAGGATTATATTTTTAATACTTTAAAAATATAAAAACCATATTTTTACTTCTTCTACTCAATAAAAATCACGCCTTTTTAAATTTAAACCTTTAAAATAAAATCAAATTTAAAATTCCCTTTAAATCAGTTTTTAAATCTTAAAAATTCAGTTTTCAGTTTCTTTTAAAAATTCAGTTTTAAGTTTCTTTTAAAAATTCAGTTTTAAGTTTCTTTTAAAAATTCAGTATATTTATTTTTAAAATTCACGTTTATATTTTAATTAACTAAATTTACAAAAATAATAATAATAATATTGATAATAATTTTAAAAGAAACTGTTACCTTCTCTGGTTATTATCCCCTTCGTTCCTCCAGGTGCTGAAGCCCTCGTCGATCAAAAACCCCACCATCGCACGAAATTCCAGACCGCCTGACCCCGATCTGACCTCCTCCCATCGAAGCCCGTTGACCAGCGCCCCCACTGCCTTGAGTGGCTCGAGAACCGATGGTCTCAACTGGCCGCGAAATCAATACAAAGTCGATGCTTTTGAGCAGCGAAATCGACTACCACGGTTGAAGAAGTTCGACAATCCTGGCATGGATTTGAAGAGTATAGAAAGGACTACGGTTTTTGTTTTACAATTTTTGAATTCTATTATGTGGATGAAGGGAAATCGGAGAGGAAAGATTGAAGTTTATCCGCCTTTCATCGGGTTAGAGGCGGCGACTTCTGGTTTGACCGCGGATGAAAGATATAAAGGGTTTGACCCCCTTTTGACCAACCATATATATTTATATATTTTATATTTAATTTATTCAAAAAAAAGTAACTTCTTATTTTGGACTCGAAATTGAACCCACCGACTGTCGCCCCTAGCTCATTACCCTCCTTCCGAACACAATGGGATCTATCTCGCAAGCTGATATGATCGTTTGAATCAGTTTCCTTTAAATTTACATTTAAATCGCTATATTGAATTTTAAACGTACATTTCGAATTACCGGGGTCACATACTAACTCTATAAATTGCAGAAAAATATTTTCTAGCTTCGTATTGACGATACGGTCCTAACAAAACTAGTTTCGTCGAATTCCGAGACCGTATGAAAAATGGCCATTTTCCAGTCGATTAAAATCAACTGAAATGGTCAAAACGCGTTTTCCTTTGCCACGCTCACATATTGATTCGAAAAATTATGAAATTTGGAACCTAGCAATAATTCAACATCACGGACCCAACAAAACTGGTTTCGTCGAAATCCGAGGTCGTTTGCAAAATCTCCATTTTTAAGGGCCTGAATTCCATAGCGACTATTCAGAATTTTCAACTGGGCATAACTTTTTATTCCCGCTATGAAATTTCGATTTTTCCGGATTCGTTGGAAAGATATCATCAATTCGATCCTAAGGTTTTTGGTTTCACTAAAATCCGGATTGTTTTGCCCCCGGTACATTCAATTGAAGTTTGAAATCGAATTTTCGAACTACCGCGCCATTTTCAATTCTATTTATAATTATATATAAATATTTATATTCTAACGACGACGCGTATAATATATACGTTCGAATTATATTCAAAATAAATTTCTCGTTCAATATTATTTAAAATAATTTATTTTAAATATCAAAATTCGATAAAATTGCCAAAATAAAAATTTTTAAACTGGCCCAGATTTTCCGGGTTATTACAATCTCCCCCACTTAAAACTTTTCGTCCCCGAAAAGGAACAAAGTCGAAAGTGGTTTGATTATTCAACCCTATGTTCGATCTGGCTTCCATTCTCCAACTCTTTAGTTTCTGAGAATTTCCAAAATTTCAAAAATTTGGCTAACACCCTAAATTTTTGAAAAATTTCGCCATAACCTCCCCTGCAATGGGAGCATCGGGGAATTTCAAATAGCTTCCCCGGTCCTTCAGATCTCAAAAAGAAAAAGAAAAAGCCAAGCGGCTAGCCAATAGGCTCACAAAATCATCATCACCCAAACAAAACAGTAAATTATGTAATAAACATGTACCTATTTGTCGGGCAAACAAATTTTATTCTCTGGCTCTAGCCTCCTTGCTATGACCTGTTCAATGTAAGTATATGTATATGGAAGCAAATGCGACCAATTTCAATATAATTCAATATTTGGTTATATTAGGTATAAATGGTTAAAAATTAGCAAACAATTAAACAAACAACACAAACATCAATCAATTAGTGGATTAGAGTTTTAAATTCATAATTTTGATATATATAAAGAAAATCATGTTTTTGATGCCAATTCACAACAATGTGTTCTAACTACATAAGTTTTGGTTCTCACACCAGTCTAATGGAAATATATAGATATCACACCTTCGTTACTCGAACATGAATACTAATGACAACTAGTCAATCATCAGAATCATCTTCGGGCCACTAGAGTATGATTCTATATCTATCCAGTATATTAACACTTCGAATATACGTTCATGACGCGTATACGCGAAATCTATATATACTCGATTGTCCATATTCAAAATAAATAAATAATCAAATACGTTTAAAATGGTTTAAAATTTTTTTTTTAAAACAAAATTGTTTTCATTTGAAAAATATACTCTTCACACTCGTTCTAGGATACTACTGATCCTATCTCTAACGAGTCATTCTAATTGGATATTACTAATCCAATATCTGATGAATTCTTTCGTATGGTTCTAATGTGTCTTGTTCTCGAGCTCTGTAAACCAAAGCTCTGATACCAAATGTGACGGCCTGGAATTTCGCTCGATCTGAATCAGTCGTTAAACCGATCTAGACCGTTCGAAACCCCTGAACGTTGAGAACAGGACAAATCAGAACACAAACAGAAGAACATTTCATTGTATATTACAACAATTCCATCAGATACAAGAATATACAGAGTATAAATGAATAAATTACATTCGATAAATATCAGAGATTACATTAAATTACATAGCAGCGGAAAATAATACAAAGCACAACTGAAGGTGATATACGGATACAGAGCTTTCCGGATATCATTCCAGCTGTAAACCAGGATCCTGTGAATATAAATCTGCAAAACCAAAACTACTAGCTGCCCGTGCGGAAAATAGGGGCACCCAGAGTTTAGGTTAAAACAATAAACTCCAGGTCAGTCATGTGACTGGTGTGAGAACTAAAACAGTTATTTAAAGCTTTACTTTAAAAGAGAGTAATTCAAGGGACCACGCCGTATGACACGGAACGGGTTTCCTCCCAAGAATACCAGTGCATAGAATAAACAACGCAATGCTTTTTCGAAAAATGGAGCTATTATAAGACCCAGGTCCTATCATACAATGCAACGCAAGCCGGGGGATAGGGTTTTCCCTTATAATAGCCAAACATGCTTGATACGTTTTAAAACAAATCATTTGATACTATAATAAGTGTATAGTGTCAAAACATTTCAATCATAAGTATAAATCATAGACGGCATGGGTACCATATATCATGTCGCCATACTAGTTCTACAATTAAAACCGCGATACACGTATTGGAAATTGGATTTCCGTCATGAGTCGAGGCAAGGGGCAAGCTCCTCTCCGCGTTCGAGACACTCTAGCAAATGTCCCCGGGATTACGCACACTGGGTAACCCCTGGATGCTTCAGGGCCGGTCCTCACTTACGTTAGAGGATTAGTATTCCTGAACACACGTTTCCCGGTCCTTACAGACCTATAATCGAGGCGCCTCATCCAACAACCACAAAGGTGAAAAGTATATATATGTCAGGGCTGGTAAGTCACTGACACCACCAAAGCTAGAAAGAAACGTGCGCTCTCCCTGCAGTCCGTATCCCGTTTTTAACTCATACCGAGGTGTGAGGCTCGCGAATACACGCTATACACAAAGCTACCACGTAGGTTATGCTTTGATCATCAACCACAAGACTTTGCTTTTCAACAGAAGCCTTGATCCATGCAACTCAGCATGCCACACAGGCAATTCATGCCATGCGATTGATATCTATCGATATATAACCTCTAAGCTCGTACGTCTCAGAGAAGGGCGTTAAGCAAGAGAATAAATTCTCCGCCGCCAAGCAGATATATATTTAATAGAAATCAATCAACACAGAATAAAATCCAATGTCAGACACACAATCCATTTACAAGTCCGTTCTGGGTCTGAACGAAACCGGAGGCACTTTCCTCGCATATCCATCCATCTCCAAGTACGTCTGGACGACCACCAACTATTTCCATCCTTTCGGGTGTACAGCCCAATCAGGATCGTCAGTAATTACCCAAACGATGTGAAAACTTCCGGTCTTCGACCACCGTCTTCATCTTCGACTTATCGTCGAATCGGTTATTCAGAATGGGTGTAAACCCGGACTTTCCGAACAACCCGCGTATATTAAAACAAATGTTACACAAACACAACATACGCCTCATTCCAATTCATTAGTCACTAACCGCAAATTAGCAAGAGAACAATTTTCCAAACATTAACCCCGAAGGCCGAAACCAACATCAGATCAATACCCAGGAAACCATTCTTCTTAGCCAACCTACAGCTAGTTTCTAAATTCCACATTCTTAGGGAAATGTTCCCATTAATTTTATCCAAGATAAATTCCTTAAAATTTATCCTGTAATCTTCCTTTGGATGTCATTTAAAACCAAATTATGGTTTTTCCAACTAGTCGAGATTAGCGAACCGTAACGAAGTAATTATTTATTTTATTTCCCAATCCCAACCTATTCATCCCATGAAGCAAAACTGGTAATACTCCATATCTAACACCGTGGTGTTATCGGTAAAATTAATTACCATTTCACGTTCAAATCTAATTAAAGATTTAACTATCGCTTTGGAGCAAAACTGGTGATACTCCATTCTCGCTCATTTCTAAATTTGATAATTTAGATTATCAATTCGAATTTCAATCTAATTGCAGATTCAATAAAACTCCTTTTTCTGGGTTAAAGAACTAGGTGTTATTTAAAACACAGTTCACGACAAACCCAAATCATATTCTATTTGTTATCGGGTTAAAGAACTAGTGTTATTTAAAACACTGTTCACGATAAACCCACTTCAAATTTAATCAAATATATTAGAACTTCCGATTATTTAAAACCCCTTTTTAAATCTAATTCATTTATTTAAAAATGATTGGGTTTTAAATTTAGTTGAAAACTAGTTCATTTCGATAAAAATCTATTTTTATCTTTTCAAATATGGAGTTTTTCACCCCAATTTTTCCCAAATCATTTCTTATGATTTTACACAAATTATTACTATTTTTAATAATTTTATTAAGGCCCGTACAGTCGATTTCCAACAATGGCCATCGAACTGCACTTACAACGACCTTTTTCGAATTTGATTTGGACGTATCTCCAAATCCAACCGTTAGATTTTGAATTTCTAATATTCGTTAGAAAGCTCTTTTCGATACGAACCCAACGGTTCCGGTTTTAGGAGAATCCGACGGTCGGATCTCCCGTAATGTCCGTTTGAAATAAATGGTCGAAATTTACGAACTGCCGCGACGCGGCGCGTTCTATTCAGGCCATTATATTATATATATAATATATATAATATAAATTTCGTCGATTTCTATTTAAAACGAATTATATATATAGTTTTGAATTCGTTTCAAAAGAAATTTCTACTTCCATTTCAATTCAAATCAAAATTGAATTCTTCTTTATAAATTCGTTTTAAAAATCATTTCTATTCAATTCAAATTTCAATTCAATTTGAATTCATTTCACTTCATTTTAAATTCAATTCGAATTCGTTTTTCAATTCAATTCAATTCAATTCAAATTGGTTTTCTATTCGATTCAAATTCATTTTCTATTCAAATTAAATTCGTTTCGTTTTCTATTTGAATCAAGTTCATTATATATTCAATTTGAAACCAAATTGGTTTTCTATTCCATTCAATTCGAAATCGTTATACATTCAATTCATTTCGAAATCGTTATATATTCAATTCATTTCGAAATCGTTATATATTCAATTCAAATCGAAATCGTTATAAATTCAATTCATTTCGAAATCGTTATATATTCAATTCAAATCGAAATCGTTATAAATTCAATTCATATCGAAATCGTTATAAATTCAATTCATTTCGAAATCGTTATATATTCAATTCATTTCGAAATCGTTATATATTCAATTCAAATCGAAATCGTTATAAATTCAATTCATTTCGAAATCGTTATATATTCAATTCAAATCGAAATCGTTATAAATTCAATTCATATCGAAATCGTTATAAATTCAATTCATTTCGAAATCGTTATATATATCGTTCGCGTCAAAATGGCGCATCACTATTCAACACGGCTTTATATATTCTATTTCAAATATTTCTTTTTGTCAACACACGACTAATCTCAACGAATGAGTACCGTCCACGTGTGACTATTTTTGCTATTTAATATATTTTATAAAAGTTAAGGTATCTATCGTTTGATATTGAATCAGACTTCAACCGTAATTTAGTGAGAGAACGATTTCCTGAACATTAACCCCGAAGGCCGAAACCAACATCAGATTAATATCCAGGAGGCCACTCATCTCATCTATTTTCCAGTTGATTTCTAATTCTATATATGATAAAGATGTAAATTCTATTATAAAAATATTTCGTTCAACACATGACTAATATCAACGGATGAATATAGTCAACACATGAACCTTATTCTATATTGATAAAGATATAAATTTTATTATAAAAATATTTCGTTCAACACATGACTAATATCAACGGATGAATATAGTCAACACATGAACCTTTATTTTATAATATTCTTTATTTTTCTAAATTGGAATGAGGCCCAATCAATTACCATATAATATTAATTATATGGATTTTCATACAACACATGTATTTAATAGCATTAAAAATAATCAACCATCAACCAAAGTGCACTACACTGTATAAGCATCAAATATAGATATCTAACGCTTATAACAGCCTGTCAATCAATCGATCGACATATTTAATCAGTCAGGATGAGTGAACTTTAAATTTCATCCCAACACCCGTGTGGGGTTTCAAACAATCAAACACAGATTTTATTCGTGCAGCTGGGCGATGTGTAAAATTTATCGACCCAATCAATGTCCTTCAAATAGGTGTACATAAACAAACCATCCGGTTTGTAAATGAATATTTTATTTATTCTCATTCACGTTAAAATTTATATTTTTAACGATAAAACAATTCATCTTAACATATGAATATCGATTCAGTTCATTTATTCAATAAATGATTATTTTTATTTTTCTAACATATTTTAGAAAATTTCGGCGGCATAACGGCACGATACTAGAAACGGGACGAGGCCTAGCCTTATCCCCGGTCTAGTGAAGGCCCACGCCATTCACACATCAATCAAATTCACTTTCGTTATGCAAACCACAAAATTTGGAGTAAGGGTCTAACCTAGCCTTACTCCTTCGCCTTATAACGGCGCACGTCTAATCCTAACCAATTTATCGATTCGATTTTTCACACCACAAACCACATTCAAATCAATATCTCAATCAATTACCAAACAGTCAAACAAACAAGTCCAAGGTCTGTGGACGATTGTGTCGGGTGCTACTAAGCACCGTCTGCATCCTAGTATATATATAACTAGAAAAATTAAATTGAAAGGTGAGAAATTCTCACCTATAGCTATCCTAGCTCCACGGCACTCCTTTTAGAGAAGTCTTCGTCGTCATCGCATCCTTTTTCATCTTCGTTGCTCGCTTTCACTACCTATGTAAAAATCGAATTTTTACTTCGCTATTCTATATATAAAAAATCATAATTTTATTTCGAAGTTCAATATATAAAAATTCTATTTCTATTTCGAAGTTCAATATATAAAAATTCTATTTCTATTTCAAAGTTCAATATATAAAAATCGAATTTTTATTCCAAAGTTCAATATATAAAAATCGAATTTTTATTCCAAAGTTCAATATATAAAAATCGAATTTTTATTATGCTATTCAATATATAAAAATCATATTTTTACTATCACGCTCTATGGATAAAAATTCTATTTCTACATTACTATTATATAGATAAAAATTCCATTTCAAAATATAGATTTCGCCCTTAAAAAAATGTATATTTCGCCTTTTCTAATATGAAGTCTTCGCCTTTATAAAAATAAAGTTTTCGCCTTTATAACTATAAGGTTTTCGCCTTTATAACCATTACCACTTTATCTCAACGTATATAAAAAAAACAGATTTTTATTTCGCTACATATTCAAAGATGATATTTTTATATTCTCTATCCTATAAAGATTATATTTTTAATACTTTAAAAATATAAAAACCATATTTTTAATATTCCTATATAGTAAGGATTATATTTTTAATACTTTAAAAATATAAAAACCATATTTTTACTTCTTCTACTCAATAAAAATCACGCCTTTTTAAATTTAAACCTTTAAAATAAAATCAAATTTAAAATTCCCTTTAAATCAGTTTTTAAATCTTAAAAATTCAGTTTTCAGTTTCTTTTAAAAATTCAGTTTTAAGTTTCTTTTAAAAATACAGTTTTAAGTTTCTTTTAAAAATTCAGTATATTTATTTTTAAAATTCACGTTTATATTTTAATTAACTAAATTTACAAAAATAATAATAATAATATTGATAATAATTTTAAAAGAAACTGTTACCTTCTCTGGTTATTATCCCCTTCGTTCCTCCAGGTGCTGAAGCCCTCGTCGATCAAAAACCCCACCATCGCACGGAATTCCAGACCGCCTGACCCCGATCCGACCTCCTCCCATCGAAGCCCGTTGACCAGCGCCCCCACTGCCTTGAGTGGCTCGAGAACCGATGGTCTCAGCTGGCCGCGAAATCAATACAAAGTCGATGCTTTTGAGCAGCGAAATCGACTACCACGGTTGAAGAAGTTCGACAATCCTGGCATGGATTTGAAGAGTATAGAAAGGACTACGGTTTTTGTTTTACAATTTTTGAATTCTATTGTGTGGATGAAGGGAAATCGGAGAGGAAAGATTGAAGTTTATCCGCCTTTCATCGGGTTAGAGGCGGCGACTTCTGGTTTGACCGCGGATGAAAGATATAAAGGGTTTGACCCCCTTTTGACCAACCATATATATTTATATATTTTATATTTAATTTATTCAAAAAAAAGTAACTTCTTATTTTGGACTCGAAATTGAACCCACCGACTGTCGCCCCTAGCTCATTACCCTCCTTCCGAACACAATGGGATCTATCTCGCAAGCTGATATGATCGTTTGAATCAGTTTCCTTTAAATTTACATTTAAATCGCTATATTGAATTTTAAACGTACATTTCGAATTACCGGGGTCACATACTAACTCTATAAATTGCAGAAAAATATTTTCTAGCTTCGTATTGACGATACGGTCCTAACAAAACTAGTTTCGTCGAATTCCGAGACCGTATGAAAAATGGCCATTTTCCAGTCGATTAAAATCAACTGAAATGGTCAAAACGCGTTTTCCTTTGCCACGCTCACATATTGATTCGAAAAATTATGAAATTTGGAACCTAGCAATAATTCAACATCACGGACCCAACAAAACTGGTTTCGTCGAAATCCGAGGTCGTTTGCAAAATCTCCATTTTTAAGGGCCTGAATTCCATAGCGACTATTCAGAATTTTCAACTGGGCATAACTTTTTATTCCCGCTATGAAATTTCGATTTTTCCGGATTCGTTGGAAAGATATCATCAATTCGATCCTAAGGTTTTTGGTTTCACTAAAATCCGGATTGTTTTGCCCCCGGTACATTCAATTGAAGTTTGAAATCGAATTTTCGAACTACCGCGCCATTTTCAATTCTATTTATAATTATATATAAATATTTATATTCTAACGACGACGCGTATAATATATACGTTCGAATTATATTCAAAATAAATTTCTCGTTCAATATTATTTAAAATAATTTATTTTAAATATCAAAATTCGATAAAATTGCCAAAATAAAAATTTTTAAACTGGCCAAGATTTTCCGGGTTATTACATTAACTCGCTGATCAACTTTAACTCATCTATTCATTTAAATAAATAAATTAATTTAAATAACCTCATTTACTTTGATTATATTAAATAAATAATAATATAATCTCATTTTAATTGTTTCTTAAAAACAATTAAACTTAGTTATAAATCGTTTAATAATTTAGATAAGGCACATGCTTTGCACACGGCTGATTTTTTTAACTTCATTTTTAAATCATATATTTAAAAATCCATATTCGGTTATAAAATAAATTTCATAACTCCATTTTTATCGATTTACCTGACGGTAAATCCATATTTCAAAAAGATTAATTTATAGGCCAACAGCTGCCAGTTACTCAACCAATATTGTCCATCGGTTAAAACAAAATCATTTGTTGAATTTCAGGTCAATGGTTAGAAATCAAATCAATCATCTAGACAGATGGGTTTTAAACAGTTCATATAATGATAATATAAAAATGAATAACATCTAATATATTTTAAGGAATCCGGTTGGATTGCTCCAACCTGTTCTTCTCTGCATCCAAATGGTTATTTCACATAATATCATTCAATTCAATTTTACTGATTTAATTCTAACACAGTAAATACTACTAACAACAATTCAACCAATTCAAATAATTCATTTAAGTAAACACATTTATTTTATAAAACGTGACCAATAAGGTAGGTTATCTTATTTGGAAATAATCGTTATAAACGATTGGTTTTCATTTAAATTCAACAAACATGTAATCCAATCAATTCAAACAATATACATATATGTAAACGGTCAACACACAACAAACAATCAGCAATTATAGCACACAAGATACATATCTGACTTATATAAAATATAAATGGGAAAGGAAACTGAGTGAGTTTAACTCACCTTTGATTTGATTAGTTGCTAAAGTGGTTCGATTTAGTTAAATTAAACGATCGTTTAATTTTACTATGATTCCTACTGATTTTAGTCTTATCCAGATCTATTCCATAATGAAGTGCTCGACTTCATAATCGCAACGCAACTTTATTTACCCAATTCTGTTTACGGAATCAAAAATTATTTAAGTTTAAAGTTATACGATTTAATTAATCTAATTTATTTTTGATTAACTAGTTCTGTAAACAAATTATTTTGTAAATTAAAACATGGTAGATTTAGTCTTCATTTCTCACCAACTGGACCGACCCTTCTGACTTTATCCATCAGCTTCGTTCCCATTCTCAATACCTATAACAAAGGGTTTGATTATTTTCCTTACTAACGTTAATTATAAACTAATATACTAATTTCTGCAAATTGGGTCAGCTAATTACATTATTTCAAATGTTATCAGTCTGACTTCTTTGGATTGCAAATTCCAGGACTTGCCAAATCTATTTAACCTATCATTATATAATTAAATAATCATTTAATTGTTTAGAATATGCTTAATCATCTTTTCACTTAAATTTTTAACTTAATTACATAGGTTGACTTTTAGGTAGAAGAGCACCGATCCGCCTTTCTCCTTCAAGCGTTAGGGTGCGTTCTTAACGAACGTGAGCGTGGCATTCGAGCGTGGCATTTGAGCATGGCATTTGAGCGTGCCATTTGAGCGTGGTACTGTAGCGAAGGGGAAATGTGTTTTTAGCTACGAACGGGGTATTTGAGCGTGGTATTTTAATTGTTAATTTGTTTGTTTTGAGTTAATTAAATACTAATTTCGGTTGAACAAAATGACTACATTTCATTACACAAAAGAAAATACAAACATAAATACAACAGAAATACAATAACACGATGACATGAACTTCCTACTTGTTGCTATTTATCAGATAAGTTTGGTATTCTTGGTCGTGGCATTTGTCTGCAAGCCCTCTAATCAACCAGCTTTTCGCTATCTCATCCGGAAGAGCAGTGAACATATCATTTATTTTGGGGTCCAACACAAATAATAGTGCGTCTGCAACATCAAACTCACCCGTTGCATACGAGCTACCGTATTTGCATAAGTTGTAGAACTTCCCGTTGATTCCACGCTAGTACCCGTATTAGGACTATCAGAGTGCATCCGAGATTTTTTCATATGTCTCTCGTGCATTAGGTCAATGAGCATAGCCATCTTATTGTCACTTTCACCACGTTTTCTTCTTGAATTTTGACGTGCAGTTGGTTGAATGGGCGGATTCATTGGAATTTGGGTTGACGGAGGGATTCTTGGAGCTTCACAATTTGGTGTATTCATTGAAGTTTGTTGCACTGGAGGATTTGATGGCGAATTCAAGTTTGAAATATGATTATTTTGCGTGTCTTCCAATGGTTCCAAAAACCCGTCGAAATTCCATGTCCTGTCAAACGTGCTTTGTGTTGATGGCGGCGTGCCAGTCTGCGACGGTTGTACACTAGCAGTAGGAGTGTACGACGATTGACCAGTTGCATTCGCCCCACGAAATAATTGTTGCATCAGCTCTAAGTTTTCTATTGGTCGTTTCTTATATTTCAAGACACTCGTTCCAAATTCCTAAATGTAAGAAATAAATTGTAAGAAACTGTCTACAAAGGAATGGTAACAAAATAAATTTACAGACCTTAACACGATCTTCCCACCATTCATCGCTTCCAGAGACCGTTCCTTTGTATGCATCCCAACCCGCGCCAGTCTTGTTCATCAGTGCATCCCATTTCATCCAATCCCGTCGAAGATTGTCATATTTGTTTCGGATCTTGGTTTCGTCAATCGGTACGATGTCTGGAATGGTTTCTATTGCATCGTTGAACTTTTCTGCAATTGCTTTATGTACACCTTTTTTGTTGATGCCACAAGCACCATATGCATCAACCGAACATTGCAGCATAATCTGAGTTGTAGTAAACGACTAGTGATGTGCAACCTTTCGATTGGTCATACTATAAAATGGAAAATTTAATAATGTGGAAGAAAATTTTAGAAGAGGAATGGAGGAGTGTAGTGTGGATGAAGAGGAAGGTGTAGGTGAGAGGGTTTTAAAGGTGTGTGGGAGGAACGTTGAAAATCAAGTCGTTGGCGTCCGACGTGTCGGACGCGTCGAACGCCAACGGCTTGATTTTCAACGTTCAACAATCGTTTCATTTGAACGTGGAAAATGGTATTCGCGTCTGACGCGTCGGACGCGAACAAAAGCCCCAGCGT
The DNA here is from genome assembly GCA_030737875.1 of Allium sativum. NCBI lineage: Eukaryota > Viridiplantae > Streptophyta > Magnoliopsida > Asparagales > Amaryllidaceae > Allium > Allium sativum. The sequence goes on along the minus strand of CM060919.1, from coordinate 847,086,690 downwards.
GCCATTTATTTGGTGCGAACGCACCCTTAATGTGCTTCATTTTGTTCGTTCCTGCCAAACCAAACCAATACTTCAATAACATATAATTATTTCCTTAATCCTATTTATTATTTAAAATAATTACCATTAGAAATAAATTACGGAGCCGATTTATTTAATTCGTTCAATTGTTTGGATTTCACACATCTATTACTGGTCTTCATGCGATTCCTGTTCTTTGAAATTCTGGAACCAAGACATTACCACATGTCTCCTCAAGCATCCATCTTCATTTGCCATTTCATTTATTCAGTATGCTTCAACTCCACGCCTTCGAATTGCTGCTTCCAGGTCCTTCAACACGTAGCTCCCTTCTCCTATGCATTCAGATATGCCACATCACATCTTCATGTACCAATGAATACCATGCTCATCAGAAACCACCCCACCGCCACACCCCATTTCCGTTCTACAGCTTTGTACACAATTCCTTCCAGTTTGGGTGCGTTCGCAGCAAAGTTTTGGAACGCTCAACTTTATGTTCGCGTCCGACGCGTCCGACGCGTCGGACGCGAGCACTTTTCTCCACTTCCAAATGGAAAGATCGCTGGATGTTGGAAATCAAGCCGTTGCCGTCCGACGCGTCGGACGCCAACGGCTTGATTTCCAACTTCTCTTCCTCCCTATATATTACCCCCTCTATCTTAACACCTTACACAATACTACTTCTTCAACTCTTTCTACTTTTTCGACTAATGTCAAACTCCGATTCATCCTCCGAGAACGACGATTTGATGGAGCTCTACGGGGTTTATCTGGTTCAGAATGAAAGGAGAAATCATATGACGCGGATTAATACTTCGGAGTTCACTGGCTTATCTTGGATCAACGAAATTTTGAATGGCCATCAAAGCCGTTGTCAAAATAATTTTCGGATGAAAAGGCTTTGTTTCTACGCATTATGTGAGAAACTGCAACATCATGGTCTCGCTTCCAGACCAGAAATCTGCGTCGTCGAAATGGTTGGAATATTCATTTATACAATGGCTACTGGGCTTTCAAATAGACAACTACAAGAAAGATTTCAACGATCTGGTAGCACAATTTCCGTTTGTTTTCATGATGTCCTAAACGCTTTTCAATTACTCGCTGCTGATGTAATAAAGCCAGCGGAACAACAATTTAATACTGTTCCACATCACATCAGAACTTCCACCCGGTATTACCCGTATTTCAAAAACTGTATTGGCGCTATAGACGGTACCCACGTATCTGCACATTTAACCGCTGATCAAATTATCCCTTATATTGGAAGAAAAGGGTTTGCAACTCAAAATATATTAGCGGTTTGTGATTTCGATTTACAGTTTACGTATGTTATGGCTGGTTGGGAAGGGACTGCACATGATAGCAGAATTTTTAATGCTGTTACAAACGATAGAAACTTTAACTTTCCTTACCCTCCAACTGGACAGTATTATTTAGTTGATTCGGGCTATCCACTATAGACTGGATATTTACCGCCATATCGAAATATGAGATATCATATTCCACATTTCTGTGATACAATGAATCAACCAAAGTCGGCCAATGAAGTGTTTAATTACTACCATTCGAGTTTATGGATGGCCGTAGAACGAACATTTGGCATTTGGAAGAAAAAATTTACCATTCTCAACAAGATGCCTACATATCGGTTTCAAACTCAAGTGAAAGTTGTGGTGTCTATAATGGCCTTACACAACTTCATACGCAAATACAATAGTGGTGAACCAGATTTTATGGCTTTTGATGATGATCCTGAACGAATACCCGATAATTACTTGACGGAATATTATAGTATGAGAAATACGACGAATAGAGGCACGGAACGTGTTCAAGCAGAAGGATCCCGAGAAATGTCATTAGTTCGAGATACCATTAGAGATCGGTTGGTTGCTGCGGGTCTGCACTAATTAGTGTTTGTATTTGTAACTGTACTTGTATCTGTATTAGAAACTGTATTTGTATTTGTATTTGTATTCGAATTTGCCAAACCATCTCTATTTAAATCTTATTTTAAAAATACCACGCTCAAATACCCCGTTCGTAGCTAAAAACACAATTCCCCTTCGCTACAGTACCACGCTCAAATGGCACACTCAAATGCCACGCTCACGTTTGTTAAGAACGCACCCTTTGAAACCCCTTCAAAACTAACTTCCTGAAGTTCTCCTCCATGTATACCTGTGCCCAAAATATATATGACACTTCCTTCTTCTGTTACACAAATGAGCCCAACACCACTCACGCCTTCATCAACACAGCACCATTCGCAACTTCCATCTTCATTTCCAATGCCCTACCATTTCATGAACCCGACTGCTACTTTCACACTCCCCTCCATCACCACACAAAGCACCCTCACCTTCTTTGTGGTCTGCCATCCGACGTCTGGGGAATACTTTGCCCGATCTCGTATTCACTTCGTCCAGAACTCACACTGCTCGACTTCGGCTAGCCACTGCTCCACCATTCCCCTACCATGATCAGCCGCCGCCGAACTACTTCTCTCGGCCTCCCCTACCAACGCGCGAGCTCATGTATAACTCGAGCAAGCCAAAGACCTCCAAAAATCCTTCCAACGGTTGCGCCTTGCGTGACCGACTCCAGTCATTCCAGTTCGCAAAAACAAATCACCATCGTATAATTACAAGACCTCGAGGTGCTGACCATTTTTGTAGTTAGAAGATTTCATCAATGATTACCGGATTTCGAAATTTTGGAGGGGAGAAGTTGAAGAAATAATGGCCATTGATATGTTTAAATGGTGGCTGAACTCCTATTGACCACGCACTGAATGTTTGACCCGATTTTAGGGTTGGTTGTTTATTTAAATAGCATGTGGAAAGAAATATATATTATTTTATTTTTAGGAAACTTCAACATGAAGTACCATCTCAAAATACCTACATACGACCCCCGTTTTTGATAAAAAATGTAACATTAACATAAAAAATATTCCAGACCCAATGGGACATGTTTTGTTGAATTCCAAGGTCGTTTGTGAAAAGTTCTTTATAAATATCGATGAAAAATCAAGCATTTAAAATTCCTATAATTACCGAAAAAATCCAAAAAATATGAGACCTTGACATATTACTAGACCTCTTCCTAACGGATCCAATGAATCTTGTTTCGTTAAATTTGAAGTTTATTTGACTAGTCGTTTATTCATTAAAAGTTACCCCTATCTAAATAGTCTAAACAATTGAATAGAAACAGAGACATTTTTAGCCACTGAAGTCACATATGATATCTGTAACATCCCGTATTTTCTTTTAACGTTATAGTAACACTATTCAATTATAAATGCGAGAATCAAGGGAAACAGGTTACGCCATTGCGTTCGTCTTGGAATTCTACTTGAGATAGAGTCTGAGTTTGCGTAAAACAGATACTGTATGAAGGAGATATGGATGAACAAAGAAAACCAGAAGAAAGAATATATATATATGCACTGGCGCACTTGGGAAGTGCGCTAGTACAAAAATTGCACTGGCACACCTGCCAAGTGCGCCCAGGTCGAGCTGAAAGCCTGCACAGATTTCTGGTGTGTTCTGATCCATACTGTGACTCATTGCTGAGTCCTTTCTGACTCCTTGCTGAGTCATTAGGGCTGAGGTATCACCCTATCCTGATTGAATGGTTGTAGTTAACTCTAGGTTCATTCGATAGCTATAATTAAATTGAAATTCTATATAAACAACCTAATGCTCAACCTAAAATCACACAAAAATAAAACTAGAACTGTCATGCCATCAATAGAGAACTTGGAATAGCCGTCACCGCTTTCAATTTAGAAACGAGATAAAAGCCTACATCAAAATCAAATTAAAAATAATCAAATTCAACGATCTGCGTCAAAGGCGAGCATACCAATTTCAAAATTCAGATTTCGGAAATCAAGAATTCCTTTTTAGTTTGTAAGTTGGTTATTACGTAGATTTAAACGTTCTTTTAAATGAAATCATGACATGTTGTAATTCGAATATATAATGATGCTTATGTATAAGATAAATAAAGTTTGGTTCTCATTTATCTTAAACTACCATTGCGATTGATCATGCCTATATGTTGGTGATGATGAACTTACCATATTGTATGTTATTGGAATCTATTATGATTGGGTAAAGAACTTATTATGCCAACTGAATGGTGAAACATGTCATGTTATAATTTGGCGGTTACTTGCAAAGTTTATGATCTAAATCACATGCTTACATGTTAGATCACATTCATGTATATTTAGAACTATGTTAAGTTGAATCTATATATGTTGCAAGATTGGATTTGTAGCTCTCTTATGTTTAACACACATAAGTTATCATGCTAATTGTGGTTTAAATATGTTTATAGTAGCTTTCTTTTGTTTTGACGTACACAAGTTAATATGCTAAGCCGTGGTTTAAAATTGTATGTTAAACCTCCATGCTAGACCTATATCAAGTTTACATGATAATTAGATCAACCTTAGTCACGAGTTCACCTTTACATGACAAGTTTAATTTGTGTAGTTCTATGTAAATTCATATGCTTTGATTCATGTTAATCACATCTAAATTTGCAAGTTCATTATCCTATGCCAAATCTATATGTCACATATTTTTATGCTGATAGAATATTTCACGTTCTTCGCTTTTCCCTTTTGTGGTTACAAGTTAGGCTAAAATATCGAGCCTAACATTTCTTGTAATTTTGAGAACGTACAAACGGGGGATATCGTTGGGGTAAATATGAAATTATAAGTAATTGGCATGTTTGGCACATGCCAATGATTAGTGGCATTTGAATGGTATAATTTTTATATACCAAAGATTATGAATATGATTTAGGGGGAAAAGTGGGCCATGACAATAATTGATTTATAATTTACTTATAAGTATAGAGGATAAACCTGAAAATTACATGGCATAGATTTGGTATATTTGATATACCATTTATTGTGAGCATAATCAAAAGGATAATTATGTAATGATTAAATTAAGATTAATTTACATAAAGAATTAGACATATATGGAAAATATGTGAATTTAGAAAAGACGAATGTGCCTAACCCGAGGTTAGACTGAGTTGTGGTGTAAAATTGCCCGGAACCGACCGAATGTCCAGTGACCACAACAAGACCTGTCTAATGTGGGTGGTTAGTGAATCAAGCTCAAAAAGGACCCGAGGTTAGACTGAGTTGTGGTGTAAAACTTCCCGGAACCGACCGGCACATCCAGTTACCACAAAAAGACCTGTCTAATGTGAGTGGTTGGTGCTTTAATGAATAAATTAAAGCTAAGTCAGGATTGGTAGGGTTAAGTAAATTTAGAACACTTAACCATAATAACATGTTAACTAGACAAGTGGTTGAGGTTAAGTAAATTTAGAACACTTAACCGTAATAACATGTTAACTAGACAAGTGGGTGAGGTTAAGTAAATTTAGAACACTTAACCGTAATAACATGTTAACTAGGCAAGTGGGTGAGATTAAGTAAATTTAGAACACTTAACCGTAATAACATGTTAACTAGGCAAGTGGGTGAGGTTAAGTAAAATTAGAACACTTAACCGCAACAACATGTTAATTAGACAAGTGGGTGAGGTTAAGTAAATTTAGAACACTTAACCGTTGTAACGTGTTAATTAAGCAGGTGATAGGGTTAAGTTAACTAAGGTAACACTTAACCAAAATATATAATAACATGTGGTGGGGTCAAGTAAAACAAGAGGAAAACACTTAACCAATTATATAACATGATGTATGGGAAGAGTTAAATTAACACGAGAGGGCAACACTTAACCAACATAACATGATTTAAGGTAAGTTCAAGTCAACACCAGAAGGAAACACTTAACCAACATGATGTGACGGGTGGATGGGTTAAGTTAACTTGAATTGATTAATGACACTTGACCAGTATAACTTGATGAGCTAATGGGGTTAAGTTAAATGGGGAATACTTAACCAATATAACCTGATGAATGAACATGGTTAAGTTAATAAGTCACACATAACCAATCCAACATGATAAGTGAGAAAGGTTAAGTTAATAAGAACCACTTAACCAATATGACATGACGAGTAGGAGGGTTAAGTACATATCGGGTTGGTGGGTAATATTAGTAAATATAGGCCCACAAAACTTAACCATTAAATAAACATGCTTGAATCTGTGGGAAGGTTAAGTACATGTCGGGTTGGAGGGTAATATTAGTAAATATAGCCCCACAGAACTTAACCATTAAATAAACATGCTTGAATCCGTAGGAAGGTTAAGTACATGTCGGGTTGGTGGTTAATATTAGTAAATATAGGCCCATAAAACATAACCATTATATAAACATGCTTGACTCGGTGGGAAGGTTAAGTACATATCGGATTGGTGGGTAATATTAGTAAATATAGGCCCATAAACTTAACCAGTAGGAAACCCTAGTAACGGGGATCCATTTTAGCAGTAACCCACTTAGATGTATCACGGTACCCTGAGCTAGGCAGGGTGGGGCACGATTACTGGGCTGATTATAAGCGGACAACATAGCGGCTGGGGGTACGTCAGTGTAGGTTCTGGCGAATTACTGGCGTGCACGTACTCCGGAGTGGAAAACGCAGGCACTGTGTAGCAGTAGTTTTGCACTATGCATTCTTGAGTCATGTCGGGGTCGCTATCATAAGGATTGATACACCTTATGGTGGGACCAGCACAGGGTAGCTACACGCAATGGAGGGCCGATTGACACAGACACATGGCAAGTCAACTCAGGTAGGGAGCCGATCGATCGGGTAGTGAGGGTACATCTAACATATTCATGGCAATTGGGCTGATTGAGGTGAAATCCTCAAATATAGATGTACACCTAAAGGCTACCCCAACTGCAGGATTGGGATCGTATTATACAGATTACTAGTTTAGACACTAGTTAGGTGATGCAAAGATTATAGTTTTGGGTGCGATCACATGTTCAACCTATCTTGTCTTATATTAGGATATTGTCCTATGTTTTGTTACTCCTGTCATGATCCCTTTTCCTTGTTTAAATGCTAGTAATCACTGAGCTTACTAGACTTATTGTCTGACCCATTTTCTCTTATCTTCTTTTCTTCCGTTCCCCCCCTCCCCCAAGGTAGTCAGGGAGGGAATAGCTTAGGTTTGTTTGGACCATTACTCTTTCTAAGCTTGAAGACTCTTTGATGTGTTTCCTTGGACTCTCTCTTCTACTGCTATGGTTGGCTCATGCTTTATCTGGGGAAATCATTTTATGCTTCTTTATTTTTGTTAAACAAGACAGGACTTTGGTATTGTAAAACAATCTTTGTACAAGCTGTTTATCAATGAAATAAAGTTTTATTTATTTTCCGCTGCTTTAATTGTCTGTCTTGTAATTTATCTGCATCTTTTACCTATAATGCTCCATTGAAATTAAGGCATTCCCTTTGTGAGTGACCTTAACGGAGGTGGGGTGTTTCACTTGGTATCAGAGCTGAAGGTTACCGGATCAGATAAATGATTTGAAAAATTATCTTCAAAACGGTTTTAAAAGAAGCATTTTCAAAAGAAATTTTTTGTTTTAAAGGCATATTCCCCAAAGCCATATGCACTGTCTTTTGACCCTCTGCTTGAATCCATGTTTCCTTCTTTCTTGAGCTCCTGGCTTTCTGGGAGGTAACCTTATCGCGACATGGTTCCGTTGGCCTGAAAAGACTATGACACCTGTCAAAGGGCAAATAAGTGCCTAACTTCCATTTGTAGCCGTAATTTTCTTTCGAGCTTTATAGGATTCTCCGTGCGATGGAGGCAGCTTTCGAGATACATGTCAACCAGTTACACAAGGGTGGCAAAGTTGAGAATGAGGGGGTTTGGCTAAGGAGCACAACACAAGGATGAAGAACCCATGGATATGGAATTGGTTCACAAAGGAGGGAAGGAAAGAATAGTAAAACCTAAAACAAGAGGAAGTATCTTTATTTTGGTATAACGGGTCGTATAATTAAGGGCAAGGGTAAGAACAAGGGACAAGATTTTCAGGAAGGCAAGTGCATGCTCTCACCGCCAGCATACTTGAGAGAGAGGCAGTAAGATTTCTATTGAAAGAGTTTTTCCTTTTTGATTATTATGTTAGTACTCCTTCTGATTTTAGCGCTTCACATTCGTTTATATCTGCTTCCATAGTTGAGTCTTTGCACCCTAGAGCTTGTATAGTAGGGGATCCTATTATTTTTTTAAATCCAATCGGTGGTTCGGCTCATTTATCTTTGATTTGTAAGGATATGAGAATAATTATATTAAGTACTGAGTCTAAGTGTAATGCTTATGTTTTTGGGCTATGGGTTGATTCTAGGCATTGATTGATTAGCTAGTTATTGTGAAACAAGGGTAGTTAGACTTTCGACTTGCCTCGGGAATACCCTTGAGATTTCGTACGATCCTAAGGAATCACTTTATTTATCTATCGATGATTTTCGATCCGTTGGAGTAGTCCATGAGTACGCAAGATGTTTTGATTAGGGTAGGGGTTTTCCCCTAAAGCTCGAGACAGACTTCCGCATGTATCTAGATGACACTGCAAAGCTATTTATGCAATCAAGGATAATTCTGGAGCAAGATTGGCGAGGATAGCCAGAGTCGGTACTCAATGGTTTGGTTGTTTTGTTTGTATCATCTCATATAGATCGTCCAAATTCGGAGGAGGTGTCCCTTAGGTGCTTGTCCGATATTGGTTTAGGCCTTTGGGGTTTGTACTTGAGGGATGTCGAGTTCGACTATGATGGTTTGCGTGAGAAATAAATGGTTGGGGCTGGCACCCTATGTAAGACTGACCTTAAGAGAGGTAAAAAGTACTAGCAACCTTTATCTTTAGACCCTCAGAATCGTGACATGATGGATAAGCTAAGTAGAAGAGAGACCTCTAATCATATACACTTGGTATCGTGGTTAACATCTGTTTATCTTGGAAAGATAGTTCGACAACATTGGATACCCTCTAGCATAGTAAGTGATCGAGGTCCTATCTTTACTAGTGGGTTTTGGAAATGGAAGTCAAGAAGCTTCGCAATCGTGAAGTCAAAATTAGTTAAGGTACAGTGGAGTGAAGCTCAAGAAGATGCGACTTAGAAGACTAGATACGCGCATCGTACCCTTTTTGAGGGTATATCCTTGATTCCTCTTTTTCTGTAAAATCTATTTGCATGCTAGTCTTTATCTTTTAAGTATATCCTCTCGGTCCTATCCTCGATCCTTAGGTAGAAGCCAATGGATGTAAACCTGTGTTTGAAACGTGTTATGTTTGGTGGATGCAAGTGGTTGCAAGTGTTTGCTAGTGGTTGCTCGTAGATGCATATACACACATTAGGCACTAGATCGGCTCAGTCACTTTCATATTGCATATGCATGAGTGAATTTTTATACGTATGAATTGAAACTTGATGTGTTATCATATGGATGTTGCATTTGTATGAATGATTGTGCACTCATGTAGAAGTTATAAAGTACAATTAGGAATAATTGCATACATTTTGAACTCATGGAACTGGCATCATTCGCATTAAGGAGGTTAACTGAATCAGTAGACCGCTTGATTTTGCATTTGAGTAAGGACATATACACACACTATGCATATATTCATGAAAAACATTAGAAGCTTTTTTTAAGGACAATGGATGCCTGTGATTGAATGGTTGAGTAGATGGGTGATTGGATGGTAGGATATAAGTTCTTCTCTACTTGAAGATTTCGGGGACAAATTCCTAAAAGGAGGGGAGAATGTAACGCCCCATATTTTCTATTAACGTTATAGTAACAATATTCAATTATAAATGCGAGAATCAAGGGAAACGGGTCACTCCATTGCGTTCGTCTCGGAATTCTGCTTGAGATAGAGTCCGGGTTTGCGTAAAACGAATAAGGTATGAAGGAGATATGGACAAACAAAGAAAACCAGAAGATATATATATATGAACTGGCGCACTTGGGAAGTGCGCCAGTACAAAAATTGCACTAGCGCACCTGCCAAGTGCGCCCAAGTCGAGCTGAAAGCCTACATAGCTTTTTGGTGTGTTCTGATTCATACTATGACTCATTGCTGAGTCCTTTCTGACTCCTTGCTGAGTCATTAGGGCTGAGGTGTCACCCTATCCTGATTGAATGGTTGTAGTTAACTCTAGGTTCATCCGACGACTATAATTAAATTAAAATTCTATATACACAACCTAGTGCTCAATCTAATCACACAAAAATAATCCTAGAACTGTCATGCCGTCAATAGAGAACTTGGAATAGCCGTCACCACTTTCAATTCAGAAACGAGATAAAAGCCTACATCAAAATCAAATTAAAAGTAATCAAATTCAACGATCTACATCAAAGGCGAGCATACCAATTTCAGATTTCAGATTTAATAAATCAAGGATTCCTTTTTAGTTTATAAGCTGGTTATTACGTAGATTTAAACGTTCTTTTAAATGAAATCATGACATGTTGTAATTCGAATATATAATGATGCTTATGTATAAGATAAATAAAGTTTGGTTCTTATTTATCTTAAACTACCATTGCGATTGATCATGCCTATATGTTGGTGATATGAACATACCATATTGTATGTTATTGGAATCTATTATGATTGGGTAAAGAACTAATTATTCCAACTGAATGGTGAAACATGTCATGTTATAATTTGGTGGTTACTTGCAAAGTTAATGATCTAAATCACATGCTTACATGTTAGATCAACATTCATGTATATTTAGAACTATGTTAAGTTGAATCTATTTATGTTGCAAGATTGGATTTGTAGCTCTCTTATGTTTAACACACATAAGTTATCATGCTAAATTGTTGTTTAAATATGTTTATAGTAGCTTTCTTATGTTTTGACATACATAAGTTAATATGCTAAGCTGTGGTTTAAAATTGTATGTTAAACCTCCATGCTAGACCTATATCAAGTTTACATGATAATTAGATCCAACTTAGTCATGAGTTCACCTTTACATGACAAGTTTAATTTGTGTAGTTCAATGTAAATTCATATGCTATGATTCATGTTAATCGGATCTAAATTTGCAAGTTCATTATCCTATGCCAAATCTATATGTCACATATTTTTATGCTGATAGAATATTTCATGTCCTTCGCTTTTCCCTTTTGTGGTTATAAGTTAGGCTAAACTATCGAGCCTAACATTCCTTGTAATTTTGCAAACGTACAAACGGGAGATATCGTTGGGGTAAATATGAAATGTGGAAAATGGGCTGGTGGACAAACTTTTAAATTTTTTTGGCCCAAAAAACGCGGCTCAGATATTTTCACGTAAAGGCCAAACTTCAGCTTATTTTTAGGCCTAAGTGAATAATGCTACGTTTTTAATTTTCTCCTTCCCTCTTTCGATTTTATTTCAATTCAAATGGAAATTCGAATCGTTCACTGATTATGTGCATTTTATATCGTTAATTAGATTATTTCGATTCTTTTATTAAATCGATCTCAGCAGGTAATTTTACCCTAATTTAGGTTTTTATTTTGGATCGATTCGATCTATTATTTATTGTTTTTTTTTGTTATGTTTTGTTGATCTTATTTTCTTATGAATTTACAGGTTATTTGTGTCATGTCTGATTTGATTTTAATCAGTAGAGAAGAACAAGGGTATGTATTTGGATACGATGTTATGATTTTTTTGGATTTTAATGCTATGTGCATTTAGCATTTTCTTGCTGTTTAATATTTATTTTGACTGTACATGGTTTTTTGACATCTTATAATATCATTTGTTATTTATATCTGAATTTGTATAATTTTTGGTAGGAGAAGTCTTGGGAATAGCATTTTGGTTTTATTTTTACTTGATGAGTGTACTTACTCTATTCGACTGGACATGAGTTGTTCTTTACTTGCTGTTAAGAATAGCATATGTGAATATTGGACACATCTTACTCCTGGTTCTATTGAAATATCATATAATTTGGAAAGTAAGATTATCACAGTTGATACTGATTCGGATTTGCATACAATACTGTGCTTTCAAATTTATAAGAAGAGTCCTTTTTTGTTTTCACTGTTAAGTTGTGCCATCGTGCTCTGGAGCTCAATGTTGACAGTGATTTTTCAGTAAATTCTAATCAGCAGAGTATTTCAGTTTGTTCTGGTTCTTATAGCATCAGGGCTTCTGGTGAATCAAGTTCTTATTTGAAAGATATTATGAAGAAAGGGTTTCAGTTGAATCTTATGGATTTTATTGGTTATTGTTTTAGTGGTGCTGAAGATTTTAGGGAGTTTCTAATGGCTTATCAAATAAAAGAAGGACATGAATTGATTTTTGTTAAAAACTGTCCTGAAAGAATATCTGTCATATGCTCTTGGAATAAGGAAGGTTGTAAATTCAATTTAAATGCTTCTTCGGATCCTAGACAGCCTCTTCGTTTCTTTATTAGAACTTATAACTTTGAACATTCGTGTGGTGCTGGATTAAGGGATGTTAAGAAAGTCCAAATTTCTAGTAAATTTATTAAATCTTTGATTATTGATCAAATTAGAGATGTCCCTATGAAGAAGCCGAAAGATATTATCACTGAATTTAGAAGAGAGTTTAATTTTGATCTTTCTTATTATTTTGCATACTCCGGAAAACAATTGGCTTTGAAGGAAACTTATGGAGATGATGCTATGTCATACAATGAATTAAATTGGTATTTGGAGACTTTGAAGAAAACTAATCCAGGAAGTTATGTTGCTTTGGATGTTGATCTGTCGAGTCAGCAATTTGAAAGAGTTTGTATTGGATTTAATGCTTGCTTAGTTGGTTTTCGACATTGCCGTCCTCTTATATTTCTAGATGCAGCATTTTTAAAGGGTAGACCGGGAGTTTTATTAGCAGCCAATGCAAAAAATGGAAACCAAGGTTTGAGTTTTGGTCTTTGTCTTTTATTTTTTTTAATTTGTTTAGTATTTTGTTTTTGAATTCTTTAGTATGCGATTTTTGGTGAAGTTCGTGTATTTTATGGGAAGAATATTGTTACTGAAAAATATTGTTACTGAAAAGTATTTCTTTACAAAAAAAATCTACTTGTTGCCTTCAGTTGATGATATATCTCTGGTTTCCCTTGGCTGCTCTGGAATTGACAATAGGCTTTTCATGCTGTATAACAATATAACATTAGGTTTCGTTCACTGTGATAGGTTTGGGTTTGTAACTAATTAATGCATGTTGGCATGCATGCTACAATCTCCATTAGAGGCTGCCTTTCATTGGTGTAAGGTTGCCGTACATGCTGTACATTTCGGTGCCAGGGCTACTAGCTAGTGTGACGGCCCAGGAGCCATTATATGGATAACATATTGCATATATTTTTAACACTGAATATTGCATTTCATTTGCATTATATTTGATAATGCTAATCTAGTTAGCATTTTTTGTTCATAGTTGTACAAATTCAATTTTCAAACAGATATTGAAATATTGGATATTCTGTTTTCTTATTTTACTGCTGCATTTTTTGTTTATTTAATACTATGGAATACATAATGCTGGTTTTTTTTTCCATTGTACTGTATATTATTGCTTTTTTTTTTCTATGCATTCATGAAATATATTATGATAGTTTGCATTAGCATTTTAATCTTTGTTTCTTATAAGAGTGTCTTAAAAAAAATCACTGCTGTGAATTTGAAGCACATTAAGTTTTTTTTTTTTTAGAATTTTTCCTCTGTGTATTATTTTCCTTATTTTGTTTCCCTTTTGCTTTGTCTGTTATTCTGTGCGTCTGTATTGTTCTTTTCTTTTTTTTTTCCTTTTTTTCTTTTTTTTTTGAGAGAGAGATTGACATAGAAATATTATAAGACTACTTTTTTTCCTATTTATTTAACAGTTGCAATACTAAAGTACATGATACTCTTTTTCCTTTAGCAATTTTTTTTTGTTTATCATATTGTTTCATTTTTTTTCTATTTGCTTCATTAATTTGGTCATGAAATTCATTATGCTAGGTTACATTAGCATTTTTAAATCCTTGTGTACTGTACGACTCTTATGTATCATATGACTGCAATTTTATCATACTTGTTTCTCAGTTTTCATCCAAAGATACATTATTCTTTTTTGCTTTACCCTTTTTTGTTCTACTTCATATTGCTGCTTTTCTTTTTTATTTATTTCAGTGATTTAGTCATGACATATATTATTATAGTTTACTTTAGCATTTTTTAATTCCATATAGCATGGTATATGTAAGAAATTGAATTGATTTATATTTTGTATATAGTTATGGTATATCAGTTTTTTTTCTATGTTAGCATTTTAATTTGTATTGCATTTTTTCAGGTTTCTTTCCACTAGCTATGAAGATCGTGAATTAGTTTTTATGTCTGATCGTCAATGGGGTTTGCTCTTAGGTGTTCCAAAAGTGTTTCCATCTTTTTTTCATGTTATTGCACATTTCATATGGAGCAAAATATTGGTTTAGTGATTAAAGCTTGCAAATTTGTTTAAACTTATAACTCGAGCTTCCAATCTATCAGATTTTGAACGTTATATGTTAAAATTTAAAGAAATTGGAGGTGCTGCCGCAATCAACTTTCTTAAAGATAAACCTTTAGAACATTGGGCAGATTTGTTTTTTCAAGGTAGAAGGTATGGAGAATACTCTTCTAATGTGGCTGAGAGCTTTAACTCTTGGATTGTGGATGATAGGTTTATGCCGATTACCTCTTGTCTAGATGGAATTCGAGTGAAAGTAATGGAACAAATGGCAAAGCGAAGGGAAGAATGCCATAAGTGGACTACTGTTTTATGTCCAGTTATGGAACAACGATTGTCAAAGTTAGTTAAAGATGGGTTTGGATGGAATGCATATAGGTCTAATGAAAATATTTTTGAAGTTAGATCTCCTATTTCACATCATGTTGATCTTGAAAAAAGATTGTGTAGCTGTAATCAGTGGAAAGTTACCGGTTTTCCATGTGCACATGCTGTTAAGTGTATGAATAAATCAAGGCTATCGGTATATGAATTTGTGGAATATTATTTT
Source organism: Allium sativum (assembly GCA_030737875.1). NCBI lineage: Eukaryota > Viridiplantae > Streptophyta > Magnoliopsida > Asparagales > Amaryllidaceae > Allium > Allium sativum. The sequence goes on along the minus strand of CM060919.1, from coordinate 847,071,660 downwards.
ACAGCTAATGCTTTTAGAGCTAGTTATGCACATGCTATTAATCCAATTCCAACTATCAGTAAGCCAATTGTTACTGAAGATGAAATTGTAATTAGATCGCCAAAAGAAATTCGAGGTGCTGGAAGACCTTGTACTAAAAGACATGGTGGCTTTTCTTATTCTCAGAATAAGCGGAATAAATGCAGCAAGTGTGAACAAGTTGGACATAACAAGAGGAATTGTCAAGCTTCAAAGAAGATTTAAATTTGAATTTTATTTTTCAGTTTTTTTTCCATTGGATACATTACTATATACTTAGTATGTTGTTATTACTTTTTATTGGTTATTGGGACATGTTGAGTTGTTATTCTTGATATAAATCTAACTTGTATTTTTGCTTTCATTTTATGTTTTATGTTTTTTTTGTTTAAATTATGAAGTGTTGTGTCTGTGGTTGCTGGCATTTTATCACTTGTTATTATTTACATCAATTAAACAGTATAATGCTATATTAATTTAGCATTTTGTTGTGTATATTGGCTGATTAGATTATTAGCTGTGTAAAGTAAAAGTGGTTAGGTAACTTTATTAATATAAATTTAACTTGTATTTGTGAAACTTATGTGGTTGCTTTCATTTTTAATTTTTTTGCATATTTTGTGTAAAATATGCACTGTTGTGTTTGTGATTGTTGGTATTTTTTTATCTGCTATTTTCTATATCATTTATAAAGACTAATGCCACATTTATGTGTTTGCTTTCATTTATTTTGTTTTATGTATTTTATTTGTAAAGCATGCATAGTTATGTTTGTTGTTTGTGGCATGTTTTTACCAGCTATTTTCTACATTAATTCTACAGACTAATGCTATATTGATTTAGTGTTTTGTTTTGTATGATGTTAAACTGATTGACCTATTTGATTAGTAGTTGTGTAATAAAAAACTATGTGATGCTACTTTATGTGTTATTTGGGTAATGCCGTATGCTATTTCAATATAGCATTTTTTGCTAATTAATTTTTGAAATATAGTTAATTTCTAAAACAATTATATTATGGTAATTGAAGCTAAAGCATACAATTATGTACATTATAACTATGCATCCAGAAGACTTTTACATGTCATAGGTATCTGATTAGGCCTTGTGTCAGGATGTGTTTTACGTGTCATTGTATCCCATTGGTTAAACAATCCCTACTAGGTCCAGAATCATTGCTGGAGTACCCGATTAAGTCTTGCATCTAAAAGTCTTTTACGTTTCATAGGTACCCGATTAGGCCTTATGTTTGAATATGTTTTACGTATCATGGGTACTCGCTCGGTTAAGAAATCCATACTGGGTGCAGAATCGTTGCTGAACGACACGATTAGGCCTTTCGTCCGGAAGTTTTTTACATGTCATAGGTACCCGATTAGGCCTTGTGTCTGAATGTCTTTTATGTATCATGGGTACCCGCTTGGTTAAACAATCCCTACTGGGTGCAGAATCATTGCTGAACGACCCGATTAGGCCTTGCGTTCGGAAGATTTTTATGTGCCATAGGTACCCGATTAGGCCTTGTGTCTAAATGTCTTTTACATGTCATGGGTACCCACTCGGTTAAATAATCCCTACTAGGTGCAAAATCATTGCTGGAGTACCCGATTAGGCCTTGCATGTAGAAGTCTTTTACGTGTCATAGGTACCCGATTAGGCCTTGGGTGCGGATGTGTTTTATGTGTCATTGTACCTGCTCGGTTAAACAATTCATACTGGGTGCAGAATCGTTGCTGAACGACCCGATTAGGCCTTGTGTTCGGAAGCTTTTTACATATTATAGGTACCTGATTAGGCTTTATGTTTGAATGTCTTTTATGTATCATGGGTAATCGCTCGGTTAAGCAATCCATACTGGGTGTAGAATCGTTACTGAACGACCCGATTAGGCCTTTCGTCCGGAAGTTTTTTACATGTCATAGCTACCCGATTAGGCCTTGTGTCTGAATGTCTTTTACGTATCATGGGTACCTGCTCGGTTAAACAACCCCTACTGGGTGCAGAATCGTTGCTGAACGACCCGATTAGGCCTTATGTTCGGAAGATTTTTATGTGTCATAGGTATCCGATTAGGCCTTGTGTCTAAATGTCTTTTACGTGTCATGGGTACCCGCTCGGTTAAACAATCCCTACTAGGTGTAGAATCATTGCTGGAGTACCCGATTAGGCCTTGCATCTAGCAGTCTTTCACGTGTCATAGGTACCCGATTAGGCCTTGGGTGCGGATGTGTTTTACGTGCCATTGTACTCGCTCAGTTAAACAATCCATACTGGGTGCAGAATCGTTGTTGAACGACCCGATTAGGCCTTTCGTCCGGAAGCTTTTTACATGTCATAGGTGCCCAATTAGGCCTTGTGTCTGAATGTCTTTTACGTATCATGGGTACCCGCTCGGTTAAACAATCCCTACTGGGTGGAAAATCGTTGCTGAATGACCGATTAGGCCTTGTGTTCGGAAGCTTTTTATATGTCATAGGTACCCGATTAGGCCTTATGTTTAAATGTCATTTACGTGTCATGGTTACCCGCTTGGTTAAACAATCCCTACTGGGTGCAAAATCATTGTTGGAGTACCCGATTAGGCCTTGCATCTAGAAGTCTTTTACATGTCATAGGTACCCGATTAGGCCTTGGGTGCAGACGTGTTTTACGTGTCATTGTACCTGCTCGGTTAAGCAATCCATACTGGGTGCAGAATCGTTGTTGAACGACTCGATTAGGCCTTGCATCTAGAAGCTTTTTACATGTCATAGGTACCCGATTAGGCCTTATGTCTGAATGTCTTTTAGGTATCATGGGTACCCGCTCGGTTAATCAATCCCTACTGGGTGCAGAATTGTTGCTGAACGACCCGATTAGGCCTTGCGTTCGGAAGCTTTTTATGTGTCATAGGTACCCGATTAGGCCTTGTGTCTAAATATCGTTTACGTGTCATGGGTACATTCTTGGTTAAACAATCCCTACTGGGTGCAGAATCATTGCTGGAGTACCCGATTAGGACTTGTGTTCAGAAGCTTTTTACATGTCATAGGTACCCGATTAGGCCTTGGGTGCGGATGTGTTTTACGTGTCATTGTACCCGCTCGGTTAAGCAATCCATATTGGGTGCAGAATCGTTGTTGAACGACCCGATTAGGCCTTTCTTCCGGAAGCTTTTTACATGTCATAGGTACCCGATCAGGCCTTGTGTCTGATTGTCTTTTATGTATCATGGGTATCCGCTCGGTTAAATAATCCCTACTGGGTGCAGAATCGTTGCTGAACGACCCGATTAGGCCGTGCATTCGGAAGCTTTTTATGTGTTATAGGTACCCGATTAGGCCTTGTGTCTAAATGTGTTTTACATGTCATGGGTACCCGCTTGGTTAAACAATCCCTACTGGGTGTAGAATCATTGTTGGAGTACCTGATTAAGCTTGCATCTAGAAGTCTTTTACGTGTCATAGGTACCTGGTTAGGCCTTGGGTGCGGATGTGTTTTACGTGTCATTGTACCCGCTTGGTTAAGCAATCCATACTGCGTGCAGAATCGTTGCAGAACGACCCGATTATGCCTTTCGTCCGGAAGCTTTTTACATGTCATAGGTACCCGATTAGGCCTTGTGTCTGAATGTCTTTTACGTATCATGGGTACCCGCCCCGGTTAAACAATCCCTACTAGGTGCAGAATCGTTGTTGAACGACTTGATTAGGCCTTGTGTTCGGAAGCTTTTTATGTGTTATAGGTACCTGATTAGGCCTTGTGTCTAAATGTCGTTTACATGTCATGGAAACCTGCTCGGTTAAACAATCCCTACTGGGTGCAGAATCATTGCTGGATTACCCGATTATGCCATGCATCTAGAAGTCTTTTACGTGTCATAGGTACCCGATTAGGCCTTGGGTGCGGATGTGTTTTACGTGTCATTATACCCGCTCAGTTAAGCAATCCATACTGGGTGCAGAATCGTTGTTAGACGACTCGATTAGGCCTTGCATCTAGAAGCTTTTTACATGTCATAGGTACCCGATTAGGCCTTGTGTCTGAATGCCTTTTACGTATCATGGGTACCCGTTCGGTTAATCAATCCCTACTGGGTGCATAATTGTTGCTGAATGACCCGATTAGCCCTTGCGTTCGGAAGCTTTTTATGTGTCATAGGTACCCGATTAGGCCTTGTGTCTAAATGTCGTTTACGTGTCATGGGCACCCGCTTGGTTAAACAATCCCTACTAGGTGCAGAATCATTGCTGGAGTACCCGATTAGGCCTTGCGTCTAGAAGCTTTTTACGTGTAATAGGTACCCGATTAGGCCTCGGGTGCGGATGTGTTTTACGTGTCATTCGAATCTCGTATGTACTCGGTTAGGTTTGAATTTGGTTGTCCATTACAATCCATTTTTTTGTTTGGTGTATATTTATTTGCATGGGTATCTGATTAAGTTTTGAATATTGTCTTCTTTTATATCCATACGTACCCGATTGAACTTGGAGTCTGAATTTCGTTTTTGTTTCTGGGTTTGGTCGGTTGAATGAAATATTTTGGTTATAGATTCATTTATGGTTATTTTGTTTAAATAATTTATTTTTATTTTACATTGACATGCATAAACAATTAGTTATAAAAATGTTATTTGTTATAGCGTTTTTAATTTAGGATATAGTAGATTCATTTATGGTTAGGTTGATTAAATAATTTATTTTTATTTTAGATTGGTATGCCTAAACAATTATTTATAATAATGCTATTTGTTTATAGCACTTTAATTTATACATTTCATCACATAACATCAGACATAACCCAACCCATACACATAATGGTTGATCGAACAGTAACACATAACAGTAACCACCAAACCATCAGCATAACAGTAACCACCAAACCATCACAAAGATCTCAAAAAGCCAAATGATCACAAAGATCTCAAAGACAAGCATAACTCAACACATTCGTATAACAGTAATCACCAAACCATCACAAAGATCTCAAAAAGCCAATATACAGTTGCCATAAAACAACAATTTTCCCAAAATTCTTATTGCACAAAAACATCAGACATAAGCCAATCCGAACAACAGGCTACAACCTGAATTTTCATTAAAGAAGCAAGTCACAATCAATTCAGCTTCAACTACTATGTATGAAATTAAAACAGAGCAATTAACCACGTGTAGGTATGAAATTTGTATAGGTACAATTATGTCCGTACCATAATTTTTTAATCCAGGTTCAGCCACTACTTTAACATCAATTCAAATTACTAAAACTCAATTACAATTAGCAACTAAATGTCTAAACAGCAAATTCAAATTGAATTAAAACAGGCGCTACATCAACAATTCAGTGTTTCCTTCGTTCATGTTCTTTCTTCTTCACAGCGTTTTCAATTTCTTTTGGGGACGAGTTTGCAAAGTAACTCATAATATCCCAACTTCTTGGTGGGTCATTCAATATGTTGAACATTGTGTTAGCACGGAGAAGACTGATATCTTCCTTTTTATATTCCTGTGGTAGATTTTTGTCTCTGTCCAATTTTTCGATGAATTTCATCACAAATAATGCACAGTCGCAACTGCAAAATAATAAATAAATAAGGATTGGTATAAGAAATACAATGCTATGATCATTTAGCTTTTTGCCAATGGATTATTTGGCAAAAACCATGTGTTGTGTTCAAATATTATCCAATTTCCAGGAAGGAACACATAATCGTCGAATATCATTCAATTTCTCCAGTTTATATTTTATTTTCCTAGGATTTTATGAAATGAAACATTATTGCATGGTATATCAACTTTCCCCTCAAGTAAACTATTGCATAATAGAATGAACTGATGATTTTATTTAGTTTGTCAGTCGCAGAATATGAACCGATGATTATTTGGTAAAAGGCAGTATTGGTACAAAAATATAATGGTTTGAGCATTTAGTATCTATTATAAAAAACTGTTAATGTTTACTTACGAGTCGAAATCTTGTTATGGGCATTGTCGCTGTTTCATCGGCTTTGTTCCAATATTTTTGTTTATAATGTTGTTTTCAGCCAATTTCTCATAGATGATCATTTCAATCTTTTTTCTCTGTATCAGAAAAAAAAATACATAGCTTTTTTTCAATTTACATCCAAATATATATTTATATATGATAATAAAATTTTACCATCTTCAGCGCTTCCTTATAGTATTTATTTGATACAGAGGTTGATCTTCTGGGCCTCAATGAATCATGGTGGTTCCATTGCATTTTAACATAGTCCAAAGTTAGTAAAGTCCAATGGTTGATGTAATGCAAGGGAAAGAATATGGTTTCTGCAACTTCGTCTTTGACAATTTTTTGGACCATTGGGTTAATTAATGTTCGAACAACATTTTCAACATCTGTTTGTATGGCATGTTGCAAATAAACATTAAAAATATTAATTTGTTTCTGATATTTACAATTTTAAAGTAAAAGTTTTGTTTACCGTCATGATTGTACTGAATATGTAGTTGTGTTCATATGTTTTTGCATTTGAAGTAAACCAGTCAATAACCTGCATTATAAAATTAATGTTAGCTTAGTATATTATTTTAACATGGAATTTGCTTCTATATAAATTTGTTACCAGGATGTTGCATTGTATATAAATAATGCTGGAGGGAGATAGCATTTTATTACCGGTATGTTGTCTGATATAAAAATCAAAATGATAGGAGAGTTTATCATTTTTGTAATAGCATGTTGACTACCCAATTAAAAATCAAAATGTTGGTAGAAGCTAGCATTTTTTGAACAACATTTTGTATTATCATAAATTTCATTATAATGCTAGCAGAATTTAGTATTTTTCAATAACCATGTTATTAAAAAAAATCATAATGCTAGGAGAATTAGCATTTCACGAACATTGTTGTTTATTTAAAAATTGATCATAATGGTAGCGGAAAAAAGTCTTTTTGGAACAACATAATGGTTTATAAATAAAATTCCAAAATGCTAGTGAAGGCTAGAATTTTAAAAAATAACAATCATAATGATACAAGTTAGCATCTTAGGAACAGAATATTGCTTAATAATTAAAAAAAAATACCTATTACAATTTACATTTACCTGACCATCTGTAAATTCTTCAAATAGCAGTTCTTCTAGCATGGACTGTACAATTGTTATCCCTCCTCTTCCAGTATCATCATTTTGCCATGCTATCGTGCTATATTTATATTTTAATTTAAAAATATTTAAATATCACAGATTCATTTAAAGAAATTCAGATTTTAACGAGTACAAAAAACTTACTTTGTTTTGTCTGCGCATGCGAAGAATGCCCAGATTGTGTTTTGTTTGTGAGTATCTAGGAGTTGTAATATCGGACTCTTTAAAATATTTCTTTCGCAATATACTTTCTTTCTTGGAGAATATTTGTCAACATCCATAGGTTCTACATCTTGAGCTTCATCATCTGTACTGGATTCTTCTTTCTCTTCTTCGACCAATTCTTTTTCTTTTTCAGTTTCTTCGAATTTTGTATAACTTTCGTCACTTCCATCTTCATCCTCAGCTTCATCTTCATATTCAACCTCATCTTCATTGCTTGTATTTTCAATATTTACTTCACCATCGGTTACATCTTTTTTATTCTCCTCTTCTTCACCTTCATCTTCATTCTCTTCATCATGTGTTTTATCTTCTCTTTTATTCTCTTCACTTTCTTCTTCATTCTCATTTTCTATTTCATCATTTTTCCCCCTACCATTCCACTATCTTTTTCATCGTATTTGGTTTTTTTGTGGTGTACTACTTTATACTGAAATTGAGAATCAACTTTTGGCTTCCTCTTTTTCCCTTTTAATCTTTCAATCATTGAACTTGGTGTTACTTTTTGAAGCCGCTGGCTTCTTCTTCTCACATCCTTCTCTTCTTTGTTTTCCACTTTTTTGTACTCTTCCTGAGTCTCATTATCTTCTTGAGTCTTGTTATCTTCCTGAGTCGCATTATCTTCCTGAGTCGCATTATCTTCCTGAGTCGCATTATCTGGTGTGGTTAGAAGGTCGAAAGAAGGAGGGGTAAGTTGCTCTATAAACTTCTGAATAATCAGATTTCGTTGTTCCTTATCAGATTCTTGGAGCACTGATTTTAGCATGCTAATTTCTTTTTCTTTCTGAAGTAATTCTTCTTCTCTTTTTTTCCTTAGCTGCTTTTCTTCCTCCAACTTTGTTTTCACATCCTTCAATTTTTTTTTTAATTGTCTAATTTGGAAATTTTGCATTTCGATTTGCCTGTCTTTTTCATCAACTCCTAACTCTTCATCTTCACCTTCACTTGTAATCTCTTTTGTTTGCATAAGTGCTTTGTTCTTCGATTCATCAAGTAACATCTTCTCTTTAGATGTTATTTTCTTAATTCCAAGTGAAATCTGTAATAGGCGAACATAAGAATTTTTCAGTCATAAATTCATATATCATTTATAATATTTTGAAGTGCTAGGATGTTCTAGTATATTAATATGTGCACATGAAAAAATATATAATTATTTACTGAAATACGATTACTAAGTTTTGAGTGATAAAGGGATTGTTACAAAACTAAGTGCATTGTTGAAATGCTACCAAAATTTAGTATTTTCCAATAACCATATTAATCACACAAAAAAATTAATAATTCTAGGAGGATTAGCATTTCACTGACAGTGTTCTGTTTATGTAAAAAATTGTTATAATGGTACGATGGTTTAGCATTTTATTAACAGGAAATTGCTTAAATAAAAAAAATCAAAATGATAAGAGAGGTTAGCATTTTTGTAATAGCATGTCGACTGGTTGACTAAAAATCAAAATGCTTTTAGAAGCTAAGCATTTTTTGAACAACTTTTTGTAAATAAAAAAAACTTCATTATGCTAGGAGAATCAGCATTTCACTTACAGTGTTTTGTTTATGTAGAAAAATTATTATAATGGTAGGATAGTCTAGCATTTTATTAACAGCAAATTGCTTAAATAAAAAAAATCAAAATGATAGGAGAGGTTAGCATTTTTGTAATAGCATGTCGACTGGTTGACTAAAAATTAAAATGCTTTTAGAAGCTAAGCAATTTTTGAACAACTTTTTGTAATCCAAAAAAAAAAACTTCATTATGCTAGGAGAATTAGCATTTCACTGACAGTGTTCTGTTTATGTAAAAAAAATTTATAGTGGTAGGACAGTCTAGCATTTTATTAACAATAAATTGCTTAAATAAAAAAAATCAAAATGATAGGAGAGGTTAGCATTTTTGTAATAGCATGTCGACTGGTTGACTAAAAATCAAAATGCTTTTAGAAGCTAAGCATTTTTTGAACAACTTTTTGTAAGTAAAAAAAAAACTTCATTATGCTAGGAGAATCAGCATTTCACTTACAGTGTTTTGTTTATGTAGAAAAATTATTATAATGGTAGGATAGTCTAGCATTTTATTAACAGCAAATTGCTTAAATAAAAAAAAATCAAAATGATAGGAGAGGTTAGCATTTTTGTAATAGCATGTCAACTGGTTGACTAAAAATTAAAATGCTTTTAGAAGCTAAGCATATTTTGAACAACTTTTTGTAATAAAAAAAAAAAAAAACTTCATTATGCTAGGAGAATTAGCATTTCACTGATAGTGTTCTGTTTATGTAAAAAAATATTATAGTGGTAGGATAGTCTAGCATTTTATTAACAATAAATTGCTTAAATAAAAAAAAATCAAAATGATAGGAGAGGTTAGCATTTTTGTAATAGAATGTCGACTGGTCAACTAAAAATCAAAATACTTTTAGAAGCTAAGCATTTTTTGAACAACTTTTCGTAATCCAAAAAAAAAAAAAAACTTCATTATGCTAGGAGAATTAGCATTTCACTTACAGTGTTTTGTTTATGTAGAAAAATTATTATAATGGTAGGATAGTCTAGCATTTTATTAACAGCAAATTGCTTAAATAAAAAAAATCAAAATAATAGGAGAGGTTAGCATTTTTGTAATAGCATGTCGACTGGTCAACTAAAAATCAAAATGCTTTTAGAAGCTAAGCATTTTTTGAACAACTTTTTGTAATAAAAAAATTAAAATAATGCTAGGAGAAAAACATTTACATTAATCAGTGTTAACTACTGTGTTTCCAGTATTAAAAAAATTTTACAAAAGCGGTTGCATTATTAAAATTTTAACAAAATAAAATATTATCATACCTTTTTACCATCCATATTGGCTAGGATTTCCTTTGACACATTGTTTTTCATCAAGTTAAGCGACCATTTTGCAAATCTTGGAGCCCCGCTTATCCAATCTTTTCTTGGCTTAAGTATATCCACATGTTCACATAGGAAATACTAAAAAAAAGAACAAAATATTAGTTAGAATAAATTATCATACTATATTATAATGAATAAATTATCATTGATTTATTCTTACCAGCGGAAGAATGGAACAGCCAGACATATTTCTTGGTTTATCCTTGAAATTTTTTAATGATTTAGTTAAATGATAATGAATACTTTTAGGCCAAGAAATTTGATTCTTTTTTTTTTTGGATCAACGGTGTATTGAAGATAACCCCAGTTGAGCATTCTTTGATTGTCAGGGAAAAGAAATGTTACAAAAATAAGAATTAGAATAAATCTTGGCAAATCATTTTCCTCTTCTGGAATCCCTTTTTCAATTTCTATTTCTATTCTTTTAATAACAAGATCTTTGGTTATATGATCTATGTTAATAAAATTTCTTGAAACAAATCTTTGATAGTTTTCAGGAGTGCATGATAAAGACACTTTAGGTAATGGAAAAATATTTTTCCCACTCATAGGAAAACCAAAAATTAATGAAATATCTTTCATTGATAATTTTAATTGTTTCCCCCCAATCAAAAAACGTTCCTCCTTAACTGAATAACAGCTTATTAAATCATCTAAACTTTTAGAAGATTTTCTAGTTTGCTTTGGTCCAATGTTAGTTGAAAAAAAATCATTTATAAATTCAAAAAAAGGAGTCAGTTTTAGAAAATTTAATTGATTACTTGAAAAACCAATTTTTTTTTTAAATTCAAGAATTTTAACCAGTGATACTAGAACACACCGGTATTGGACAGTCTCTTTTTTTCTTTTTTGGCTTGCAGCTATTTTTCGCCTTTTGCTTTTCTTATTCTCAGGAGAAGAATCTGATATTTCCTGCAAGACAGAGATAACAAAATAATATTAATTTTTTTTAAAATATAGATCTGTATTATAATACAATATTAAAGAAATCATTTTGTGCAATATAATGTTAGATTAATCTAGCATTTTCATACATTATAATGCTAGGTTAAACTGGAATTTTCATATATTGGTTAAGGCTGGGTAATGCACTATAATGATAGGTTAACCTAGCATTTTCATACATTTTCAAGGGCTCGGCCACTGGCTATAGTGCTAGGTCAACCTGTCATTTACATATATCGGCTAACGGCTCGGTCGGGCCATGTAATGACAGGTTAACCTAGCACTTTTGTAAACTTGTAAAGGTTTCGGCCACTCGCTATAGTGCTAGGTCAACCTGTCATTTACATATGTCGGTTGACGGCTCGGTCGTGCCATGTAATGACAGGTTAACCTAGCACTTTTGTAAACTTGTAAAGGTTTCGGCCACTCGCTATAGTGCTTGGTCAACCTGTCATTTACATATGTCGGTTGACGGCTCAGTCGTGCCATGTAATGACAGGTTAACCTAGCACTTTTGTAAACTTATAAAGGTTTCGGCCACTCGCTATAGTGCTAGGTCAACCTGTCATTTACATATGTCGGTTGACGGCTCGGTCGTGCCATGTAATGACAGGTTAACCTAGCACTTTTGTAAACTTGTAAAGGTTTCGGCCACTCGCTATAGTGCTAGTTCAACCTGTCATTTACATATGTCGGTTGACGGCTCAGTCGTGCCATGTAATGACAGGTTAACCTAGCACTTTTGTAAACTTGTAAAGGTTTCGGCCACTCGCTATAGTGCTAGGTCAACCTGTCATTTACATATGTCGGTTGACGGCTAAGTCGTGCCATGTAATGACAGGTTTACCTAGCACTTTTGTAAACTTGTAAAGGTTTCGGCCACTCGCTATAGTGCTAGGTCAACCTGTCATGTACATATGTCGGTTGACGGCTCGGTCGTGCCATGTAATGACAGGTTAACCTAGCACTTTGTAAACTTGTAAAGGTTTCGGCCACTCGCTATAGTGCTAGGTCAACCTGTCATTTACATATGTCGGTTGACGGCTCGGTCATGCCATGTAATGACAGGTTAACCTAGCACTTTTGTAAACTTGTAAAGGTTTCGGCCACTCTCTATAGTGCTAGGTCAACCTGTCATGTACATATGTTGGTTGACGGCTCGGTCGTGCCATGTAATGACAGGTTAACCTAGCACTTTTGTAAACTTGTAAAGGTTTCGGCCACTCGCTATAGTGCTAGGTCAACCTGTCATTTACATATGTCGGATGACGGCTCAGTTGTGCCATGTAATGACAGGTTAACCTAGCACTTTTGTAAACTTGTAAAGGTTTCAGCCACTCGCTATAGTGCTAGGTCAAACTGTCATTTACATATGTCGGTTGACGGCTCGGTCGTCTCATGTAATGATAGGTTAACCTAGCACTTTTGTAAACTTGTAAATGTTTCGGCCACTCGCTATAGTGCTAGGTCAACCTGTCATTTACATATATCGGTTGACGGCTCGATCATGCCATGTAATGACAGGTTAACCTAGCACCTTTGTAAACTTGTAAAGGTTTCAGCCACTCGCTATAGTGCTAGGTCAACCTGTCATTCACATATATCGGTTGACGGCTCGGTCCTACCATGTAATGACATGTTAACCTATCACTTTTGTAAACTTGTAAAGGTTTTGGCCACTCGCTATAGTGCTAGGTCAACCTATCATTTACATATGTCAGTTGATGGCTTGGTCGTGCCATGTAATGACAGGTTAACCTAGCATTTTTGTAAACTTGTAAAGGTTTCGACCACTCGCTATAGTGCTAGGTCAACCTGTCATTTACATATGTCGGTTGACGTCTCGGTCGTGCCATGTAATGACAGGTTAACCTAACATTTTTGTAAACTTGTAAAGGTTTCGGCCACTCGCTATAGTGCTAGGTCAACCTGTCATTTACATATGTCGGTTGACGGCTCGGTCGTGCCATCTAATGATAGGTTAACCTAGCATTTTTGTAAACTTGTAAAGGTTTCGGCCACTCGCTATAGTGCTAGGTCAACCTGTCATTTACATATGTCGGTTAACGGCTCGGTCGGGCCATGTAATGATAGGTGAATTTAGCACCTTCATTCACTAGTTAAGGGCCTGGTAATATGCCATAATACTATGGTAACGTAGTACTTTCAGCACCAAATACAGATAAATTAAAGTGGCATATTATGCACTACACATCAATCCTAAAGTAATCTAGCATTTTATAATATATTTCTGTTCGTTTTCCCCAACTAACCTGTACATAATTTATAATTACAGCTACATTAACTATACACACTCAATTTAAGTAATTAAGTTTCATTTTGTCAAAATATTCTTATACCTGATCTCGTTTTTCCTTCTCCTTCGCCATCGTCTTTCTAACCTTTATCGCTGATAGTGATAGTTTCGACGAAGCCCTAGTTTCTTTTCTCGGTGGCGAATTTGGAGATTTCTCTGATGACGATGACCTTAAACGACGACTTTCCATTAGACGATTGAATTTGAATTCGATTTTGAATTGTTTTTTCTCGATGGAACCCTAACTGATTTTGAACAACTGAAGAAATGAAATGATAGAATGTGGAAAGAGGAAAATGCTAAATCGATTTAGCGGGTTTGCTTTATTTTCTAATTTTATTCCGTGGGTCCTTCAGCCCAATTATCAAAAGTTGCGGCCCAGAGAATTAATTTTAAAATAACTTTGTCCTTTTGCCTAATTCACTCATATAAAATTATATGCAGTTGGCATGTTTGGCACACGCCAATGATTAGTGGCATTTAAATGGTATAATTTTTATATACCAAAGATTATGAATATGATTTAGGGGGAAATGTGGGCCATGAAAATAATTGATTTATAATTTATTACATGGCATAGATTTTGTATATTTGATATACCATTTATTGTGAGCATAACCAAAAGAATAATTATGACATGATTAAATTATGATTAATTTACATAAAGAATTAGACATATATAGAAAATATGTGAATTTATAAAAGACGAATATGCCTAACCGAGGTTAGACTTAGTTGTGGTGTAAACTGCCCGGAACCGACCGGCATATCCAGTGACCACAACAAGACCTGTCTAATGTGGGTGGTTAGTGCATCAAGCCCAAAAAGGACCCGTGGTTAGACTGAGTTGTGGTGTAAAACTGCCCGGACCCGACAGGCACATCCAGTGACCACAACAAGACCTGCCTAATGTGAGTGGTTGGTGCTTTAATGAATAAATTAAAGCTAAGTCAGGATTGGTAGGGTTAAGTAAATTTAGAACACTTAACCGTAATAACATGTTAACTAGACAAGTGGGTGAGGTTAAGTAAATTTAGAACGCTTAACCGTAATAACATGTTAACTAGACAAGTGGGTGAGGTTAAGTAAATTTAGAACACTTAACCGTAATAACATGTTAACTAGGCAAGTGGGTGAGGTTAAGTAAATTTAGAACACTTAACCGTAATAACATGTTAACTAGGCAAGTGGATGAGGTTAAGTAAAATTAGAACACTAACCGTAACAACATGTTAATTAGACAAGTAGGTGAGGTTAAGTAAATTTAGAACACTTAACCGTTGTAACATGTTAATTAAGCAGATGATAGGGTAGTTAACTAAGGTAACTGTGACAACCCCAAAACCCGTACTGACGGCGGCAAGGGTAATCTTTGGAATTTAACACATAAACAGATAATAGCAGAACAGAAATAAAAAAATACACCAGATAATGCACAATAGAATATACTGGATAAACGTAATCATCAGAGTTACACAGTATACAGGATCATACTTAGTACAAATACAGTTCAACTATACATAAATGTCTACAGCGGAAAACAAACATAATATGTACAATAGGAGCTGAACAGCATAAAAAGAGATAAATGAAGAATCCATCTTCAGCTCCAGCTATCCAGAAAGAGCCAGATAAAACCTGAATACAAGGCTGCCCGTGTAGAAAGAGGGATACCCGAGTTTGAAAGTGAAACAAACTACGAGTCAGTCATGGGACTGGTATGAGAAATCTACTCACCACATTCAAAATAAGGCTAATCTCAGGACCACGCCACTTTCGTGGAACGGGTTTACTCCATCGGATTGCCAGTGCTTTAAAACAAATAATTCCTTTAAAAATCGCAATGCTTTTTATCAAAATGAGGCCATTATAAGACTCAGTTCCCATCACACAATGCAACGCAAACCGGAGGATAGAGTTTTACCTTATAATGACCAAAATATGCTTGATACGAATAAAACAAAAGCATTTGATATTATTACTAGTGTTTATAGGTTTCGAAAACAATTTCAATCATAACTATCAATCATAGATGGCATGGGTACCATATATCATGTCGCCATATATATATACAATCAAAACCGCACGATGTCATATTTGGAAAATGGATTTCCGTCATGAACCAAGGCAAAAGATAGTCGTTACCGAATTTGAGACTCTCTAGCCCGAGCCTCAGGCACAGCCGCAACCGTACCTTGGATCGTCAGGGCCGGTCCACACGGAGTGGATTATAATGCCTGAACAATGCGTCTCTTCGCCCTTTGGGGCGTAAATGAGCCAACAAATGACTCCATCGGTCCCGGATCGACCGATATAACCGAGACGCCTCGCAACAGTAACAACCACATAAGCCAAACTCGTCAGAGCGTGTAAAACCACTGACGCCACTTCTAGCTAGAAAGAAAACGCACGTCCCCCCTGAGGTCCTTTATCCCGTTTCTGGTTCATACGTGGGTGTGAGGCTCGCGAATTCACGTTATACACAAAGCTACGCCACACAGGCGGTGCTTTGATCATCACCACAAGACTTTGCTTTTCAATAGAAGCCCTGATCACTGCATCTTAGCATGCCACACAGGCAATCCACACCGTGCAACTGATGGCTATCAATCACACAGAATAAATTCCAATGTCAGACACACTGTCCATTTGCAAGTCCGTTCTGGGTCTGAACGAAACCGGAGGCACTATATACCTCACAAACCCATCGATCACCACGTACGTCTGGACGATCACCACTCATTATCCATATTTCGGGATGCCTCCCAATCAGGACCTCGGTTACCATCCAAACGAGGTGAAGATCTCCGGTCTTCGACCACCGTCTTCATCTTCGATTTCTTATCGTCGATTCAGTTATTCAGAATGGGATAAACCCAGTCTTTCTGAGCAACTCGCGTATATAATAAACAAGTGCTACACAAACACTACTACGCATCATTTCAATTCATTAGTCACTAACCGTCAATTAATAAGAGAACGATTTCCCAAATATTAACCCCGAAGGCCGAAACCAACATCAGATCAATACCCAAGAAATCATTCGACTTAGCCAACCTTCAGTTAGTTTCTAAATTTCACTTCCATATCGTTTATAATATTTTAGAACGATTTATCGATATTTTTATTTATTTTAAAATAGCCAATTTATTCAAAACGACGCTTCGGGCCATAACGCGGCTGTGGCGCTGCTTTTCTTCAGATTTGATTTACACATATCTGAAAATCTAACCGTTTGATCTTCACAAAATTTATATCATTAGAAAGATATTTTCAAAACGAATCCAACGGTTCCAATTTCGGGAAAATCCGACGGTCGGATCTCCCGGTATAATCGTTTGAAGTTTCGATTTCAAAACACGAACTGCAGCATCGTTATTCGATTTAATATAATTATATTTATACATATATATATAAATATAATCGATTCTGGCGCTGTTTTTCTTCGGATTTGAATTAAACTTTCCAGATAATCCAACCGTTGGATTTTTACAAAGTTGGTGTCGTTGGAAAGATATTTCCAAAGCGAACCAACGGTTGCGGTTTCGGGAAAATCCGATGGTTGGATCTCCCGCACTAATCTTTTGAAATCACAGTTTCAAAATACGAACTGCAGCTTCGTTATTCGATATATTTCAATTCTATATATATATATATATCGATTCTTCGATTTCAAAACTATATGATTTTCATGCATTTGATAAAAATGATATTTTTATCTAATTGTCTTCTATTTCAACACTTCACTATTTTTAACAATTCATGAATATAATAAAATTTTGATTTTTAATGTAAAACAATTTATTTCAAAACTCGACTATTTTATATAGTTAATATTGGTGATCAAAATAGGATTTTTATTATAAAACAATTTATTTCAAAACAAGATTATTTTATATAGTTCATATTGATGATAAAAATAGGATTTTTATTATAAATCAATTTCTTTCAAAATATGAATACCATTCAACAAATGAATTTCAATTCAACGAATGAATTTCGATTCAACACATGAAGGTTTTCTATAGTTTATATATATAGATAAAAAGGTGATTTTTATATTTAAAACAATTTATTTAAAACACGAATACCATTCAATACATGAATTTCAATTCAACGAATGAATATCGATTCAACACATGAAGGTTTTCTATAGTTTATATATATGGATAAAAAGGTGATTTTTATATTTAAAACACGAATACCATTCAACACATGAATATAATTCAACGAATAAATTTCTATTCAACACATGAAGGTTTTCTATTCAACAGACGAATATAGTTTCAACACAGGAAAATAATTCTAACACATGAATATTATTCAAAATTTCGGCAGCATAACGGCAGGGTAGTTAAAACCGGGACCGTCCCTAGTACGGCTCCTCGCTCTACCTTAAAGCCTCACAGCTTTTGACAATATGGAATCATGCATCTAGTTCGCACGCAGGCGGCATGTATATTTTTTTCATTTCAACAAACTAATCCTATGTGGTTTCAACCAAATATTTCTTAACCACAAATGGGTATTTTTCAACCACAATCAATCAATTTCAACCACAAACAATTTCAATCAACCATTTGTTATCAATCAATTTTCACACCAATCACAACCAATAAATATCGTCCATGGTTTGTGGATGAGGGGCGTATATATGTATATATATATATATATATAGCATTTCACTTCTATTTCAACACATATATAATTTTTACAACGCATATATAACTTATATATCGAACGTACAACTTATACAATGCTTATACAAGAGGTGTACGACGCTTATATAACCCATACATCGACTATATAATTTATACATCGTCGTTTACCATATCGTTTATAAATTAGAAATCTCACATTGGGTTCCACTCCACCAAAAATAGCAGAAGGCTCAGAAAAATATGCGCTCTCTTCTAGAATGTAGGAGACGTCCACACAGTCACAATGTTTCCTGTTTCATCGATTTTTGTCAACACATGAGAAAGATATGATTTTTCAAAGTTTGCAACGGTTTAAAGGTGTTAAAACAGTTGAAAATTAACTCAGCCGTATACCTTTCAATATGGTTCAAAACTAGGTTTTCACCTTTCTTGAAATCCGCGCAACAATACGTCGATCGGCCTTCGCCACGAGGAAGAGGGAGGAGAGACGCTCAGATCGACGGGCCCCGCGTCCAGTTCGGTGGCAGGAGGAATTCGCGGCGGCGCTGGGAAGTTCTGAACTTCCCGGAGGTGCTTCTCTCGATACGGGCGACGAAGGAGGCTGGGGTTGGTCTTGATTTGAAGAGGGAGGAGAGGCGCTTCGTTTTTGGGTGGTGGCGCGGCCTATCGTGGAGCGAGGCGGCGGAAAAATGATCGGGAAGATCTGATGAGGTTTTCGCCGTATATCGGGGGGGAAGAGAGAGAATTTTTTTTATAAAATTCTGATTGGCCGGGAGCTTTTAAAATGGGTTTTCTGACGCGACCCCGAATCCAAACCCAACGACTGTCGTCCCCAGCGTTTTACCCCCATTCCGAACACAATGGGATATGTTTCGTAGGCCCATTCGACTGTTTCAGTCAGTTTTCATTCGATTTAAAATATATAGCATTCAATATTCGATTTGAACGTACATTTCAATTTGCCAGGGCCATAAACTGATTCGAAAAATTCCATAAAAATAAATCTTGCTATGTTTTGACGATACGGTCCCAACAAAACTAGTTTCGTCGAATTCTGAGACCGTTTGAAAAATGGCCCATTTCTGGTCGATCCATTTAACTGTAATTGACCAAAACACATTTTCCTTTGCCACGCTCACATATTAGCTTCAAAAATTATGAAATTTGAAACCTAGTCATAACTTCATATCCCGGATCCAACAAAAGTGGTTTCGTCGAATTCCGAGGTCGTATGCAAAATGGCCATTTTCACGGGCTATATAAATTCCATAGCGACCTTTTTGAAAATTCATTTGGCCATAACTTTTGCTTTCCGCTATGAAACTTCGATTTTTCAGATTCGTTAGAAAGGTATTCACTAACAGATTTAAATATTTTTGGTTTCACTTAAATCCGTTTTGTTTTGCACCCGGTACAGTCAGTCAAAGTTTGAATTCAAATTTTGAAACTGCCACGCCATTTCAGGCCTTGTTTATAATTAGAATTAATTATATTCGTTTTCAAACGTCGATTCAAACTCACTTTTCATTGCTATTATTTAAAATATTTATTTTAAATATTTAAAATCCACTATTTTAGCCAATTTAAAAAATTTAAATTGGTTCAGATTTTCCGGGTCGTTACAATCTCCCCCACTTAAAACTTTTCATCCCCGAAAAGGAACAAAGTCGAAAGTGGTTTGATTAATCAACTCTACGTTCAATCTGGCTTCCATTCTCCAACTTTTCAGTTTCTGAGAATTTTCAAATTCTTCAAAAATTTGGCTAACACCCGGAATTTTCGAATTTTTTTGCCATAACCTCCTTTGTACGGGGAGAGGTTTGGAAATTTATTGGGCCGTATTTGGTACCCAATAAATCCTAATAAGCATACACATATTTATTGTGATATATTCTGGTGTTTACAGGGGAGCGTGTATTGATAATAACTCCAGAGAATAAATTCTCGTCACCCTGCCAAATGCTGAGGGAGTGTGTATTTTAATTGCTCCAGAGGATAAATCCTCGTCACCTCGTCCCGTGTGGGAAATAAATAGTCCATGTGCCGTATCTAATAACTAGAGAGACGTGATTATTGTCAACTCCAGACCCGTGCGGGTTTTTTATTAATCTGGCAATTTTATCGTTACAATTTAAATAGTCCATATCAGTCATCAGTTCAACCTGTAAAATATAGTCATCGCCATACAAGCCTCTCGCTCGTATGGTAAATCTTCCACCTCGTCACAAAGCTCCAAATGCTTATGTGGTATATGATGAAGTATGCCTATCTTCAGAAATATGCCATGTAATGTAGTTCAAAATTAATTGTAACTATCCTATGGCGACGTTTATTATTACACACAGAATAACCAGCACTCCGCATCCAATGGCATTCACAGGAGTTGACATAATAATATTTCGCATCCAACTCATTAAGGTTTACCTATTTGTCGGGCACGCAAATAAAATCTTTACTCAACAGCTATCCATTTACCTGTTCAAACATATATAATGCATATGTATATATTTCTATCTATTTTCTAATAAGTTCAATGTGTGATTTAATCGAATAAATCCTACCATTCATTCTCATATTAATCAAATTAACCATCGTTTCAATAATTTAATTAATCAAATCTAATATCACACAACACAAACAATCAATCAATTTTTTTTTAACTTTTCAAAAATATACTAATCAATTTCTATACTCTTTAAAAATCATCCAGACTATAGAATTAAAAGTGCACATCCATGGAAAGAAAATAACAACAGAGTAGAGAACTAATTGGTAATGCAAAGTATGGTAAATGTACCTTGCACCGGAGTCAATCAGAGATGTCTACTCGACACTTAGGATAGGCTTTCTGAATGCTCTCCTCAGTTTCCCAAGTACAATCTCGCGGATCTCCACTCCATTGCACGTTGACTAAGTGAACCTTTTTGTTCCTCAGCTCTTTGGTTTCTTTGCCAATTATCTTTAGCGGCTCTCTCCTAACTGCCAATTCTGGAGTGATTTCTATATCCTGTTGCGCTGCTTCTTCCACGATCAAGTCTGGATCATGAACGTGCTTTCGAAGTTGGGATACGTGAAATACGTCATGCACTCCAGGCAACCAATCAGGCAATTTTACCCTATATGCGAGAGTTCCAATTCGTTCAAGAATAGGAAATGGACCAATGAATTTGGGCGCCAACTTCCCAGTTTTACCGAACCGGATAACTCCTCCCATCGACGATACTTTCAAATATACATAGTCTCCAACAGCAAATGTTATATCTCTTCTTCTCCTATCAGCATAGCTCTTTTGTCGGCTTTGAGCGGCGAGTAATCGTTTCTTAACGAAATCGACTTTGTCGGCAGCTTCACGGATCATATCAGGTCCCAATACAAGCCTATTACCGGGTTCGACCGAACAAGCAGGAGATCGACACGGTCTACCATACAACGCTTCGAATGGTGACATTGTCAGGCTCGCCTGGTAGCTGTTGTTATATGAGAATTCACCCAAATGTAAATGGTCTTCCCATGATCCGCCAAAATCAAGAATACAAGCCCGCAATAGATCTTCCAGAATACGATTCACCCTTTCAGTCTGACCGGCTGTCTGAGGGTGATATGCGGTGCTCAAGTTCAGTTTCGTTCCCAATTCTGCTTGGAATGCTTCCTAGAATTTTCTAGCAAAAATCAGGTCACGATCACTAACGATGCTCATGGGAACTCCGTGCAGTCTAACAATTTCTTTAAAATAAATCTGCGCCAGACTTTGAGCGGTTCTATTTGATTTGACAGGTATGAAGTGAGCGGTCTTCGTAAATCTATCCACGATCACCCAAATACTGTCATTCCCTTTTCTGGTCCTGGGCAAACCATCTATGAAATCCATAGAAATATGTTCCCACTTTCCACCGGGAATTTCCAAAGGTTGCAATAGTCCAGCGAGCTTCTGCTGATCGCTTTTGATTTGTTGACAAGTAGAACACCGGCTTACATATAAGGAGATGTCTCGTTTCATAGATCTCCACCAGAAAGTGCGTTTGATATCATTATACATCTTGCTCCCTCCTGGGTGGATACTAAGCTTAGCTTTGTGACATTCATCCAATACTTCTCTTCGAAGTTCAGCAATGTTCGGCACACATGTTCGGCCTTTCAACCTCAGGATTCCCTCGTCATCTATCTGAAAACTCAAGGTCTCGCCTTTCTGTATTCTTTCTTTGATTCTTTGAATGAAGTGATCATCCTTCTGAAGAGCAGATATTTTATCAATCAATGACGTTGTAATGATAAAACTGGCGATTATTACATTCTTTCTACTCAGCGCATCTGCCACAACATTGGCTTTCCCTGGAGTGTACAAAATCTCAAAATCGTACGCCGCAAGAAATTCTAGCCAACGCTGCTGCCTCAGATTCAAGTCCTTCTGGGTGAACAGATACTTCAATGACTGATGGTATGTATACAGTTCGAATTTCTCACCCAAAAGGTAGTGTCTCCAGATTTTCAAGGCGAATACGATGGCTAATAGCTCAAGATCATGAGTCACATAATTCTTCTCATGTGGTTTCAGCTGACGACTAGCATATGCAATCACTTGACCTCTTTGCATTAATACTGCACCAAGGCTCTCTCTTGAAGCGTCAGTCTAGACTTTCAATTCCTCATTGCCATCTATTATTGTTAACACTGGAGCAGTTGTCAGTTTTAATTTCAGCTCCTGGAAAGCTTCCTCACATACTGGAGTCCAATTGAATCTCGAATGTTTCTTAGTCAGTTTTGTTAAGGAACTAGATGTCTTCGCGAAATCCTTAATGAATTTCTGATAATAACTGTCTAACCCGAGAAAACTTCTAACTTCTGTTGGCGTACGAGGCTGTTTCCAATTCTAAATAACAGTGATTTTACTGGGATCCACTGAAATTCCTTGCTTTGACACTACGTGGACAAGAAATTTGACTTCTTCTTGCAAGAATATACATTTGGAAAACTTTGCTTTCAACACATTCTTTCTGAGAATTTCTAACACTTGTTCCAAATGTTTTTCGTGCTCGCTTTCTGACTTAGAGAAGATAAGGATATCATCAATGAAAACCAGAACAAATTTATTCAATACTCCTCTGAATACTCTATTCATTAGATCGACGAAATAGGCTGGAGCGTTACATAAGCCGAAGGGCATTACTAACCACTCGTAGAATAAGTCTGGACCTCTGAATGCTGTCAAAGGAACACACTCCTCGGCGATACGAAGCTGATGGAAACCTGTAGCTAGGTCCATTCGTGAAAATACTTGTGCGCCATTTAATCGATCCAACAAATCATCAATCCGCGGCAGTGGATATTTGTTTTTCAGCGTCTGCTTATTTAAGTCACGATAGTCTACACATAACCTGAGAGTACCGTCTAACTTCGGGACAAATACCACTGCTGCTCCCCAATCAGAGAAACTAGGCCTGATCAGACCCTTCCATACAAGCTGTCTTGTTTGTTTGTCTAATTCCTCTTTCTCCTTCAAGGAAATTCTTCGAATAGCGTGAACTACCGGCCTTGCATTCGGAATTAAAGCAATTTTGAAATCTATTTCTCTCTGCGGAGGTAAGCGAACAACTTCTTCAAACACATCCGCATAGTTCTTAACGACAGGAATGTCTTTGATGAGGTCAGGAATATTATCTGTGACTTCCAGGATATTTTCTATTTGAACAGGAGAAACATCCAAAGCTGCCCAGAAGTCTTTTCTATTTGAATTTTGGCCTTCACAGGGAATGGTTATATAATCACCTGATTTTATCTTTGCCTTAACGATTCTGTCGGCCCATTTAACCTCAGCTTCATACTTGGTCAACCAGTCTAACCCCAAGATAAGATCAAACTCTGTAAAATTCATGACGACCGCGATGGTAGGGAACCGATAACGAGAAAAGGAAACCGACACTCCACAAACCCAACTGAGATCGATGGAACCCCGACCGGATTTTGGACAGTCATTGGTTCCTTGAGCTTCTTCAAATTCAAATCCAGCTTCTTAACTGCATTCTTGGCAATGAAGCTTCGTGACGCGCCTGTGTCAAACAGTACTTTAACTGGAATATCTTTGACAGTTAGCATGCCGTCTAAAACATCTGGCCTTTCTTGAGCAGACGAAGATGCAGGCACTTCGGCTATTTCATTTACCTGAGCTTCTTTGGTTGTTTTTAACAGCCGGCACTCTTGTTTTACATGACCAAACCGATGACATTGATTGCATCTTTTACTTTCCTGGAGCTTCTTGCCGGATTTAAACCCATCATTCTTTCGTTTCCTCAGAGATCTGCATCTTATCGAGAGATGTCCTTGTTTATTGCAGTTACTGCATACAGCTGTCGTTACTAGTTCTTTCTCAGATCTGGCCCTTTTCCTTTTGGCACTGGGCTTCTTACTGACCTCAGACACCGTATTGGCCTCACGATTATCTGTTTCAGGCTCACCTTTGTTACTCGAGCTGACTTCCTCTTCGTCGTGCAATAAACCTTTCTTATGGAGATCTTCATACTGATAAGCCATGTATATCATTTCTGAAAAAGGAAGCTTCACATTCCTCATTACACTATTCTGATATCTCCTTTGTAGGCCATGAATAAATCTCAAATTATTCCTCTTTGGATCTTGAATCAGATGAGGAGCAAAGTGAGAAAGTTCGTTGAATTTCTTATGATATTCTGGGATGGTCATTTCACCTTGTATCAGATAAGAAAATTCATCACATAATCGCTCAGTCACTTCAGGGGGAGTAAATCTTCCTAGGAAAATCTCTTTGAATCTATCCCAGGTGATATCACCTTCAGGATTATCTTTGATGATTGTTTCCCACCAGATTAAAGCTTCTTCTTTGAGCACCAAAGATGCTACTAATCTTTTCTGATCTTCTCTCAACTGGGTACGTTCAAATATTCTTTCGACAGAACTCATCCAAGCTTGAGTTTGAATTATAGATTCATTTCCCGAGAACTGTGCTCCGTTCAGATTTCGATATCTCGTTAATAGAGCCTCTAGATCGGGTTCTGCATTTCTTCTGTTTCTGACACTCATTTTCTAGTACTTCTGCAGATAGCAGATCAAGTGTCAGGTCACAGAGAAGATAATTTAAAATATAGAAACACATACTTCAATTGTAAATGTGTCTATCGAGGTGTAATTTCATCCTGCTTTACTCATACTAGGATATTACTGATCCTATCTGTAATGAGTTACCCATCCTAGAACACTACTGGTTCTATTTCTGACGAGTTCGTTAATATGTTATATTCCAGAACTAAGCTTAACCAAAGCTCTGATACCACGTTGTGACAACCCCAAACCCCGTACTGACGGCGGCAAGGGTAATCTTTGGAATATAACACATAAAAGGATAATAGCAGAACATAAATAAATAAATACACCAGATAATGCACAATAGAATATACTGGATAAACGTAATCATCAGAGTTACACAGTATACAGGATCATACTTAGTACAAATACAGTTCAGCTATACATAAATGTCTACAGCGGAAAACAAACATAATATGTACAATAGGAGTTGAACAGCATAAAAAGAGATAAATGAAGAATCCATCTTCAGCTCCAGCGATCCAGAAAGAGCCAGATAAAACCTGAATACAAGGCTGCCCGTGTAGAAAGAGGGGCACCCGAGTTTGAAAGTGAAACAAACTACGAGTCAGTCATGGGACTGGTATGAGAAATCTACTCAACACATTCAAAATAATGGCTAATCTCAGGACCACGCCACTTTCGTGGAACGGGTTTACTCCATCGGATTGCCAGTGCTTTAAAACAAATAATTCCTTTAAACATCGCAATGCTTTTTATCAAAATGAAGCCATTATAAGACTCAGTTCCCATCACACAATGCAACGCAAACCGGAGGATAGAGTTTTACCTTATAATGACCAAAATATGCTTGATACGAATAAAACAAAAGCATTTGATATTATTACTAGTGTTTATAGGTTTCGAAAACAATTTCAATCATAACAATCAATCATAGATGGCATGGGTACCATATATCATGTCGCCATATATATATACAATCAAAACCGCACGATGTCGTATTTGGAAATTGGATTTCCGTCATGAACCAAGGCAAAAGATAGTCGTTACCGAATTTGAGACTCTCTAGCCCGAGCCTCAGGCACAGCCGCAACCGTACCTTGGATCATCAGGGCCGGTCCACACGGAGTGGATTATAATGCCTGAACAATGCGTCTCTTCGCCCTTTGGGGCGTAAATGAGCCAACAAATGACTCCATCGGTCCCGGATCGACCGATATAACCGAGGCGCCTCGCAACAGTAACAACCACATAAGTCAAACTCGTCAGGGCGTGTAAAACCACTGATGCCACTTCTAGCTAGAAAGAAAACGCACGTCCCCCCTGAGGTCCTTTATCCCGTTTCTGGTTCATACGTGGGTGTGAGGCTCGCGAATTCACGTTATACACAAAGCTACGCCACACAAGCGGTGCTTTGATCATCACCACAAGACTTTGCTTTTCAACAGAAGCCCTGATCACTGCATCTTAGCATGCCACACAGGCAATCCACACCGTGCAACTGATGGCTATCAATCACACAGAATAAATTCCAATGTCAGACACACTGTCCATTTGCAAGTCCGTTCTGGGTCTGAACGAAACCGGAGGCACTATATACCTCGCAAACCCATCGATCACCACGTACGTCTGGACGATCACCACTCATTATCTATATTTTGGGATGCCTCCCAATCTGGACCTCGGTTACCATCCAAACGAGGTGAAGATCTCCAGTCTTCGACCACCGTCTTCATCTTCGATTTCTTATCGTCGATTCAGTTATTCAGAATGGGATAAACCCGGTCTTTTTGAGCAACTCGCGTATATAATAAACAAGTGCTACACAAACACTACTACGCATCATTTCAATTCATTAGTCACTAACCGTCAATCAATAAGAGAACGATTTCCCAAATATTAACCCCGAAGGCCGAAACCAACATCAGATCAATACCCAAGAAACCATTCGACTTAGCCAACCTTCAGTTAGTTTCTAAATTTCACTTCCATATCGTTTATAATATTTTATAATGATTTATCGCTATTTTTATTTATTTTAAAATAGCCAATTTATTCAAAACGACGGTTCGGGCCGTAACGCGGCCGTGGCGCTGTTTTTCTTCAGATTTGATTTACACATATCTAAAAATCTATCTGTTGGATCTTCACAAAATTTACATCATTAGAAAGATATTTTCAAAACGAATCCAACGGTTCCAGTTTCGGGAAAATCCGACGGTCGGATCTCCCGGTATAATCGTTTGAAGTTTCGATTTCAAAATACGAACTGCAGCGTCGTTATTCGATTTAATATAATTATATATATATATTTATATATATAATCGATTCTTGCGCTGTTTTTCTTCAGATTTGAATTAAACATTCCAGACAATCCAACCGTTGGATTTTTACAAAGTTGGTGCCGTTGGAAAGATATTTCCAAAGCGAACCCAATGGTTGCAGTTTCGGGAAAATCCGATGGTCGGATCTCCCGCACTAATCGTTTGAAATCACGGTTTCAAAATACGAACTGCATCTTCGTTATTCGATATATTTCAATTCTATTTATATATATATATATATATATATGTATGTATCGATTCTTCGATTTCAAAACTATATGATTTTCATACATTTGATAAAAATGGTATTTTTATCTAACTGTCTTCTATTTCAACACTTCACTATTTTTAACAATTCATGAATATAAAAAAAATTGTGATTTTTAATGTAAAACAATTTATTTCAAAACTCGACTATTTATATAGTTAATATTGGTGATCAAAATAGGATTTTTATTATAAAAAAATTTATTTCAAAACAAGATTATTTTATGTAGTTCATATTGATGATAAAAATAGGATTTTTATTATAAAACAATTTCTTTCAAAATATGAATACCATTCAACACATGAATTTCAATTCAACGAATGAATTTCGATTCAACACATGAAGGTTTTCTATAGTTTATATATATAGATAAAAGGGTGATTTTTATATTTAAAACAATTTATTTAAAACACGAATACCATTCAACACATGAATTTCAACTCAACGAATGAATATAGATTCAACACATGAAGGTTTTCTATAGTTTATATATATAGATAAAAAGGTGATTTTTATATTTAAAACATGAATACCATTCAACACATGAATATGATTCAACGAATGAATTTCTATTCAACACATGAAGGTTTTCTATTCAACAGACGAATATAGTTTCAACACAGGAAAATAATTCCAACACATGAATATTATTCAAAATTTCGGCAGCACAACGGCAGGGTAGTTAAAACCGGGACCGTCCCTAGTACGGCTCCTCGCTCTACCTTAAAGCCTCGCAGCTTTTGACAATGGGGAATCATGCATCTAGTTCGCATGCAGGCGGCATGTATATTTTTTTCATTTCCACAAACTAATCCTATGTGGTTTCAACCAAATATTTCTCAACCACAAATGGGTATTTTTCAACCACAATCAATCAATTTCAACCACAAACAATTTCAATCAACCATTTGCTATCAATCAATTTTCACACCAATCACAACCAATAAAAATCGTCCATGGTTTGTGGACGCGGGGCGTATATATATATATATATATATATATATAGCATCTCACTTCTATTTCAACACATGTATAATTTTTACAACGCATATATAACTTATATATCGAACGTACAACTTATACAAAGCTTATACAAGAGGTGTACGACGCTTATATAACCCATACATCGACTATATAATTTATACATCGTCGTTTCCCATATCGTTTATAAATTAGAAATCTCACATTGGGTTCCACTCCACCAAAAATAGCTGAAGGCTCAGAAAAATATGTGGTCTCTTCTAGAATGTAGAAGACGTCCACACGGTCACGATGTTTCCTGTTTCATCTATTTTTGTCAACACATGAGAAAGGTACAATTTTTCAAATTTTGCAACGGTTTAAAGGTGTTAAAACAGTTGAAAATTAACTCAGCCGTATACCTTTCAATATGGTTCAAAACTAGGTTTTCACCTTTCTCAAAATCCACGCAACGATACGTCGATCGGCCTTCGCCACGAGGAAGAGGCAGGAGAGGCGCTCAGATCGACGGGTCCCGCGTCCAGTTCGGTTGCAGGAGGAATTCGCGGCGGCGCCGGGAAGTTCTGAACTTCCCGGAGGTGCTGCTCTCGATACAGGCGACGAGGGAGGCTGGGGTTGGTCTTGATTTGAAGAGGGAGGAGAGGTGCTTCGTTTTCGGGTGGTGGCGCGGCCTATTGTGGAGCGAGGCGGCGGAAA
This sequence comes from Allium sativum, assembly GCA_030737875.1. Classification (NCBI taxonomy): domain Eukaryota; kingdom Viridiplantae; phylum Streptophyta; class Magnoliopsida; order Asparagales; family Amaryllidaceae; genus Allium; species Allium sativum. The sequence continues at coordinate 847,042,155 of CM060919.1, read as the reverse complement.
AATGATCGGGAAGATCTGAGGAGGTTTCCGCCGTATATCGGGGGGGAAGAGAGAGAAATTTCTATTTTTTTATAAAATTCTGATTGGCCGGGAGCTTTTAAAATGGGTTTTCTGACGCGACCCCCACTCCAAACCCAACGACTATCGTCCCTAGCATTTTACCCCCATTCCGAACACAATGGGATATGTTTCGTAGGCCCATTCGACAGTTTCAGTCAGTTTTCATTCGATTTAAAATATATATCATTCAATATTCGATTTCAACGTACATTTCAATTTGCCAGGGCCACAAACTGGTTCGAAAAATTCCAGAAAAATAAATCTGGCTATGTTTTGACGATACGGTCCCAACAAAACTAGTTTCATCGAATTCTGAGACCGTTTGAAAAATGGCCCATTTCTGGTCGATCCAATTTAACTGTAATTGACCAAAACACATTTTCCTTTTCCACGCTCACATATTAGCTTCAAAAATTATGAAATTTGAAACCTAGAAATAACTTCACATCCCGGATCCAACAAAAGTGGTTTCGTCGAATTTCGAGGTCGTATGCAAAATGGCCATTTTCACAGGCTATATAAATTCCATAGTGACCTTTTGGAAAATTCATTTGGCCATAACTTTTGCTTTCCACTATGAAACTTCGATTTTTCAGATTCGTTAGAAAGGTATTCACTAACAGATTTAAATATTTTTGGTTTCACTCAAATCCGTTTTGTTTTGCACCCGGTACAGTCAGTCAAAGTTTGAATTCAAATTTTGAAACTGCCACGCCATTTCAGGCCTTGTTTATAATTAGAATTAATTATATTCGTTTTCAAACGTCGATTCAAACTCACTTTTCATTGCTATTATTTAAAATATTTGTTTTAAATATTTAAAATCCACTATTTTAGCCAATTTAAAAATTTTAAATTGGTTCAGATTTTCCGGGTCGTTACAGTAACACTTAACCAAAATATATAATGACATGTGGTGGGGCTAAGTAATACAAGAGCAAAACACTTAACCAATTATATAACATGATGTATGGGAAGAGTTAAGTTAACACGAGAGGGCAACACTTAACCAATATAACATGATTTGAGGTAAGGTCAAGTCAACACCAGAAGGAAACATTTAACCAACATGACGTGATGGGTGGACGGGTTAAGTTAACTTGAATTGATTAATGACACTTGACCAGTATAACTTGATGAGCTAATGGGGTTAAGTTAAATGGGGAATACTTAACCAATATAACCTGATGAATGAACGGGGTTAAGTTAATAAGTCACACTTAACTAATCCAACATGATAACTAAGAAAGGTTAAGTTAATAGGAACCACTTAAGCAATATGACATGACGAGTAGGAGGGTTAAGTACATATCGGGTTGGTGGGTAATATTAGTATATATAGGCCCACAGGACTTAACCATTAAATAAACTTGCTTGAATCCGTGGGAAGGTTAAGTACATGTCGGGTTGGTGGGTAATATTAGTAAATATAGGCCCACAGAACTTAACCATTAAATAAACATGCTTGAATCCGTGGGAAGGTTAAGTACATGTCGGGTTGGTGGGTAATATTAGTAAATATAGGCCCACAAAACTTAACCATTATATAAACATGCTTGAATCGGTGGGAAGGTTAAGTACATATCGGGTTGGTGGGTAGTATTAGTAAATATAGGCCCATAAACTTAACCAGTAGGAAACCCTAGTAATGGGGACCCATTTCAGCAGTAACCCACTTAGATTTATCATGGTACCCTGAGCTAGGCAGGGTGGGGCACGATTACTGGGATGATTATAAGTGGTCAACATAGCGGTTGGGGGTATGTCAGTGTAGGTTCCGGCGGATTACGGGCGTGCACATACTCCGCAGTGGAAAAAGATGGCACTGGGTACCAGTAGTTTTACACTGTGCATTCTTGAATCATGTCGGGGTCATTATCATAAGGATTGATACACCTTATGGTCGGACCAGTACAGGGTAGCTACACGCAAGAGAGGGTCGATTGACACAGACACATGGCAAGTCAACTCAGGTAGGGAGCTGATCAATAGGGAAGTAAGGGTACATCTAACATATTCATGGCAATTGGGCTGATTGAGGTGGAATCCTCAAAAATGGATGTACACCTGAAGGCTACCACAACTGCAGGGATTGGGATCGTATTATACAGATTACTAGTTGAGACACTAATTAGGTGGTGCAGAGATTATAGTAATGGGTGCGATCACATGTTCAACCTATCTTGTCTTATATTAGGGTATTGTCCTATGTTCTGTCATGATCCCTTTTCCTTGTTTAAATGCTAGTAATCACTGAACATACCAGACTTATTGTCTTACCCGTTTTCTCTCGTCTTCTTTTCTTCCGCCCCCCCGCCCCCCAGGTAGTCAGGGAGGGAATAGCTTAGGTTTGTTTGGACCATTACTCTTTCCAAGCTTGAAGACTCTTTGACGTGTTGCCTTGGACTCTCTCATCTACTGTTATGGCTGGCTCATGTTTTATTTGAGGAAATCATTTATGCTTCTTTATTTTTGTTAAACAAGATAGGATACTTTGGTATTGTAAAACAATCTTTGTACAAGCTGTTTATCAATGAAATAAAGTTTTATTTATTTGTCGTTGCTTTAATTGTCTATCCTGTAATTTATCTGTGTCTTTTACCTATAATGCTCCACCGAAATTAAGGCATTCCCTTTGTAAGTGACCTTAATGGAGGTGGGGTGTTTCAATATCGGTTTACCACGAAATTTGATTTTCTTACAATAATTTAATGATACGGTTCCAATGAAACTAATTTCACTGAAAACGGAGACTGTTTGCAAAAATAGCTATTTTTAACGCTCAAATAATATTAATAAAATATTATATAAATTCCCAAATAAATCATAATAAATTATTTTTATCATATACATCCAAACAGAATATATATACAACTTCAAATAAAATTATACAACTCAATATTGATACTTTCGGATTAACCGATATTCAAATTATATTAAAAATCCTTATTTATTTATAAATAAACGTTATATTTTAATAACGATTTCCATAGCGACTATTTAGAAAATTGAATTAGACTTAACTAACAAATTATAACACGAAATCCGAATTTTTCTCTTCCGTATGAAAATTATTATCAACAAGATCCCAACGTTTCTTGTTTCACAGAAATCTGGCTTATATCGGATCCTATATTTCCAGTTAAAGCTCAGGTCGAAAATTTTGAATTACCGCGCCATTTACGAACTCGATTTATATTCAATTTAAATTTATATATATTCCATCGTCATATTATAAACGAATTTAATATTAAAATCGATTATACTCCAAATATAATATTTAATGTAATAAAATATATTAAATGACCACAAAAAATACGGGACATTACGATCTTCCCCCCTTAAATGAATTTCGTCCCCGAAATTACTTAGGCGGAAAGATAGTTACAAACCCATTAATTTTAAAATATAATTTATTTTAAATTATAAACCAATTCAATATAAGCAATCTAAATTTTCAAAAATATCTAGAAATTTCTAGCAGCTAAAATTTCCGGAAAAATTCGGCAGAGTCTCCCCTGTACGGAGTGACATCTGTGCTATCGCAGGAACAAATAATATATATACGTCGACCCACATGGTCGGAAAACAAAAATCAAAACCCAAAATTCATATTTTCGCGTAGGTGTACCTTACGCTAGTGCTATTGAACATACTAATCAATTTATATGCGATCAAAACCTATCCTCATACCTTTCAGCTACCTGTACTCAATTCAACTCAACATATAAGTCCCAAATACATGAAATTTAAATAATACTTCATCAATCCTCGAGTATGACTTGTTAGATCCAAAAATGGGTCTAACACCCAAACTACCAATAACTTTTAATGAAATGAAATCAAAAATGAAGAAAACACACGATTTATAGTGGTTTGGCGTTAAATAGCCTACATCCACTTTCTACTGTTTGGATTGATGATTTGAATGTAAATACAACAGTGATTCTCACTCAATTTCACTCATACAATGCATGGATTCACTCAATATCCTCTAAAATATACTTTAAAGGATGATTGTAATCTGAAAATGGTGATGAAATTCGGTTTACAAGGAAGTTTTTACTCCGAAAATGCCAAAAGATCCCTTCAAATGAGCCTTGGAGGTGTGTTTATAGGTGGAAAATCCCCCTAGAATGGCTCCGGTTCGGATATATGTGGCCTTCATCCCATGAAAGTTGGGTTCGGATAGGATAAGATGGTGACAACACATCAGGTTAGTGGGTGAACATGGGGAGAACATGGACATAACTGCTCCGCCTTTTCATAGATTATGCGCTTCAACCGCTGCTGCTCCTTATTCTTCGATTCGGATCGGGGTCTGCGTAGAGAATTCGAATCGGTGCCCTCCGATCCGATCCGGTTGTGTTTTCAACTTGTTTCATTCTGGTTCGTCCATAGCATAGCCAAAGAGTTTGAGTCAGATCCCTCTGATCCGATCCGGATTTCTGATGTAAATTCTTTCTTCAAACTTCTTCGTTGAGCAATCTCTCAGCTTTGTGTAGCCCGACAACAAAGCGGGCTAACATTTTTCCCCCTCAAAGTGCGCTTTTATTGGAGACGAAGCATGCTTCGAAATAATCTATCTATTGACATCTGAATCGACATCATTGGATAATTGCGTCTATTCACTTATAGAGATGTGCTGCTTCATCAAGTTGCATCTCTTGTTATCTATAAATATGTGATACAAATACAAAAATCGTTTTCATTGTTCAAAATAACTTGGATAACTTTATTTGCCGTCTGAGTAGCTCCTCCAGGTAAATTTTGATAATGCATATTTATCGAATTACCACTTCATATTTTGGATTAGCTTTGTAAATTAGCTTTTCCTTTGGATCTCGTATTCATCCGATCTAACTCAAAATGAGCCGGCACAGCCTTACAGAGCTGAAGGGGTGAGGGCTTCTCCCGCAATGGGTTGGCCCAATCGCTGGTGGCCTGCGAAGAGTACAAAGAGCTCCTCTACTCCATATAAATTTGCTAAAAATCCTCTTTTCCTATTATTTTAGTTCGCCTTCTTTTTTGTTACTCAACAAAAAACCCTAGCCCCCAAATTTCCTAATTCCCTTCAGTTTTCAGATCGAATCACTAGGTGGGGATCTCAATTTCTGATTTGTTATGTTTCAACTGCATCTAGTTTGGATTTTAGTGTAATTTAAAAGATCTCGCTCACCATGACATCAATCCCAACACATCGCTTCCCATCCCCTCGCCATCGTCGTCGGTGGTCTTGCCATCACCTCGAGATGGCTGTGGAGGAGGTCGCAGTCAGTGTTAGACATATGGATCCATAGGTATTTCGTTGTGGTGGAGTTTATGGAAATGAGTGAGCTTCTGAAAGGAGGTGGGCTTGGCGTTAATGAAGGAATGGAGAAGATGAAGAAGGAGAATAGAAAGAGGAGCGGGATCGGTGGGAGGTGGATCAGTTGTCATCAGGATGCTTGGGATAGGGTACACACCATCGGATCGAATTGGGAGAGATGACGATGGGCAGAGCGGATAGGTCTTCGCTTTCAGAGGTGTTGAAAAATCGGTTCGGTCAAGTGCCAATCGATCTGAACGGGATTTCCATCCCATAGTCGGTTCCATTCTCTTTATTGTTTGTCCGATCCGATCCGATATGGCCCAATCCAGAGCTCTGAACTGACCCGCCTCTAGTTTGTTTTATCTGGCTCAACTTGCTTTAGAAATGCATGCTCCGACCCGATCTGGTTCAACAGTACATGACCGATCCGATCCTCCATGTTGTGTCCTGAAACACAATTATGCTATAATCAACTCAAGCAATACTAAGTGTGACTTATATCTCTATGGATAGTTAGGATAGAGCCTCTGTGACTTGACTTTTGTACTGCTTATAAATACATAATTGCATTATCCAACTTCGCGCTGCACTTCTTTACTCAGCTATTTCATGTTATTGTATTCACACTTTAGCTTACACATACGCACAGGGGGACACGGGAAACATTACTCTAACTCCCATTCTTTCTTCTTCAATAGTTTAGCAACCATGGTAGAAAAACACTCGTCTAGATTAGCGGAATGGAGAGATGCTGCAAGATCATCTGAAAATACACTTGTCGAGGATGTATCTTCCACCTCAAATTCAGGATGGAATAGTGAAGGCCCAGACTATGAGATGGAAGTTCATAATAGTGAACCATCTTCTAGAGGTGATGTCTCTCTCGGTGAGGAAGAAGAAGGAGGGGTAGGAGATAATCATGCTCCCGACGAAATCAGGGATGCAATTATCTTGGAATCGCCTAAAGACTCAGTCGAATCGACGATTGATAATGTCAGACTTGCCAGGATATGTTTAAAACACGGGATTCTCCAAAAAGATACCGAGGTGCCATCCAAAACAAATCGTCCTCATAATCCACCGGAGGGGTATATGGCCATTACCAGATTAGTGTGCCTTGTCGGAGCAATACCTCCATTCCCACCATTTATCGTTGACTTCTTGAGACAATTAAGGATTTCCCCCATGCAGCTTCTTCCCAACTCTTACGTCTATTTGTACACTTTGTATATAGCTTATAAGGAAATTCTTGGTGAAGAGTTGACTTTCGAAGATGTTCATTTTTTTTACAACTTCAAGCATCGAAATAACAACACCCTATCCTTTGTATATTTTGAATCGGTGTCGAAAAGGAAAATTATCACGATCCCGTTTAGTAGTAATGCTGGGGATCAAAAACCCGAATGGTTTCATATCTAGCAACAGCCCGGGTGTGCCAGAAGATGGATTAAATCAAATAGGGAATCAGATTTTTTCGAGTTTCAGTTCCAGCTTTTATCTTGCATTTATTAAGCGCTGCTGGTTTTCTCTTTGCAGTTCCTTATCCTCCACAGGAGAAGATTCCAATACAATTTGATCATTTGAATCGATTACTTAATGGTGACCAAAAATTCTTGGCTATTAAGGATTGTTTGGTAGATGAATATCTGCATCAGCATCGCCCGCTTGCCATAATCCATAGCATAGGGCAAAGAGAAGGCCCTTACATGTACATACCCCTAGTTGATATTATTCCTGAGGCGGGAGATAGCTTGAAAAATCCAATGGTACCCCTTAGGGACTCTCCTTCTTCTCCTTCGACTCAGGATGATGAACTGGCGAACATAGCTGAAAAGGACAGAGATAAATATTTCACTCCTGAAGACGTAGCTACCCCTAAAAGGCCAATCTCTCCAAAGGAGTTACCATCAGTCATTCCTTTAGGAGATAAGACTACAGTTGATGATCCTATATATCGGGATTTAGGAAACCTTCCCTTGCCCGATATCTTTTATGCTGCAGATGACTTTGCGACCAGTCCTCTTGCTTTCACTTCTGAGGAAGAAGTTACTCCAGTAAAGTCCAAGGAGACTACTCATACCAGCCTCAGTCCGGGCTCTGGTCTGTCTGGGGGGTAATCACCACTTTAGGAAACACATTGCACTCTAGTACCGCATGTCACATCACTTGAGTTTTATGTTAACGTTGACTCTAATATTCCTTCAGTTCTTCTTATAGGTCAAATGGTGAGGCAGCGATATCATATGCGAGACGTTCGTTCGAGTATGCCCTCAATGGATCCCGACGAGAAGCATGATCGGCATGAGAGTAGGGGTAGAGACGACAGGAGGGATCGACTTCCAAAGCCTTATCGACCTTCCGGTTCTCGATCCCCACATCATAAAGGTTCAGACAAACACAAGAGCCATCCTTCACATCATGAGAAAGATAAGTACAACGCTAAGCCTCATGTTCCATCTAAGGCCACGATTCCTCAAGATGATACCTCAAGAAGGGTTCCTGATCCAAAAGGGAAGCAACCAGAATCGAGGAAGGATGCAGGAAAGAGCCGAGCCACAATGAATTTATCTCGTCGCACTGTTGACATTACTACCACAAGACCGGTTACTCTCAATGATGAGAACCAGGCTGGACTAGAAGTTCTGAGGCAGTAATTTCCCAAACACCATTTCGAGCGCATGCACTTTGTCCCAAAACTCAAACCGGTAAAACATGATTGGGCCAACGATGTGAAGGCTACTTCATGGATGAACAATATAAAGAAATGAAGAAGTATGCAAAGACTCTCTCTAAAATCATTAGTGATCTGATGGCAGATGTAAAAACCATAGCCGACACTGCTGAGTATGATGCGAGGGAAATCGAAAACCCTGAGAAAGATCTGGAGGATGCCTAAGCTAAGCTTTCTTTTGTACAACGCGACATAGATAATTATAAGAAGCAGCTCGAGGAATTACAAAAGCGCTATCATTCTGAGCTTGAATCCCATAGTCAGGAGCGGATAGATTTAAAGAAGCAGGCCGAGGATGCCAAATCTGAGAATACTCGTCTTGCTCAAGAGAAAGCAGATTTAGCCAGAAAGAACGCAGAGATTGAGGCTAAGTTATTGGGAGATGGAACGAGCGGCTCTTGCTGAAGGAAATGTAAATACGGCTTTGCGGCAAGTTGAGGAAGTCAACAAACAATTGAAAGACGCTCAAAGAGAGCTGGATGAGAGCGGTGAAACTATGGTTGGGTTTTTTGCTCATGTGATTTGTTACTGAAATCTTTCTTGGTTTAAGGACTATCCACTTCCCCTCGTGTATGCATGGGACCAATTGGTTGAGTGGGAGAAAGAAGAGCTTGGGGTTGACTCAATTGATGCGGACAAGCTGATGGAGAAGTACTTAAGAGAAACAACCCGCTTAGCTGAAGGACGTAAACTTATTGTCTCTGATATGGAGGAGGAAAGCCGTCAAGCCAAGGGAAAGGATACCATTGAAACTGGTTCTTCTTCTGCCACAGCAGAAACTGCTATAGTATAGGGGTATGATCCAGAAAGGGCAGAGATCCCCAAGGCTTCTTCCCTACGTTCTACCACTAGATTGACTCCCGAAGTCCTGGCTGCTCAAGTTGAGAAATCTGCTGAGGGTATTTCTACTTTTTCACCTCAATTTGCCGAAGCTATCTCGACCTTTCGTCACATTATTGGACAACAATTGAAAGTCTCGCGTTTTCTCCTAAGTTAATAACTATTACTTCTCGTCCTGTAGGTACCAAGTCAACTGATAAAATCGGCGACTCACAGAAGACCACCCCAGGCGAAGGGTCTAATGAAGAAACTCAAGAGATGCAGGATGAATTCAATATCTCTGAATCTAGAAGAGGAGCTGAGGACAAGAGAGAGAAGGTTACTGACAAAGCTTCCATGCCCCCCATTACTGAGACTTCTGACCATCGGGAAATGATAGATACTCTGATAGAAGATGATGGTGAGGAGGGACATGAAGAAGAAGAGGATGATGTTGTTGTGACTAGAGCTTCGAGGAACACCGATGACATGACTTTGGCCGAGATAAAGGCCAAACAGGACAAGCGTATACACTTGAAAGTCGAAGAAACAAACAACGAAAGTCTCAAGCCTCTCGCTGTGGTGCCTCCTGGATCAATGTTAGTTGTCAAGCTTTCAACTAGATCAATTACGGAAGAACTTGCTAAAAAATCTTCTGTTGACCCCAGTGCTCCAATTCCTGGGAAGAAATCCGCGGACTCCAGCACCTCAATTTCGGAGAAGAAGAAGCAAAAACGTATCATTAGTGAAGCTGACAAAGAGGAGAAAGAAAAGCTTATGTCTGTCAAGAAAGCAAAATCTACTCCAAAGCCCAAATGAATAGTGGCTTTATCCTTTGTCATTTTATCCCCTGGTTCGCTGTGGTTGTAGCGAGTGCGGCCCGCGCATCTTTTATCTAATTTTCCTGTGTATATCCACATACTTGTGAATAAAGTGATTTGTTTCCTGCAACGTCAAATGTCTGCAAATTCATTATTTAAGTCAGAATTCTGATAAACAACATGTCGTATTATAATTGTACAATAAAGCCATATTAAGGGAACATGTGTATATATATGCCCCCAATCAATCTTGAATAGACTGACTAACTAAGGCTTATTCGAGATTGATTAAATTCTACATTCAGTTGCCCTCGACTCTCTGGTGGGGCTAAATTTCTTTTGTCGATGATGCTTATCCTTCTAGCATCTTTATACTCTCCTATCTCTTAACCAAGTTAGAGTATTATTGAGGCGGTCTCTTATCGGGGTGCACCTTCAGGTCTCAAGGGACGTCGTCTTCCCATCCTTTATACTCTCTCTCGATTCATGAGAGTTAGGGTTATGAATATCGTCTTCCCATTCCTTCTGTCTTATTACGCAAACGGTCATTTCGTTTGCTCCTGCACACGATTGTCCCCATTTTTTTTAATTTAATGTTTAGTATTTCATAATCATGGTAGAACAATTACAGAAGATAAAAAATAAAGAAGGAAAGTAAACGACATACGATATTTTTATAGTGGTTCAGCTAAGTCGTAGCCTACATCCACTTTATAATCTTTTGTTCATATAAACTGGCTTTTCAAGGCAAGTCGTGCCTTTTTACATGGTCTATAAAAACAAAAGGAAAATATTACATATCTAGCTCAGATATCACCGCAAATGCTGAGCATTCAAAGCTCTGGGAATCTCCTCGCCATCTAGGTCATTAGCTTGAAGGCTCCTGTATCAAGCTTCCGTTGGATGGCATATGGTCCTTCCCACTTTGGACCCAATTGGGTTGAAGGCGGGAAGATTCATTTTAACCCTAAGTCCGCTGGTTCGAAAGTCCTGAACGAACTTTTCAGTCATGATAATGTGCTACTTGGTGTCGATGTCTTAAGGCACGCAAGTCAGCTTCGTCTCTTTTCTCTTCAACCATGTCAAGAGACTCTAGGAGGAGTGCTCTATTCGTCATTGGGCCATAGTATGTCACCCTATAAGAGGGGACTTCGAGCTCCACCGAGATCACTGCATCTGATCTGAAGGAGAGAGAAAAGGGAGTATGGCCAGTTGCCTTAAAGGTTGTTCTGTAGGCCCACAAGGCTAGCGGCAGCTCATCCACCCACTTGGCTTTGGCCCGTTCCAACCGCTTCTTAAGAATAGATTTAATGACTTTGTTTATTGCTTCAACCTGCCCATTTGTCTACGGGTGAGCTACAGCGGTATACTTTTTATCGATCTGGTATTTCTGACGAAAGTTCCTGAATTCGGTGCTGTCGAATTGTGTCCCATTACCAGTTATAATTGTCTTCGGTATCCCAAATCGACAGATAATGTTTCTGACTACAAAACTTATCACCTTCCTTGCTGTGATCATGGTTAAGGGTTCGGCTTCCACCCACTTCATGAAATAATCCACGATGATGATCGCGTACTTTGCTCCTCCTTTGGCGATGGGTAACACTCCAATAATATCGATTCCCCACATAGCAAATGGCCATGGGCTTACCATAGACTCAAGCTGGTTTGGAGGTGCTCTGGGAATTTTGGCGAATCTTTGACATTGGTCGCAGCGTCGTGAATAATCAGCCAACGTCTTTATTCATGGTAGGCCAAAACAATCCATACCACAATACTTTCTTTACTAGGTTTTGACCCCCGGTGAGGTCTCCACACTCACCTTCTACAGTACACGTTTGATGTCGTCGTGTGCGATACACCGTAGTAGGGGCATGTAAAACCCTTGGCGATAAAGGACGTTGTCCTGTAAAATGTATCTTGCAGCCTTACGTGTTATAGCTCGCCTTTCGATTTTCTTCAATGGGGGAATTCCGCTCTTGAGGAAGTTCTTGATTGGTGTCATCCATGACTCCCTCTCTAGCTTGGCTTATAGGGCTAGTTCAACCTCCATTAGGTCGAAACTTGGTGACTCCAATATCTCTATTGGTACCATTTTAGTTTCTTCAGGGTTGTCAGAACTTACTAGTTTTGCCAACCTGTCTGCTTTCTGATTATCTGCTCTTGGAATGTGTGTTATGCTGTAACGCTCCAAATTGCCCAATAACTCCTTTACTTTTCTAAGATAAGCAACAAGCCGAGGTTCTTTGGTAACAAACTCCCCTCGTACCTAGCAGACAACTATCTTGGAGTCACAGCATATATCTAGTGTTTTTCTCCTAATTCCTTAGCGAGCTTTAGCCCGGCAATCAGTGTTTCATACTCGGAATCGTAATTAGTAGCAGGAAATTCCAATCGCAGGGCGTAGTAAATAGATCGTCCTTTAAGAGTGATTAAAACAACTCCAGCGCTGGATCTTCGATCATTCTTGGCCCCATCCATATATAGCTTCCACGGACTAAGCTCTAGCTTGTGTTCAGAAGCAACAACCTTGTCATCCACCATTTCTTCTGCGGGTATCATGAATTCTAATATGAAATCGGCTAAGGCCTGCCCCCTTATTGATTTCCACGGTTGAAAATTCAAATCAAATTGGCTCAACTCGATATTCCACTTAAGTAATCGCCCCGATGCTTCGAGTCTTTGTAACACTTGCCTTAAAGGTTAATCAGTGTATACAACTATCGGATGAGCTTGAAAGTAATGATGGAGCTTTTGTGAAGCAATCAGGAGGCTATAAGAAAGCTTTTCTATTCTTGGATAATTACGCTTTGCAGCGGATAGCTTCTTGCTTACGTGGTACACAGGCCTCTGGACCTTGTCTTCTTCACGCACCAATGCTGTGCTGACAGCATGAGACGACACCGCCAGGTAGATGAACAAATCCTCATGTTCCATAGGTTTTGACAATATCTGAGGCTTCTCTTATAAGTCTAATAGATTCTAGAAAGCCTCCACACAATCGGGAGTCCACTCGAAGTTATGTTTCCCCCGTTTTATCAAATTGAAAAAAGGGACACACTTACTCGTGGCTTTGGAGATAAACCTGCTTAATGCAGCAACTTTTCCTGTCAGGCTTTGAACGTCCTTAATCTTTCATGGTTCTTCAATATTCCTTATTGCTGCTATCTGACTAGGATTTATCTCAGTCCCTTGAGAACTCACAAAGAACCCAAGGTATTTCCCAGATGCGACCCCAAACTAACATTTTAGAGGGTTCAACTTCGTCCCATACCTTCGCAGAATGCCAAACATCTCTGCTAAGTCTTTTGTATGATCAGAAGACTCTCTAGACTTCTCAAGCATGTTGTCTACATAGACTTCAATGGTTTTTCCAATTTGATTATAGAACATGCAGTTGACCAAGCGTTGATATGTGGCTACTGCATTCTTTAATCTAAATGGCATTACCACATAGCAATATAATCGCAAGTCCGGTATGAAACTTGTGTGCTCCTGATCTGGTATGTGCATGGGAATTTGATTGTATCCCGAGTAGGCATCCATAAAGGATAGGAGCTCGTGTCCGACCGTTGAGTCCACTAGTTGATCTATCCTAGGAAGCTGAAAGCTATCTTTCGAACAAGCCTTGTTCAAGTCAGAGAAGTCGATGCACGTATGCCATTTCCCGCTAGTTTTTTTAACCAAGACAGGATTCCGTAACCCCCCCCCCCGGTATTTCTGTTAACACTAATGTAACGAATTAAAGAATATGTAATTTTAAATGTGAGAGTTAAGGGAAACAGGTTGCGGCATAGTGTTTGTCTCGGAATTCTGGTTGAGATAGAGTCCGAGTTTGCGTGAATTGGACTTCGTACGAAGAAGTTATGGTGATCGGAAGTTTTAGAAAAATTCAAACAAATTTCAAAAATTCGAATTTTAGACTCAGATTGAGCTAGGCGGGAAAAATCCCGCCAGGGCCAGGTCGACCAAGTGGTCGACTTGGGGATCGACCTACCCACACAGGTCGACCAGGGGGTCGACCTGCCCCCCCCCCTCTCCCGGCAGATTTGTTTGATGACGATTTTCTGACTCTTAGCTAAGTCATTAGGGCTGGCTTGTCACCCTATCTTGACTGAATGGCTATGGTTCATTCTAGGTTGATCGGATGGCCTAAATTAATCCTAAACTCTATAAAAACACATGTAGACTCAAACCCTAAAATCAAATAAAAATTAGAATCATGCCCTCTATGCTGTCACCTTGCAATCTAGAATAGCCGCCACCAATTAGAGAGGAAGAAAAGCTAATCAGTTCAATTCTGATCTAAACCGCAACAAATTGTCTTCTTCAAAGGAAAGCTAAATCAATTTAAGAACTCAAGACCTTCTTTGAGCTGTGAATTTGATTTCTTTAATAAGATAATTAACAATTTAATTAGGTTGAGTTATGATTTGGGTTATATGGTTATGTTGTGAATCATTGACAGTTATGTTATTGTCTATGTTGTAAATCTATGATGTTATTATCTATGTAGTAAGCTGCGATGTTATTATCTATGTAGCAAATCTATGTTAATGGTTAGCTTATGTACAATTAATTCATAATGATGCTTTATATGCTAGTTTGGGTATGTTTGTGGAATAAATTCATATGTTAAATCATATGTATGCATGCAAGTTTAGATGTTAATATGAATCATATGCAAGTTAGTGAGAATCATATACCACCTTATATGTTTCATGACATCTATTTTATGTGTAAAATTGGATCTAAAGTTTAGGCTATGACATGTGTGAGTTAGATGCAAGTTTACATCATTATTTATGTTGCATAAATCGCATATGTAAGTATATATATATATATATATATATATATATATGTTTGAGGCATGAATCATGTAATGAAAGTTTGAGATTCCTATGCAAGTTCAAACCTTTATGTTAAAACTACATAAGTTATGAAAATACATGTGTCATACACCCATTGTCTATGCAAGTTTAGATGAAACACCTTATTCGCACATGCAAGTTCACCCCTTATGTTTAGATCTATATGCCAATTCATGTTATGATTTTTGTTCATAAGTTAGATCTAATTTATATTCTATGCTTGTTGTGATGTTTTCTCTTTATTCCATAAGTTAGACTATTCGAGTCTAACGTATATTTTATGTTAAATGAACGAACGTACAACGTGGGGCAATGGGATAATATTAAAAGATTTAATACTGAAAATTGGTATAAATGCCTTAATTGGCATATAATTAATTTGTAATTTTAATTGGTATAATTTCATATACCATAAATAGATGGACATAATTAAGGTGTTAATTATAGACATAATTAAATTTGGAATTGATTGATAATTCAAATTAGGGATATTAATCCAATTTGGGGTTAAATGAAATATGTAATAATAAACCGCGTAAGACACGAGGTTAGGCTCTTTTGTGGTGTAAGACTGCCCGGATCCGCCCGGAAAATCCAGCTGCCACAAATGCCAGTCTAATGTGAGAGGTCTTAGGCATAAATTAAATGCGTGACAGTTGCAAAGACACGACGTTAGGCTCGTTTGTGGTGTAAGACTGCCCGGACCCACCTGGCAAATCCATCTGCCACAAATGCCAGTCTAATGTGGGAGGTCCCTACAAGGTTACGGTCTTAATGAATTAAGAAAAACTTAACTAGATAAACATGTAGTGGGACATAATGGGGCTAAGTGGGTGCCTTGGGTGGCATGTGGAATTTAGTGGTGCCTTGGGTGGCATTTGAAATACGATTAGATGCACTTGACCAAGATTGAAACATGTAAGAAGACATGAATAAGAATGGGGTTAAGTGGGGAAAAACCTTAGAGGGGACCAAGCATAGGTTGAAAGCTCGTGTCATGCATGGGGGCCCTTTTCAAACCAGTAGCCCATTAAGTATCTTTGTGGGCTTGACCCAAGTCGAGGACGGGACACGCGTATTGGATTTGATTGTAAGAGGTCAAAATGGGTCAGCGATGGCAATGCAAGTCCAACGGGTTCATATGCGTGTGTGGGCCCGGGCTGGTAGGTAAGACGTTGTTACATCGTGTAGATATAAGCCGTGCATTTTTGGTTGTATCGGGTTGCCACTTTGGGGAGTGATACACCCCCCTGTGGGGCCAGCACGGGTATCTACGAGTTAGGGAGCCGATCGAATGGGGGTAGTGGGTACACCTAGTGGAGATAGGGGCAGACGGCACCTATAAAGGTAGCTAGAGGTACACGAAACTACCATTATCATTATTAAGTTCTATAGGCGGGATCAACCTTTAGGGTGTTTGGTGTGGTGCAGTGTAGTAATTATTTTATAGTGACTAGGTGCGCCTTTAGCGTTATCTTTGTTCATCTTATTTCCTTGTTTGCTCTGTCATACCCAATTGTTCACAGTCATTTCCATATTTTCCAACTTATGCCTTAGCCTAGTTATTTTGATAATTATATTGTTAAAGTTATCGCACTTGCCAGACTTTATGTCTGACCCCCCTTTTCTTTCCACCTCTTTTCTTCCTTTCCCCCTCCCCCCTCCAGGTTTGCAAGGAGGGAATACTACAGCTTAGTGCCGATTTCCTTCAGTTGCTTGAAGAGAGTAGATGTATCGCTTTGGACTCTCTCATCTTTATGGCTTTGCTTATGCTCAGTGGGGATTTATACATTTATGTTATTTGAGTATTTGCTTGTTTATGTACTTTGAAGTTTTTGGAAAAGACTATTGATCCTGTTGTAATGGTTTTGGAGACTACTTATGTAAACTCGTTTTGAGTTATATGCAATAAAATAAGTTTTAACTTCCACTGTGTTGTTTTATTTACTTATTCTTATAATTTATTTATCTGTTCTATACAACAATAATGCTTCATGGACATTGATGCATTCCTTTTGTGAGTGACATTAATGGACATGGGGTGTTACACTTGGTATCAGAGCTATGGTTACAAGAACAGATAAAAAGTTTTGAAAAGTGTTTTCAAAAGTATTATTTTCCTAGAAAGTATTTTCAAAAACTTGTTTTAAAGAAGCTATTTTCAAGGAAAGTTTACTTTAAAAAGCATAATCCCCACAAGCCATACATCTCTCTTTCGCTTCCCTTGTTTTAAAACTCTTTCTTTTTCTTTTTAGCATGTCTGGAGCATCTGAGATACCAGAGGGTGTTCATGTACCCGGTTGGTTTCGTCAATATCTCGAGGCTAGGGCCGCTACCGCTGGTCCGACCAACGTTCCTCCTCCTCCCCCAGCTCCATTCATTCCTCCGCGTGGAGATACTTTCTCCAAGATATGTAAGGACTTTCGTTCGATGGGTGGAAAATCTTTTAGTGGGACTGAAACGTTCATTGAAGCAAGAAATTGGTTGAAAGAAGTGGAGGATCTGTTTCGCATTTTCGATTTGGACGATTGTAAGAAGGTCGAATTGGCTATATGGTTGATGAAGGATGAAGCTTCGTTTTGGTGGGAAGTCACTAATGGGGAGCGTCCAGTTGATACATGGCCAGATTTCAGGCGTAGGTTTGAGGCGAAGTTTCTCTCACAGGCTGAAGAGAATTTATATATGGAAAGATTTTTGGCATTGAAGCAAGGGAATCTATCAGTGAAAGAATACGTCAAAAAGTTCAATCAGTTGGCGAGATTTGGCTTGGACTTGGTGAATACACCCGAAAAGAAGGCCCTGAGATTTGTCAAGGGTTTGAACGAACCGCTACATGGCTTAGCTATGACCCACATCCCTATAGGGGCCACCTTTGAGAAACTAGTTGATATGGCGCTTATGCACGAAGAGGAAAAGGGCGCCAATGCTAATAAGGCACCCGAGAAGAAAGGGGATCAAAAGAAACCGCAGCAGCAACAACAGAACAAGAAAGGTGGTAAAGGCAATAATGGCAAAGGAAAGAAGAAGTGCTTTAATTGTGGGACACCAGGCCATTTGAGTAAAGATTGTAGGAAAAAGAAGAAGACTGGCTGTTTCCATTGTGGAGAGGCAGGTCATCTAGTTAAGGACTGCCCAAGGAAACAGGGACAAGGGAAAAGAAATCCTAGAGGGCAGCTTCTGGCTCTCGTGGCACCAGGGCAGGCAAGGGAGAAGGTCCAGGCTCTCGCGGTCCCACCGCTCCAAGAATGAGGTAGAAACATTTTCGTTGAGAGTTTAGATTTTCTGTTTGATCATCCTGTCTGTACTTTATTCGATTCTGGCGCATCACATTCGTTTATCTCTACATCATCAGTTGAAACACTACACTTAATTACTAGTCTTGTTTTGGATCCCATTGTAGTCTCAAATCCTATTGGTGGGTCGACTCATTTATCCATGGTTTGTAGGGATTTGAGATTGCCTATCTCAGGCATTGGTTTTGAACGTAGTGCTTTTTTGCTTGGTTTCATGGGCTATGGGTTGATTCTAGGGATGGATTGGCTAGCCAGATATGGTGCCATCCTAGATTGTGAACGAAGTGTAGTAAAATTGTTGACTCATAGTGGAAAGACCCTTGATATTTCTTGTGACCCTAGAGGATCGGTGATGCTTAGCTATCTTGAGTCACTTGACGCATCCAATGACGATTTACATTCTGTTCGTATAGTCCGTGAATATGTTGATGTCTTCGATGAGATGAGGGGTCTACCCCCAAAACGTGAGATAGACTTTCATATTTACATTGTAGATAATACAAAACCAGTATCTCTGCCAGTACACCACATGGCTCCTCGTGAGAGGAGAGAGGGCTCAATAAGCAAGTAGGGGAGTTGCTTGAGAAAGGGTTCATAAGACGAAGTATATCAAAGTGGGGGTGCTCTAGTAGTATTTGCCATGAAGGCGGATGGGTCACTTAGACTTTGTGTGGACTATAGAGAACTTAATAAATGTAACACCCCACCTCCGCTAGGGCCACTCACGAAGGGAATGCACTAGCTTTGGCGGAGTATTATCTAGGTAAACATGCACAGAAATATTACAAGACAGAACATATAAAAACAGTGGAGGAAAACATGATTTCATTACTTAAAACCTTTTACATCAAAGTGCCACTAAATTACTTACATCGAAACCTGTCTTGCAATAATAAAGAAGCATAAAACCATAGTCATAAATTATTCCCCAAGTAAAGCAGTAGAACATCCATAGCCAAGGAAAGTCCAAGCCATAGATGATAATCTTGAAGCAGAAAGATCCGCACTAAGTAGCAACATTTCCTCCCTGTAAACCTGGGGGGGCAAACGGAAGAAAAAGAGGCGAAACAAAACAGGGTCAGTCATAAAGACTGAGTAAGTCCTAGTGACTTTCAGCCTAAAAACAGGTAAGAGTAAAATGACATGTATAAACCGAAAGTAAATATAAGCATGATGACAAGGTATACAGATCAAACTAAGATAACAGGATAAACTCAAGTAACAAGATAACCAAGATAACAGGATAACCAAGGTAAACTCGGAATAGCATCGCATGTCTAACGTCCTCTGCACCAACCGTACTAGCACCCTAACTCGAATCATCCCTTCCATGCATATGTATAGTCCCTTGCCGTATATCGTACGGGTTCCATCACGTTATTCTGTACTACCACAACGTAGTGTCACCATCCTTGATATTTCTCGGACTGCCACCCTTGATTTGGCCAGTTTTCCTTATCACGGATTATTGCGTGTTCAACTAGGATTTACGCCACCTAGGACCACTAGGGATTATACTAACTATTGAACAGTTTCTAGATTTGATTAGGGTTTATGCCACCTAGGACCACTAGGGATTACGCTACCTAATGGACGTTTTCGACTAGGGTTTATGCCACCTAGGACCACTAGGATTACGCTACCTATCGAACAACGCCCTACGTCACGCTTTAGTCAATCGGCTCCCTACAAGACCTAGCTCGTCGTGTGTCGGTGTCATACGGCCCAATCACGAATGTAGCTACCCTGTGCTAGGTCCACCCTAGGGTGTATCAAGCCCTAGGGTGTCAACCACTGACACCATTCCAAGCACGCACAGTGTAAAACTACTGGTTCCCACGCCTGCTTTTTCAACTCCGGACTACGTGCACGACCATAGCCCGCTTGAACCTACGATGGCGCACCAAACTCAGCCGTCGTATTGGTCGCTTAGAATCAACCCAGTAATCGTGCCCCACCCAAGCCTAGTCCCTAGGGTATCGTGATACATCCAAGTGGGTTACTGTTGAAAAGGACCGCGTAACTAGGGTTTTCCGTCTAGCAGGTTAAGTGATGTCAACTAAATTCAAGACTTAACCCCTATCAGCCTAGCATGTCAAGTTGGTTAAGTGTGGTCATTCAAGCTCGTGACTTAACCCGTCTACAAGTCATGTCAAATTTGGCTAAGTGTTGTCATTCAAGTCCATGACTTAGCCCTACGAATCACGTGTCAAGTTGGTTAAGCGTATTCCATTGATTAATGACTTAACCGTATCCAGATTATCATGTCAAATTGGTTAAGTATGTTTAATCTTAACCCCATCAAATTACCGTGTTAGATTGGTTAAGTATATTCAAGCTTAACCCCATCAAATTACCGTGTTAGATTGGTTAAGTATATTCAAGCGATTCATGACTTAACCCCATCAAGTTATCATGTTTAGATTGGTTAAGTATATGTTAACCTAACCCCATCCACTAGTCAAATTATAACGGTTAAGTGTTACCGTTATGAGTTTACTTAACCTTACCATACATCGCGCTATACTAGTCAGGTGTTATCGACCCATTCGGGTTAAACTAACTCATCCTCTGGTCGTGTTATATGGTTAAGTGTCAGCAAGTAATCAAGTCCGGTTTTACTTAACCTACCCATCCATGTCATATTGGTTAAGTGTCATTAGTCTAGTCAAGTTACTTAACCCACCCATCCATGTCATATTGGTTAAGTGTCATTAGTCTAGTCAAGTTACTTAACCCACCCGTCCATGTCATATTGGTTAAGTGTCATTAGTCTAGTCAAGTTACTTAACCCACCCATCCATGTCATATTGGTTAAGTGTCATTAGTCTAGTCAAGTTACTTAACCCACCCGTCCATGTCATATTCTTTTTATTATTCACTAATACATCAACCTCTCACATTGGACTTATTTGCGGTCACTGGATATGCCGGGCGGTTCCGGGCAGATTTACACCGCAAATCCATTCCAACCTCGGGTTCATGCATTACCACAATCTAATCTTTGCCTACGACCTCTCACATTAGACTACTATTGTTGTGGTCACTGGATATGCCGGGCGGTTCCGGGCAGAATTACACCACAACTCAAGTCTAACCTCGTGTCGAAGGCATCCGTTAGATTGTTAATTACATATGTGTCATCTAAGTCAAGATCCCCACTTTACATATTACTAAGTATATGCCCAAGTTCCACCTTACATGCCCATGAAAATGTGTACCCAATTCTAGCCACTTTACCTATGTCTAATTCTCGCCTATTTGCATGTATGCCAAGTTTATGACATCCCAACCCTACCAAGTTCTATCCAAAATTACACGTTGTCAAGTTCATGCCCAAATAAACGCACATCATGGTTCATGTTCCCAATCCCACTTATGCATAATTTACATAAGCCCAATCCCTTGATTTAACTTGCATAGTCTCAAAACCCGTGATTTATTTCATATGCCAATTCATATATGCCCAAACTTGCAAATTACATTGGCAATACCCCAAATTTCCCCGTATACAAATCGCATGTAAATCGTAGTTTAGGCCTAGGTCTGAAATCGACCAAGGTTCATCAAAAGAAAATAAATAGGGGAAGGTAGAAACTTTGCATAAAACAAGATCCGAGAGAAAAACATCATTACATGCATGCTAAGGACATGAAAGAGTGATTTGCAACATGCATAGGTTCAAATAGATGCCATAGGAACATCCCCAAAGGTCAAGATCAAAAATGAACAAGAAAGAACATGGATTGAATATCATGCATAGATCCAATTTCAACTTTATCACATGTCATATTCATGTTATCGTTTCAATCTAAAAGCATCTAGAACTTACAAATCGTGGCTAGAGGATTAAGAGCAAGAATCGTCATAGAATGGTGTTGAGATGGTGTTCTACTTCCTTGATTTTATGTAGAAAGCTTGCTCCTTTGTCATGGATCTAGTTTGAGTGCTCAAGCCTTTGAAGTTGGAGATAGAGGCCATGATCAAGAGAGATTTTGGCAGCACTTTGTTGTTAGGATGGTTTTTAGTGATTTAGGCTAGGTCTTAGGATCTTTTTATAGAAGTTAGGACTAGTTTAGGCCATAGGATTAACCCTAGGATAGATCAGAACCGTCAGAATTCGTCACAAGCCCCCAAAATCAGTCTAAACTGCAAGCAGGTGCACCCAGATAGCCTTGGCTCGACCAGGCAGGTCGACACCCGTGCCGACACCCGTGCCGACTGGGCAGTCGACACGGGGGGGGGGGGGGGTCGACTGCACAGTCGACACCCCTGTCGACTTGACCTGGGCGGGAATTCTCCTGCCCTGCCCCCTGTGTGTTTGAATTTGAATTCTGCTCTAGTTTTAAACTGTTTTGAACTTGGAATTTTCTAAAAACTTTGACGGGCCATCACTTGGTCATACGCACTCCGATTTTCGAAAACTCGGACTCTATTTCGCGTATTTTTCCGAGACGAACGCAATGGCACAGCCCGTTTCCCCTGATTCAGATTTTATAATTTAATTCCGCCTTGATTCTTGTCTTAGCACGTTATAAAAATCCGGGATGTTACATTCTCCCCTTCTTAAAGGATTTCGTCCCCGAAATCTCTAAGTTAGGAAGATCGTATCCTACCATCCATCATCCATCTGCTCAAAACATCATCCACAAGCAACCAATGTCCTTAGACGATTTCTAATGCGGTATGTACATATGCAAAAAGTGTGTGTATATGTACTTATATAATGTAAATGATCAAGCCTGAGTGATCTTCTAAATGCAAAATATGTTTAGTGCCATGAATCCAACATGTATGCAAATAGTCCTAGTCACATAAACACTATATGTGTGCACAAACATTCATCCATATGCAACATCCACATGATAACACATTCAGTTTCATCCATAAATAAGTATAAACACTCATGCATATGCAATATGAAAGGTGACTGAGCCGATCTAGTGTCTAATGTGTAAATGCATCCACGAGCAACCACTTGCAGCCACTTGCAACCATCAATCATAACATGTCTCAAACACATGTTTACATCCATAGGGTTCTACCTAAGGTTCTCAAGATAGGATCGAAAGATAGAAGCAAGTAAAAACTCTGTGCCCATTAGGCAATGTCAAAACTGGAAATCTACGTCACATATATACTGATTAGGAGAAGAACTCCCTAAGCACCGGCCCCGGAGACTGAAATCAACATCGGGCTGACACCCAAAGAATTACTCAGTCAAACCAATATACGTTTCGAGGAAACTAAGCATGATGGACTCCTTTTTTTTTTTGGTCACAAAGGAGTTCCTACCTAAAACCAACCCGAATCCTATAAAACCCAAAAGGTTTAGTCAACCTAACGGACGCCTTCAAACCTTGACATGTATTATTATTAACCGATGAATCATACCTCCTATGGAGTTTGCAATAGAAATAAGATCGAGAATAGGACCGAGAGGATATGCATTAAATATAGCATGCAGGTAAGCTCTACAGGAAAACCGGGATCAAGAATATATTCTTAAAAAGAGATATGATGCGCGTATCTAGTCTTCAGTCTTCTAAGTCGCATTTCCTTGAGCTTAATTTCATTGTGCTTTGACCATCTTTAACTTCATGATTTCGTGGCCTCTTAACTCCTATTTCCAAATATGAGCTGGAACTCATTTCATTGTCGCCTCTCGTTCCACTTCTACTTATTCTCCCTCTAGTATACTTGGCTCAACCATATCCGTGTACTCACGGTTTCATGTAAGCTTTCCAAAATTCACTAGTAAATCTTGGATCTCGTTCACTTACTATACGACATTCCATGCAGAAGAACTATCTCTTGAAAATAACAAATATCAACCATGTTACCAAGTGTACTTACTAGAGTGATTTCCATAACCCATGCGCAAGCGAAATGAATCGTCCGCCTTAGTGGCGAACACTACAAGAATGGAGTACCAACAAATGCATCAAGAGTTTCTAGGTAACCAATCATGACAGAACCCTAAAGGTTACACGAGACTTAGAGGGTATTATCGAGGCAAGTCAAGAGTCTAACTACCCTCCTTTCCGACCCGAGAATGGCACCCTTACGGGATGACCACTTCATTCCTAGAATCAACCCATAGCTCAAAAACATAAGCATTATTCCCAAAACTCATAGATGTCCTCAAACAAGTCATGAATAAATGGGATGATCTCCCAATAGGATTTGAGACAAAACAGGACCCTCTATTGCGCTAGTACTAAGGTGCAGAGACTCAACTATCGAAGCAAGATTTAAAAAGGATGCGATGTACAAAACAAAGTCCTGACGGGATGATAGAAAGGAAAACCTTTAACGTAAACGTTACCATCCCTCTTAGGTGAGAGTATACAATTGCCCTCTCGACGATCTTGTTCTTTGCCCATGTCCTTGTCCTATAGTACTTAACTACCTTCTTGTTCTGAGCCTCATTCGCCTTAACCCTTCCTATCCTTTCTTGTATAACGCGGTAACAGGTCTCTTGAGAACTTCCTCCATCGCACGGAAAACATTTACGTAGCTAGAAAAGGATTAGTCACAGTTAAAACTACTGTGACTACAGGTGGAGGAAAGAAAGGAAAAGAGATTCGATCACAGGATGGTGCTAATGGCTTTTTGAGGAATAGCCTTTTTCTTTAAAACGTTTCTTGAAAAATGCTTCTTTGTAAAATGGCTTTGAAAATAGTTTCAGAAGGTTTTAAAAAAATTTGCCCAGTCTGGTAACCTTCTGCTCTGATACCAAATGTAACACCCCACCTCCGCTAGGGCCACTCACAAAGGGAATGCACTAGCTTTGGTGGAGTATTATCTAGGTAAACATGCACAGAAATATTACAAGACAGAACATATAAAAACAGCGGAAGAAAACATGATTTCATTACTTAAAACCTTTTACATCAAAGTGCCACTAAATTACTTACATCGAAACATGTCTTGCAATAATAAAGAAGCATAAAACCATAGTCATAAATTATTCCCCAAGTAAAGCAGTAGAATAGCCATATCCAAGGAAAGTCCAAGCCATAGATGATAATCTTGAAGCAGAAAGATCCGCACTAAGTAGCAACATTTCCTCCCTGTAAACCTGGGGGGGGGGGGGACGGAAGAAAAAGAGGCGAAACAAAACAGGGTGAGTCATAAAGACTGAGTAAGTCCTAGTGACTTTCAGCCTAAAAACAGGTAAGAGTAACATGACATGTATAAACCGAAAGTAAATATAAGCATGATGACAAGGTATACAGATCAAACTAAGATAACAGGATAAACTCAAGTAACAAGATAACCAAGATAACAGGATAACCAAGGTAAACTCGGAATAGCATCGCATGTCTAACGTCCTCTGCACCAACCGTACTAGCACCCTAACTCGAATCATCCCTTCCATGCATATGTATAGTCCCTTGCCGTATATCGTACGGGTTCCATCACGTTATTCTGTACTACCACAACGTAGTGTCACCATCCTTGATATTTCTCGGACTGCCACCCTTGATTTGGCCAGTTTTCCTTATCACGGATTATTGCGTGTTCAACTAGGATTTACGCCACCTAGGACCACTAGGGATTATACTACCTATTGAACAGTTTCTAGATTTGATTAGGGTTTATGCCACCTAGGACCACTAGGGATTACGCTACCTAATGGACGTTTTCGACTAGGGTTTATGCCACCTAGGACCACTAGGGATTACACTACCTATCGAACAACGCCCTACGTCACGCTTTAGTCGATCGGCTCCCTAAAAGACCTAGCTCGTCGTGTGTCAGTGTCATACGGCCCAATCACGAATGTAGCTACCCTGTGCTAGGTCCACCCTAGGGTGTATCAAGCCCTAGGGTGTCAACCACTGACACCATTACAAGCACGCACAGTGTAAAACTACTGGTGCCCACGCCTGCTTTTTCAACTCCGGACTACGTGCACGACCATAGCCCGCCTGAACCTACGATGGCGCACCAAACTCAGCCGTCGTTTTGGTCGCTTATAATCAGCCCAGTAATCATGCCCTACCCTAGCCTAGTCCCTAGGGTATCGTGATACATCCAAGAGGGTTACTGCTGAAAAAGACCGCGTAACTAGGGTTTTCCGTCTAGCAGGTTAAGTGTTGTCAACTAAATTCAAGACTTAACCCCTATCAGCTTAGCATGTCAAGTTGGTTAAGTGTGGTCATTCAAGCTCGTGACTTAACCCGTCTACAAGTCATGTCAAATTTGGCTAAGTGTTGTCATTCAAGTCCATGACTTAGCCCTACGAATCACGTGTCAAGTTGGTTAAGCGTATTCCATTGATTCATGACTTAACCGTATCCAGATTATCGTGTCAAATTGGTTAAGTACGTTTAATCTTAACCCCATCAAATTACCGTGTTAGATTGGTTAAGTATATTCAAGCTTAACCCCATCAAATTACCGTGTTAGATTGGTTAAGTATATTCAAGCGATTCATGACTTAACCCCATCAAGTTATCATGTTTAGATTGGTTAAGTATATGTTAACCTAACCCCATCCACTAGTCAAATTATAACGGTTAAGTGTTACCCTTATG
Source organism: Allium sativum (assembly GCA_030737875.1). Taxonomy (NCBI): domain Eukaryota; kingdom Viridiplantae; phylum Streptophyta; class Magnoliopsida; order Asparagales; family Amaryllidaceae; genus Allium; species Allium sativum. The sequence goes on along the minus strand of CM060919.1, from coordinate 847,015,703 downwards.
AGTTTACTTAACCTTACCATACATCGCGCTATACTAGTCAGGTGTTATCGACCCATTCAGGTTAAACTAACCCATCCTCTAGTCGTGTTATATGGTTAAGTGTCAGCAAGTAATCAAGTCCGGTTTTACTTAACCTACCCGTCCATGTCATATTGGTTAAGTGTCATTAGTCTAGTCAAGTTACTTAGCACACCCGTCCATGTCATATTGGTTAAGTGTCATTAGTCTAGTCAAGTTACTTAACCCACCCGTCCATGTCATATTGGTTAAGTGTCATTAGTCTAGTCAAGTTACTTAACCCACCCGTCTATGTCATATTGGTTAAGTGTCATTAGTCTAGTCAAGTTACTTAACCCACCCGTCCGTGTCATATTCTTTTTATTATTCACTAATGCATCAACCTCTCACATTGGACTTATTTGCGGTCACTGGATATGCCGGGCGGTTCCGGGCAGATTTACACCGCAAATCCATTCCAACCTCGGGTTCATGCATTACCACAATCTAATCTTTGCCTACGACCTCTCACATTAGACTACTATTGTTGTGGTCACTGGATATGCCGGGCGGTTCCGGGCAGAATTACACCACAACTCAAGTCTAACCTCGTGTCAAAGGCATCCGTTAGATTGTTAATTACATATGTGTCATCTAAGTCAAGATCCCCACTTTACATATTACTAAGTATATGCCCAAGTTCCACCTTACATGCCCATGAAAATGTGTACCCAATTCTAGCCACTTTACCTATGTCTAATTCTCGCCTATTTGCATGTATGCCAAGTTTATGACATCCCAACCCTACCAAGTTCTATCCAAAATTACACGTTGTCAAGTTCATGCTCAAATAAACCCACATCATGGTTAATGTTCCTAATCCCACTTATGCATAATTTACATAAGCCCAATCCCTTGATTTAACTTGCATAGTCTCAAAACCCATGATTTATTTCATATGACAATTCATATATGCCCAAACTTGCAAATTACATTGGCAATACCCCAAATTTCCCCGTATACAAATCGCATGTAAATCGTAGTTTAGGCCTAGGTCCGAAATCGACCAAGGTTCATCAAAAGAAAATAAATAGGGGAAGGTGGAAACTTTGCATAAAACAAGATCCGAGAGAAAAACATCATTACATGCATGCTAAGGACATGAAAGAGTGATTTGCAACATGCATAGGTTCAAATAGATGCCATAGGAACATCCCCAAAGGTCAAGATCAAAAATGAACAAGAAAGAACATGGATTGAATATCATGCATAGATCCAATTTCAACTTTATCATATGTCATATTCATGTTATCGTTTCAATCTAAAAACATCTAGAACTTACAAATCGTGGCTAGAGGATTAAGAGTAAGAATCGTCATAGAATGGTGTTGAGATGGTGTTCTACTTCCTTGATTTGATGTAGAAAGCTTGCTCCTTTGTCATGGATCTAGTTTGAGTGCTCAAGCCTTTGAAGTTGGAGATGGAGGCCATGATCAAGAGAGATTTTGGCAGCACTTTGTTGTTAGGATGGTTTTTAGTGATTTAGGCTAGGTCTTAGGGTCTTTTTATAGAAGTTAGGACTAGTTTAGGCCATAGGATTAACCCTAGGATAGATTAGAACCGTCAGAATTCGTCACAAGCCCCCAAAATCAGTCCAAACAGCAAGCAGGTGCACCCAGGTTGCCTAGGCTCGACCAGGCAGGTCGACACCCGTGTCGACTGGGCAGTCGACACGGGGGGGGGGTATCGACTGCACAGTCGACACCCTTGTTGACTTGACCTGGGCGGGAATTCTCCCGCCCTGCCCCCTGTGTGTTTGAATTTGAATTCTGCTCTAGTTTTAAACTGTTTTGAACTTGGAATTTTCTGAAAAATTTGACGGGCCATAACTTGGTCATACGGACTCCGATTTTTGAAAACTCGGACTCTATTTCGCGTATTTTTCCGAAACGAATGCAATGGCAAAGCCCGTTTCCCCTGATTCAGATTTTATAATTTAATTCCGCCTTGATTCTTGTCTTAGCACGTTATAAAAATCCGGGATGTTACAATAAACTTACTATGAAGAATAGGAACCCACTGCCGAGGATTGATGATCTCTTTGATCAGTTAGTTGGCGCCTCAGTGTTTTCACAGTTGGACTTAGCCACTGGTTTCCATCAGTTGAGAGTGGCTGAGGATAGCATAGACAAGACTGCCTTTAGGACTCCGAACGGTTTCTATGAGTGGCTTGTAATGCCCTTTGGTTTGACAAACGCCCCCACATACTTTGTTGACTTGATGAGTAGGGTGTTTAGGGAGTACCTTAATAAATTCGTGGTGGTCTTTGTGGATGACATCTTGATCTTTTCTAAGAGCGAGGAAGAGCACGCCCTACATCTTAGGGAAGTGTTGGAGGCCCTTCGAGTGCATAACCTTAAAGCTAAATTTTCTAAATGTCACTTTTGGAGGAAGGAAGTGCGATTCTTAGGGCACATGGTTTCCAAAGAAGGGATAGTTGTGGATCTGGCTACTATAGGAAGTTTATCAAGGACTTCGCAAAGATATCAGCCGCATTGACATGTTTGACGAAGAAGAACCCGGTTTTCACGTGGGACGTAGATTGTGATGATGCGTTCCAACGTTTAAAGAGAGCTTTGACCACAGCCCCAGTCTTAGTGTTGCCAGATGGGAGTAAGCCATTTACCGTTTATACCGATGCTTGTGGGACAGGACTAGGCGCAGTCTTAATGCAAGAGGGTAGGGTAATAGCCTATGGAGGAAGGCAGTTGAGAGTGCATGAGAAAAATTACCCTACACGTGACCTAGAGTTGGCCGCTATTGTTTTTGCGCTTAAGTCTTGGTGCCATTATCTTCTTGGCGAGAAACTCGAATTGTTCACAGACCACAAATCGCTAAAATACTTCTTCTCTCAAAAGGACTTGAACTTAAGGTAGCAAAGGCGGGTGGAATTCTTAGCGTCCTATGATTTCGAGATAGCATATACCCCTGGCAAGGGTAACGTGGTGGCAGACGCCTTAAGTAGGAAAAGGTTGTCCTTGAGTCCGTTGTTTGTTGAGCGGCAAAGCTTAGAGTTCATCTCTACGTTTGACTTTATACCTTCCATTGACTTTATACCCGTTTTGCTAGCATCCTTATAGGTTAGACCTACGCTTTTGGGACGGATTGGTGAGGCACAGCGAGATGACCCACAGTTGGTTGAGTTGGTAGAAAAGCTCATAAGGGGGGAGTCATCAAGCCATCTCAGTAGGTATACCCTAGATGATAACGGTTGGTTACGTAGGGACGGTAGACTTTGTGTACCATGAGACGAGAACTTGAGGAAAACCATTCTTGATGATGCACATCGTTCGAAGATGACCATTCATCCCGGCGGGGACAAGATGTACATGGACATGAGACGAGTTTACTTTTGGGCCAGCATGAAGAAGGATGTGGCCGAGTTTTTCGCTAGATGCTTGGTGTGCCAATAAGTAAAAGCAGAGCAATAGAAACCAGGTGGGTTGCTTCACCCATTGGAAATCCGACAATGGAAGTGGGAGAGTGTCTCGATGGACTTTTGTTGACGGGTTACCGAGATCGAGGAAGGGTAATACGGGGATTTGGGTCATGGTAGACAGACTTACTAAGAGCGCCCATTTAATTCCAGTGAAGAGTAAGAGGACTGCTCCATGGTTAGCCTCCGTGTACATTCGAGAGATAGTTCGTTTGCACGGTGTTCCTTCTATCATAGTGAGCGATCGCGATCCTATCTTTACTAGCGAGTTTTGGAAGAGCTTGCAAGAGGTGGTAGGGACTCAGTTATGTTTGAGCACCGCATATCATCCTCAGACGGACGGCCAGACCCAGAGGGTAAATCGTATTCTAGAGGACCTTTTGAGGCTTTGTGTTTTAGACTTCGGAGATACATGGGAGGAGCATCTTCCTTTGGTGGAGTTCACATATAATAATAGCTTTCAGTCTAGCATTGGCATGGCACCTTTCTAGGCTCTTTATGGACGGCCGTGTCGTTCGGCTACATGTTGGTGGGAATCTACAGATAAGATCTTACTTGGGCCCGATATGATTAGAGACACTTCGGAAAAGATCGATTTGATTCGAAGGAGGATTAAGACGGCGCAAGATAGGCAGAAATCATATGCGGACAAGAGGAGGACAGATCTTGAATTTGATATTGGGGACATGGTCTTTATCAAGGTATCTCCATTACGGAATGTTGTCCGCTTTGGGTCCGTCGGGAAGTTAGCACCAAGTTTCGTAGGGTCGTTTCCTATTAAGGAGAGGATATGACAGATGGCATATAGAGTGGAGTTTCCCGAGAGACTTAGTGGTGTACATGACGTATTCCATGTATCACATTTGAGGAAGTGCTTGCATGAGACCGCGGAAGTGGTAGAGCCGAGCTTGCTTAGAGAGGTGGAGATAGAGTGTAATGTGACGATTCGACGAGCTCCTACATGCATTCTTGGGTCGGAGGTTAAGAAGTTGAGGAATCGAGAGGTCAAGCTAGTCAAAGTGCAATGGGGAGATGATGAGAGCGACGCTACTTGGGAGACGGAAGAGAAGATGCTTTTATTGTACCCTTTTCTTTTCGAGGGTATGTCTTTTAATTTCTCCTTTATCGCTTAGCTTGTACTTGTTCTATCTTTAGTATGTCCTCTCGCTAGTATCCTTGACCTTTAGATAGGGTAGTCCTATGGTTGAAACATGTGTTTGAGACATGTTATGTATGATGGATGCATGTGGATGCAAGTGTTTTCTAGTGGTTGCTCGTGGATGCATATACACACACTTTAGGCACTAGATCGACTCAATCACTTTCATATTGCATATTGCATATAAATGGATGTATATAGTAAAATGAATGTGCATTGAATGTGTGTATCATATGGATGTTGCATTTAAATGAATGGTTGTGCACACAAGTAGTAATGGTATGTATAGGGTTCTTTGCATACATGATGGATACATGGCACTATCATTATTTGCATTAAGGAGGTTGACTGAATCAGTGGACCGCCTGATTTTGCATTAGTATACGAACATACACACACACTATGCATATGTACATGAAAAGCATTAGAAATCTCGTAAGGACCATGGTTGCTAGTGGTTGATGGTTGACTAGATGGACGATTGGATGGTAGGATACGTTCTTCTTGACTTAGAGATTTCGAGGATGAAATCCTTTAAGTGGGGGAGAATGTAACACCCCCGTATTTCTGTTAACACAAAAGTAATGAATTAAAGAATATTTAATTTTAAATGTGAGAATTAAGGGAAACGGGTTGTGCCATTGTGTTCGTCTTGGAATTCTGGTTGAGATATAGTCCAAGTTGGCCTGAATTGGACTTCGTATGAAGAAGTTATGGCAATCGGAAGTTTCAGAAAAATTCAAATAGTTTCAAAAATTCGAATTTCAGACTCAGATTGAGCTAGGCGGGAAAAATCCCACCAGGGCCAGCTCGACCAGGGAGTCGACCTGAGGGTCGACCTACCCACATAGGTCGACCAGGGGGTCGATGTAACGGCTCGGGTTTGCCCGGACCCAATCGATCGCAAAATCGACTAAGACCGTTCAAAACCCGAATACGTTAACTCTGGAAATACAACATCAGAACAATAACAGCAGACTTTTATAAACATTACAATAATGTTACATCAGAGTACAGAATATATCAAAGTACATTTAATAAAATTACAGCGGAAGATAAATTACAATAAATTAAATACAATAAACAGCGGAAGACTTCTATGCTTTGGACACAGCTTTAGGCTTCGATCCAGAATCCTACTCAAGAGATAAATATCTGCAAAAAGCTACTCGACTGCCCGTATGGAAAAGAGGGCACCCGAGTTTGCAAAGTGAAACAAACTATGAGTCAGTCATGGGACTGGTATGAGAAATCTAACTTAACTAATCTAATAATAAGGCTAATCACACGACTATGCCGCTAATGCGGAATGGGTTTACTCCATTGGATTGCCAGTGCATAATTAAAAGTAAATCGTTAAACAACGCAATGCTTTTTAATAAATTGGAATCATCATAAGACTCAAGTCCCATCACACAATGCAACGCAAACCAGAGGATAGAGTTTTACCTTATGAGGATTAAACATGCTTGGTATGATAAAAACGAATTTGATATTATTATTAGTGTATATATGTTTCAAAAACATTTCAAAATAAATGTATCAATCCTGGGAAGCATAGCTACCATATACTATGCCTCCATACTAGTAATACAATCAAGTCCATAGGGTCGTATTGGGAATTGGGTTTCCATCATGAGTCAAGGCTATGAACGATCTCCTTACCGATTCGAGACACTTTAGCTAATGTCTCAGGATCCCCCCCAGTGAACCCTTGGATCCTGCAGGGCCGGTCCACACATACGATTTTGCGGATTAGTTATTCCTGAACACACGTTTCCCGTTCCTATAGGACCTAATATCCGAGGCGCCTCATTCCATCATCTACATAAGTAAAATGTCGGGCCGTGTAAAACCCAAACACCACTTCTAGCTAGAAGGAAATGTCCTTCTCTCCCTGCGTTCCCTTGCTCCGTTTTAGACTCAACTTGGGTGTGAGGCTCGCGAAGTCACGCTATACACAAAGCTACGCCTAAACAGGTCGTGCTTTGATCATCAACCACAAGGCCTGTTTTTCAGCAAAAGCCTTGATCATCTGCATCTTAGCATGCCACATTGTCAATCCATACTGTACCATTGATTCCTACCAATATATAACCTCTAAGCTCGTACGTCCTAGAGAAGGGTGTTAAACACTAAACAGATATATATTTAGCATAGATCAGCGAATACCGTATAAAGGAATACAATGTTAGACATACAATCCATTTTCAAGTCCGTTCTCGTTCTGAACGAAACCGGAGGCACCTTATACCTCGCATATCTGAACAACCAACAAGTAGTCTGGATGGCCACCATTGTAGCCCCTTCAAGGTAGCTACTCCAATCATGGGCGTCAATGGTAACTCATCCATTCGACGTGAAGATCGTCGGTCTTCAATCACCGTCTTCAACTCTTCAGCTAAGATCGACGAATAATCATTTGAAATGAGATTGAACTCGGGCCTTTCAAATGATTCTCGCATTTATATCATTTCAAATCGCATCTTATCGTTAATATTAATTTATAACGATTAATCTCTATTTTTATTTATATAAAAATAATTGAATTTTATTTAACAACACTTCATGTCAATAGGCGACCTTGGCGCTGTTTTCACCTAAATTTTGTTTTACACATTTCTCTAAATCTAACCGTTGGATTTTAATACAATTCATTTCGTTGGAAAGATCTTCCCAAGGCGAACCTAATGGTTTCAGTTTTGGGAAAATCCGACAGTCGGATATTTCGGTATAATCGTTTGAAGGCATGATTCCAAAATGTGAACTACCACGCTCGATTCGTTTGATTTTAATTTATAAATATACATTTTTATGTAAATATAATTCCTTCGTCCATTTCATTATTGTGATAATCATAACAAGTAAAGAACACTTGGTTTCATAACATTTTTTTTATATAACATAACACACAACAATGTTTATTTTATTTTAATTCACATACACATCCTAAACATAACAATGTATATTTTTCTTTTACCCTCCAATTCACACAAAAATGTAATTTTCATATTCCAATTTAACAAAAATGAAGATTTTTGTGTCGTTTCAATTTTCTAACAAAAATGCAATATATTTTGTTGTCAACCTCAATTCTACAAAAATAAATATATATCTTTTTGTTTAATTTCAATGTAAAAAAAATAATAACTTTGTTATTCTTTCAATGCAAAACTAAAATGATAATTTTGTGTCAATCGTTTCTATACAAACAAAATGATGATCTTGTGTTTTAATCTTTTCACATGAAAATGTAAATTTCATACCTTTACTCTTTTTAATGAAATCAAGTTCATTAAAATGTAAATTCCCATCGTCATGACTTTCATTGAAAACCTATTTACATAAAAATGTAAATTCCATATCTTTAATCTTTTTAATGAAAATCCAATTACATAAAAATGTAATTTTCTTCTTAATTCTGTAAATTTCACTTCTAAATTCTTTTAATGAAAATCTATTTACATTAAAATGTAAATTTCACTTACTTAAAATCTAATTACATAAAAATATAATTTTTCTTTTTAATCTAATTGCATTAAAAATGTAACCTTTCTTTTTAATCTTAATTACATTAAAAATGTAACCTTTTTCTTTTTAATCTAAATTACATTAAAAATGTAACCTTTCTTTTTAATCTTAATTACATTAAAAATGTAACTTTTCTTTTTAATCTAAATTACATTAAAAATGCAACTTTTCCTTCCTTGATGAATTCTTCCTTTTATTTCTTTTATTTACATTAGAAAAATGTAAATTCTATTTCAATGTTGAATTCTACTCTTTTAATTATACTGTAAAATTTCCTTTTTAATTACAATGTAAATTGTAATTAACATTAAAATGTAAAATTCCTATTTTTTAAATACAACGTAAAATCTCCCTTTTAATTACAATGTAAATTGTAATTAACATTACATGTCAAATTTTGTCTTCTAATTTACAATGTAAAATTCTCCCCTTTTAATTACATTAAAAATGTAATTAACATTACGGTGGAAAACTATATCTTTTTAAGTTACATTAAAAATGTAATTTTGATTTTAACGTCAAATTCTTCTGTTTAATTACATTAAAATGTAATTCTTATTTTAATGACCAAACCTTATCTTTTTTTAATTACATAAAAATGTAATTAATAATTTTTTTATTTACGGCGTCAATCATGTTCATTTCTAATTTAACACATAACGTCATTTCTAATTTAATACATAACAGTGCAAATAATGTCATTTCTAATTTAATACATAACGGTGTAAATAATATCATTTCTAATTAACACATGACGGTGTAAATATTCATTTTCAAATTAACACATGACGGTGTAAATATTCATTTTCAAATTAACACATGACGGTGAAAATTATACTTTTCTAATCTAAACATAACAGTGAAAAATATTCATTACTAATCTTTCAATGAATATCAATGTAATAATGTCACTTTTCATCCTTAACAGAAATCATGTATATTTTCATTCTTAACGACAAAATGTCCTTTTTCATTCTAAATAATAGTAAAATCTTTTAATTATAAACAAAGTTGGAATCTTTGTATTTAAGAACAAAAGTAAATTCTTTTCATTTGCAAACAAAGGTTAATTCTTTTCATTCACAACCAAAAGTTAAAATCTTTTATTACGTTTACAAACAAAGTTTCAATCTTTTTATTAAGTGTACAAACAAAGTTTCAATCTTTTCCTTATATTTACAAACAAAGTTCCAATCTTTTTATTAAGTAACAAAGGTAAATATTTTTTTTTTTTACAAACAAAAATGAAAACGTTTTTTTTATTTTATAAACTAACAAAATGTAATCTTTATATTATTAAACAAAAGGCGAAATCTTTATATTTAACAAAACAAAAGTGAAATCTATCTTTTTACAAAACAATGAAATTAATGTTACTTTTCCTTTTAAAATTAATAACTTTTTATAATAATCAACAAAATGATATCTTTTTATGATAATCAACATTACAGTGAAAATTTAATCTTTTATTTTCAACAAGATTACATATCTGGATTCAATGATTTTGTTTCAAACACCAATATCACAGCATCAACCAATTCACATCAACAAATTCAAATTTCCCAACCACAAACAATACAGATTTCATAACGTACATAGATGGAATTCATATCGTAAGAAATAATTAAATTTTTAATAATTAAATTCAGAAATGTCACATTATAATTGAGTTCTGCGCTGTTCAGATCCAAAATTTGTCAAAAATTCAACTTGCTCAGAATCAGGTCTAGTCAGTTTCATCGCGAAGATCTCGGTCTCACGATCGTGGCGCACCTGAAATCGTTTAATTTCGAGTTCGTACGCATTAGTTATGATTAAATTATGATCGGTCAAATTTGAATTAAAGTAATTAGATAATTAAAGGTTGAAAAAGTCAACCTTCCTCCTCCTTCCAAACCAAGCCATCATATGAACCCACAGGCTTCCAAACTAGGGTTGAAAATAACTCGAGATTGGTGAGGCTTGAAGACGGTCGGAAGGTGGCATGTCGGAGAGAGAGGAGAGGGCTTTGGGCGCCGGGAGTATAGGTTGCCGCGATGGGCCCTACAGGGGGCGGCGGGGCTGAGTTGGGCGCGGGTTAGGGAGAGGATTCCGGCCAAATCACTTGTCCAAATCCGATCACCACCTTATGGAATCAAAGCCCTTGAAAATTTCTACAATTAGTTCTAAAGAAGTGTTTGATCTTAGTGAGAGGATTGAGAGAGATTAAAGGATGAAAATCGAAGCTTTATGGCCATGAAGAAGAGGGGACGGCGACTGCGTTTTGTAGGGAAGAATTAGGGTTGAGGATTAAGGAATATATATAATATTTAATTCACTAATTAACCCAATTAAGGCCCGTTTATCAACTTTGTTCGATTTCAGCCTAACGACTATCGTTCTGACCTATTAACCCCTATTCCGGACTCATCTAGCTATGTCCTGCAGGCCCAAACGACTGTCTTGACCCAGTTTTCTTTATTTTAAAATATTTTTACTTTTATTTTTAATTCAATCGTACGAATAAATTCAACGGGGCCACAAATTAACTTCGAAAAATCCCGAAAAATATATTTAGCTATGTTTTGACATTGCGGACCTAGGAAAATTTAACTTTGTTCAATTCTAAGCCAATTTGAAAAATTGCCTTTTTCAAGTCGAATAAAATTGACTGAAATTGATAAAACACAAATCTTTTTGCCACGGTCACAAATTAATTCTAAAAATTATGAAAAATTAAACTTAGCAATAATTTGACATTCCGAATCCAACAAAAGTGGTTTCGTCGAAAACAGAGGTCATTTGAAAAATGACTATTTTTAATATTAAAAAAAAAAAAATCCTACAGCGACTATTCTGAAATTTAAACTGGGCATAACTTTTGAATTCTGCTATAAAATTTCGATTTTTCGGATTCTTGGAAAGATATTTTAAAAGAGATTCTAATATTTTTGGTTTCACTAAAATCTGTTAAATTTTGCATCTTGTACGGTTAGTCAAAGTTCAAGTTTGACTTTTCAAACTACCGCGCTATTTCTAACTCCTTTTATAATTAAAATTAAAATATTCATCCTAACTTCAATTTAAATAAATTTTTAATCATTATTATTTTAAATAAATTATTTTAAATATCAAAACCCATTAAAATTAGTTAAAATAAATTTTTAAATTTACCCCAAAACTCTGGTTTGTTACAGTCTCCCCCACTTAAAAACTTTTCGTCCTCGAAAAGGAACGAAGCTAGAAGTTGTTTAAGTATCCTATCTTAAATAATTTTATTTGTTGATTAACTTTTAAAATATATAACTTTATATATTCAAAAATCATATTTTCAAAGATCGGATTATATATAATAAAAAATACGTTAATTATAAACGGGGCACTCTCAACTCCTTCTAGGACATTACTAACCCATCTCTAATGAGTTTTCTCAATCTAGGATACTACAGATCCTATCTCTAATGAGTATTCTTATTGGATATTACTAATCCAATCTCTGATAAGTCTTTTGTTCAGTTCTAATGAGTTGTACCCCAAAGATTTGAGCTAACCAGAGCTCTGATACCAACTGTAACGGCTCGGGATTGCCCGGACCCAATTGATCGCAAAATCAACTAAGGCCGTTCAAAACCCGAATACGTTAACTCTGGGAATACAACAACACCAGAACAATAACAACAGACTTTTATAAACATTACAATAATGTTTCATCAGAGTATAGAATATATCAGAGTACATTTAATAAAATTACAGCGAAAGATAAATTACAATAAATTAAATACAATAAACAACGAAAGACTTCTATGCTCTGGACACAGATTTAGGCTTCGATCGAAAATCCTGCTCAAGAGATAAATATCTGCAAAAAGCTACTCGACTGCCCGTGTGGAAAAGAGGACACCCGAGTTTGCAAAGTGAAACAAACTACGAGTCAGTCATGGGACTGGTATGAGAAATCTAACTTAACTAATCTAATAATAAGGCTAATCACAGGACCACGCCGCTAACGCGGAACGGGTTTACTCCAATGGATTGCTAGTGCATAATTAAAAGTAAATTGTTAAACAATGCAATGCTTTTTAGAAAAATGGAATCATCATAAGACTCAAGTCCCATCGCACAATGCAATGCAAACTAGAGGATAGAGTTTTACCTTATGATGATTAAACATGCTTGGTACGATAAAAACGAATTTGATATTATTATTAGTGTATATATGTTTCAAAAACATTTCAAAGTAAATGTACCAATCCTAGGAAGCATAGTTACCATATACTATGCCTACATACTAGTAATACAATCAAGTCCGTAGGGTCGTATTGGGAATTGGGTTTCCATCATGAGTCAAGGCTAGGAACGATCTCCTTACCGATTCGAGACACTCTAGCTAATGTCTCAGGATCCCCCGCAGTGAACCCTTGGATCCTGCAGGGCCGGTCCGCACGTACGATTTTGCGGATTAGTTATTCCTGAACACACATTTCTCGGTCCTATAGGACCTAATAATCGAGGCGCCTCATTCCATCATCCACATAAGTAAAATGCCAGGCCTTGTAAAACCCAAACACCACTTCTAGCTAGAAAGAAACGTGCTGCCATCCCTGCGTTCCCTTGCTCCGTTTTAGACTAAACCGGGGTGTGAGGCTCGCGAAGTCACGCTATTAACAAAGCTACACTTAAACAGGCCGTGCTTTGATCATCAACCACAAGACCTGCTTTTCAACAAAAGCCTTAATCATCTACATCTTAGCATGCCACATTGTCAATCCATACCGTACCATTGTTTCCTACCAATATATAACCTCTAAGCTCGTACGTCTTAGATAAGGGTGTTAAACACCAAACAGATATATATTTAGCAGAGATCAACGAATACCGTATAAAGGAATACAACGTCAGACATACAATCCATTTTCAAGTCCGTTCTAGGTCTGAACGAAACCGGAGGCACCTTATACCTCGCATATCCGAACAACCAACAAGTAGTCTGGACGGCCACCATTGTAGCCCCTTCAAGGTAGCTACTGCAATCATGGGCGTCAATGGTAACTCATCCATTCGACGTGAAGATCGTCGGTCTTCAATCACCGTCTTCAACTCTTCGACTTAGATCGACGAATAATCATTTGAAATGAGATTGAACTCGGACCTTTCAAATGATTCTCGCGTATATATCATTTCTTATCATTAATATTAATTTATAACGATTAATCTCTATTTTTATATATATTTAAATAATTGAATTTTATTTAACAACACTTCATGTCATTAAGCGACCTTGGCGCTATTTTCTCCCAAATTTAGTTTTACACATTCCTCTAAATCTAACCGTTGGATTTTAACACGATTCATATCGTTGGAAAGATCGTCCCAAGGCGAACCTAACGGTTTCAGTTTTGGGGAAATCCGACGGTCGGATATTTCGGTATAATCGTTTAAAGGCATGATTCCAAAATGCGAACTATCACGCTCGATTCATTTGATTTTAATTTCTATATATATAATTTTATATAAATATAATTCCTTCTTCCATTTCATTATTGTGATAATCATAACAAGTAAAGAACACTTGGTTTCATAACATTTTTTTATATAACATAACACACAACAATGTTTATTTTATTTTAATTCACATACACATCCTAAACATATAAATGTATATTTTTCTTTTACCCTCCAATTCACACAAAAATGTATTTTTCGTGTATTATTCCAATTTAACAAAAATGAAGATTTTTGTGTCGTTTCAATTTTCTAACAAAAATGCAATATATTTTGGTGTCAACCTCAATTCTACAAAAATGAATATATTTTTGTTTGTTTAATTTCAATGAAACAAAAATAATAACTTTGTTATTCTTTCAAAGCAAAACTAAAATGATAATTTTGTGTCAATCGTTTCTATACAAACAAAATGATGATCTTGTTTTTTAATCTTTTCACATGAAAATGTAAATTTCATAACTTTACTCTTTTTAATGAAATCAAATTCATTAAAAGGTAAATTTCCATCGTCATGACTTTCATTGAAAACCTATTTATATAAAAATGTAAATTCCATATTTTTAATCTTTTTAATGAAAATCCAATTACATAAAAATGTAATTTTCTTCTTAATTCTGTATATTTCACTTCTAAATTCTTTTAACGAAAATTTATTTACATTAAAATGTAAATTTCACTTACGTTAAATCTTATTACAAGAAATTGTAATTTTTCTTTTTAATCTAAATACATTAAAAATGTAACCTTTCTTTTTAATCTTAATTATATTAAAAATGTAACCTTTTTCTTTTTAATCTAAATTACATTAAAAATGTAACCTTTCTTTTTAAATCTTAATTACATTTAAAATGTAACTTTTCTTTTTAATCTCAATTACATTAAAAATGTAAATTTTCCTTCCATGACGAATTCTTCCTTTTATTTCTTTTATTTATATTCGAAAAATGTAAATTCTATTTCAATGTTGAATTCTACTCATTTAATTACACTATAAAATCTCCTTTTTAATTACAATGTAAATTGTAATTAACATTATAATGTAAAATTCCTATCTTTTTAAATGCAATGTAAAATCTCCCTTTTAATTACAATGTAAATTGTAATTAACATTACATGTCAAATTTTGTCTTGTAATTTACAATGTAAAATTCTCCCCTTTTAGTTACATTAAAAATGTAATTAACATTACGGTGGAAAATTCTACCTTTTTAAATTCCATTAAAAGTGTAATTTTTATTTTAACGTCAAATTCTTCTGTTTAATTACATTAAAATGTAATTCTTATTATAATGACCAAACCTTATCTTTTTTTAATTACATAAAATTTTAATTAATAATTTTTTTTTTTCGGTGTCAATCATGCTCATTTCTAATTTAACACATAACATCATTTCTAATTTAATACATAACAGTGCAAATAATGTCATTTCTAATTTAATACATAACGGTGTAAATAATGTCATTTCTAATTAAGACATGACGGTGTAAATATTCATTTTCGAATTAACAGATGATGGTGTAAATATTCATTTTCAAATTAACACATGACGGTGAAAATTATACTTTTCTAATCTAAACATAACGGTGTAAAATGTTCATTACTAATCTTTCAATGAATATCAATGTAATAATGTCACTTTTCTTCCTTAACAGAAATCATGTATATTTTCATTCTTTTCATTCTTAACGACAAAATGTCCTTTTTCATTCTAAATAAAAGTAAAATCTTTTAATTATAAATAAAGGTGGAATCTTTGTATTTAAGAACAAAAGTAAATTCTTTTCATTTGCAAACAAAGGTTAATTCTTTTCATCCACAACCAAAAGTTAATATCTTTTATTAAGTTTACAAACAAAGTTTCAATCTTTTTATTAAGTTTACAAACAAAATTTCAATCTTTTCCTTATATTTACAAATAAAGTTCCAATCATTTTATTAAGTAACAAAGGTAAAAACTTTTTTTTTTACAAACAAAAATAAAAACTTTTTTATTTTATAAACTAACAAAAAGTAATCTTTATATTATTAAAAAAGGAGGCTACACACCCGTCTTCCTCAAAAAAAAAAGGAGAAATCTTTATATTTAACAAAACAAAAGTGAAATCTTTCTTTTTACAAAACAATGAAATTAATGTTACTTTTCCTTTTAAAAATAATAACTTTTTATAATAATCAACAAAATGATATCTTTTTATGATAATCAACATTACAGTGAAAATTTAATCTTTTATTTTCAACAAGATTACATATCTGGATTCAATGATTTTGTTTCAAACACCAATATCATAGCATCAACCAATTCACATCACAACATCAATAAATTCAAATTTCCCAACCACATACAATACAGATTTCATAACGTACATAGATGGAATTCATATCGCAAGAAATAATTAAATTT
Organism: Allium sativum; assembly: GCA_030737875.1. NCBI lineage: Eukaryota > Viridiplantae > Streptophyta > Magnoliopsida > Asparagales > Amaryllidaceae > Allium > Allium sativum. The sequence goes on along the minus strand of CM060919.1, from coordinate 846,999,634 downwards.
TTAATAATTAAATTCAGAAATCCCATATCGTTATTGAGTTTTGCGGTGTTCAGATCCAAAATTTGTCAAAAATTCAACTTGCTTAGAATCAGCTCTAGTCAGTTTCATCGTGAAGATCTCGGTCTCACGATCGTGGTGCACCTGAAATCGTTCAATTTCGAGTTCGTACGCATTAGTTGTGATTAAATTAAGATTGGTCAAATTTGAATTAAAGTAATTAGATAATCAAAGGTTGAAAAAGTCAACCTTCCTCCTTCTTCCAAACCAAGCCGTCATATGAACCCATAGGCTTCCAATCTAGGGTTGAAAATAACTCGAGATTGGTAAGGCTTGAAGACGATCGTGAGGTGGCATATCGGAGAGAGAGGAGAGGGCTTCGGGCACCGGGAGTATGGGCGGCCACGGTGGGCCCTACAGGGGGCGGCGGGGCTGAGTTGGGCGTGGGTTAGGGAGAGGATTCCGACCAAATTACTTGTCCAAATCCGATCACCACCTTATGGAATTAAAGCCCTTGAAAATCTCTATAATTAGTTATAAAGAAGTGTTTGATTTTAGTGAGAGGATTGAGAGAGATTAAGGGATGAAAATCGAAGCTTTATGGCCATGAAGAAGAGGGGTCGGCAGCTGCGTTTGGTAGGGAAGGATTAGGGTTGAGGATTAAGGAATATATATAATATTTAATTCACTAATTAACCCAATTAAGGCCCGTTTATCAACTTTGTCCGATTTCAGCCCAAAGACTGTCGTTCTTACCTATTAACCCCTATTCCGGACTCATCTAGCTATGGCCCCCAGGCCCAAATGACTCTCTTGACCCAGTTTTCTTTATTTTAAAATATTTTTACTTTTATTTTTAATTCAACCGTACGAATAAATTCACCGGGGCCACAAATTAACTTCGAAAAATCCCGAAAATATATATTTAGCTATGTTTCGACGCTGCGGACCTAGGAAAATTATTTTCGTTCAAGTCTGAGCATATTTGAAAAATGGCCTTTTTTAGTCGATTAAAATTGATCGAAATTTACAAAACACAATTTTTTTTGCCACGGTCACAAATTAATTCTAAAAATTATGAAAAATTAAACTTAGCAATAATTTGACATTCCGAATCCAACAAATATGGTTTCGTCGAAAACAGAGGTCGTTTGAAAAATGGCTATTTTTAATATTAATATATATATATATATATATATATATATATATCCTACAACGACTATTCTGAAATTTAAATTGGGCATATTTTTTGATTCCAGCTATAAAATTTCGATTTTTCGGATTCGTTGGAAAGATATTTTAAAAGATATTCTAATATTTTTAGTTTCACTAAAATCCGTTAAATTTTGCATCCTATACGGTCAGTCAAAGTTCAAGTTTGACTTTTCAAACTACCGTGCTATTTCTAACTCCTTTTATAATTAAAATTAAATTATTCATCCTATCTTCGATTTAAATAAAATTTTAATCATTATTATTTTAAATATCAAAACCCATTTAAATTAGTTAAAATAAATTTTTAAATTTACCCCAAAATTCAGGGTTGTTACATTTGTGACGGTCCGCCCCGCACCAACCGACAATTACTCCAAAAGTGCGCTGTACACATGTCCAGTTATCACGGAACGGGTCGTGTGAAGGAAAGGGAAGAAGGAAATGAACATACAAAGAACCTGTAGAATGTCTCACAGCACATAGAATAAAATATAATAATAACATACTTGACATAAACAGGAGAGACAGTGCATAAGCTGAAAACCAGAACTAAACATCTTAGCAGCGGAAATTCAAAATACAGCTTATTACAACTTTCAAACTGTCTCAAAGCAAAAGCAAGATAAAGGAGGTACACTACTAATGCCCAAGTAGCGACCACCAACGACAACGGGAGAATGTGTATATATATATATATATATCATACGTGGAAGCCTCCTGCCCGCCTCCGAATCAGCTACTCGCGCATCACCAGCTAACCTGTCTCTAGTCTGCTCGTGTGAGCACCCAGAGTAATAAGAGGAGACATAAAACTCTGGGTCAGACATAAAGCCTGGTATGAGCGATAAGCATCTAAAGTGAACAATAACAGGTAGACTAAAACATACCTGAACCTGGACCTGCAACCAAAGAGTTAGCACTACATACTGTACAACACTCTAAGGTACCATATCAAACAGTGTAAAGATACGGAGGTGGGGGAGGTGTGCATGTCATAGGGATGGCAAACAATCAAACATAGCATCCATCCTCACATCTCTCACTCAGTGCGTAAAGCATACGATATTCACCACTTCGATCACCCAACATACCATGCTACGATCACTCTGCCCCATGAAGTCATGAATGACTTCACTGCACTGATAACGTAGCCACAAATCCTTCGCTATGTCCATTTTGCCCCATGGAGTCACAAGAACCCCACTGCACTCGCTCATAGCCTTACTAATCCTTACTATGTCCACTCTGCCCCATGGAGTCACAATGACCCCACTGCACTGGCTCATAGTCTTACTACGCATCACCTTGCCCCTCAGGTCATATTGACCCTACTGCACTAATAACGTAGTCTTGCTACCATCACCTTGCCCCTCAGGTCATAATGACCCTACTGCACTGATAAGTAGCCCATCATCCGTTTTTAGTGGTGAATCGAAGTTATGAACGTCGACAACTCCTTAGCACGTGTCCCGCAACAAAGTCCAACTCATGAATTCCACTCATTGGTTCCTATCTAGATCCTGAGTCAATACCCTTCATTTGGACTACCTTTGCATCTCGGGTTATCAGTCTTCATCGGTTCGGTTCGGATCAGAATGCTCCTTCTTCACTGGATTGGGTCGCATCGCCGTCACCCCTGGCGGATCGGGTCGGGTCTCCTGATTGCCACGGTTCGGATCGTATCGCGGCCCTCTTTCTCTCTGCTTCGGATCGTGCTCCTCTCCTCGGTTCGGATCGGAATACCCCACACGGGTCGGATCGCGCTCCTCCAGCTCGTGGCTCCCCCTGGTTCGAATCGGCGTCTCGTAGTGCATCGGTTCGTGGATGCTGCTTCCCTCTATTCGGATCGTGACGCGAAGCACAAGTGGATCGGATCGGGTAGCAGTTCGCGGTTGGTGCTCGTGGGCCTTGCGCAGATGGTTCGGTTCGGAGGAGATGACTCGACTCGTGGTGATGTCCCACGATCCCATAGGGCGATCCGATAGACCCTCAATCCCCTATCCGATCTGAATTCCTGCACCTTGTCCAGCGAGTTGTTTACGCCCCTCGGCGGCGTTTTCGACCATTCAAATATTCTAGTCAATCACAAAGCATACCATACAGTCATAGAAACATGTATAATCAACCACACACATCAAAACAACAATATGATAGGTTAAAATGGATCAAACATAGCCAAAATCCCCCTATTCTCCCTTAAGCATGTTTAGGTGAAACTTATGATATAATTAGCAAAACTTAACCAAATTAACCCAAATTCACATCAGAGGTCTAAAACATCATTCCGAAATTTATAAACATTTTTCCAGAATTTTATCACGTTTAAATTCGCTAATTAACACTAATCACCCCTAATTAGCCATAATTAGTGCAAAACTATGCAAATCACTCACCTTAGCCACAAATAAACTAAGATCTGAAATAAATCTCTGATTTGATGTGAATCTCAATGCTAAACAGCAGCTCCAATGTTGATTTGGTGTAGATCTTCCTTGATTAGGGGTTGCAAAGCCAAATCCTTGACCAAAAGGTGATTTAGAGGTTGGAGGCCATTTTTAGGGTTCCTTGATGATAAGTGGAGGCTAGAAAACTGAAATGGAATGATCCTCTATCTCATTTCAGCCTCCCCATAACCCTGATCCCGAAATGGGTTATGGGCATATCCACTAATCACCCGATTTGGCCCGGTTAAGCAGTTTTTCACCCTCCAAACCTAATTTCAGCCATATCTCCCAAACGGTAAGTCCGTTTGGCTATTATGACCACTCTACGGAAAGGTAAACCATCAAACGAATCCAATGGAAGTGGTTTCAGGTCAAAATTCCTTTCCAATCAAAAGTTATGGCCAAAACAGTACCAACTAGGGGCAAAATGGTTATTTAAAAATCGACAAAAATCATGAACATGGGAAATGGCTCTAATGGATGTTTCCTAAAGTTACATGACCATACGACTTCACATGGGAGAGAAATAAATATTCTACGATCCCCCGATGCGTAGAATGTGGGTCATTACACTCTCCCCCCTTAAGAAATTTCGCCCCCGAAATTCCCTAATCCAAACACACACAAAGGTCCCGCATGCCTATCAACCATAAAACAACCATCAAACATGCAAAACAAGTAAAATAAGTCTATCCTAGCATGCGGAATAAGTAAATCGCAAAGTAAATCTTACCAGGCAAAGAGTTCTGGATATGCCTTCCTAATGCTCTCCTTTGTCTCCCAAGTACAATCATTCTCGTCCTCGCCCCACTGAACCTTGACTAGCCTCACCGCCTTCCTTCGAAGTTGTTTCGTATCGTGCCCCACAATACGAATCGGCTTGCGGTTCCCAACCGCCTCGGGTTCTACTTCGAAGTCCTCTAACTGATCAGGTGAAATAGCCATATCTGAGTCGTGAACGAACTTCCTTAGTTGGGAAACATGAAACACATTGTGAACTCCCGCCATTTTCTCTGGTAAGCCAACTCTATGTGCCAAATTCCCGACTAGTTCAAGAACAGGGAATGGGCCAACAAATCTTGGTGCTAATTTGCCTCTCCTGCCAAATCGTATCACGCTCTTCAACGGAGAGATCTTGACAAACACCAAGTCGCCAACGGAGAATTTCAAGTCTCTTCTCCTCTTATCAGCATAACTCTTCTGCCTATCTTGGGAAGCTTTCATTCGTTGTTGAATGATCTTGATCTTATCGGAAGTTTCTCTCACCGCATCTGGTCCAAGCACAAACTTCTCGCCAGTCTCTATCCAACATGATGGTGAGTTGCACGGTCTTCCGTACAAAGCTTCATATGGAGCCATACCGATACTGGATTGGTAGCTATTATTATATGCAAACTCTACTAGATGCAAATGGTCATCCCATGATCCACCAAAATCCAATATACAAGCTCTCAAGAGATCTTCCAGTATACGATTCACCCTCTCCGTCTGACCATCGGTCTGAGGATGATATGCGGTACTGAGATGTAATCCTGACCCTAGAGCCTCTTGTAAGCTCTTCCAAAACCCACTAGTGAACAACGGGTCTCGGTCACTCACAATGCTTTTGGGTACTCCATGAAATCTCACTACCCATTTCATATACAATTCTGCCAACTTGGCTGCTGTTCTGCTCGATTTGACTGGTATAAATCTTGCGCTCTTAGTCAATCGATCAACAATTACCCAAATGCTATCATATCCCGATCTAGTCCTTGGTAGGCCATCGATGAAATCCATCGAGACTTGCTCCCATTTCCATTCGGGAATTTCTAATGGTTGCAACAAACCACTAGGCTTCTTTTGCTCGGCTTTAACTAGCTGGCAATTCATGCATTTGGATATAAACTTCCCAACGTCTCTTTTCATCCCTTCCCAGTAGTAAGTCTGTCTCATGTCTCGATACATCTTATTACCACCGGGATGTATAGTCAGTTTTGAGTGATGACATTCTCTAAGCACTTCATCTCTCAATCCATTCACGTTGGGCACAACTAGCCTTCCATTCCTTCTAAGCCATCCATCTCGATCAAGCCCATACACATTCATCTCCTCATCGTCGATGTTCATCTCTAACTTGGAGATGATTCTAATAGATTAGGATCGTCCCTCTGGCTAGAACCAATCCGCTCTATCAAAGTGGGTCTGATCGTCAAACTAGCTAGCATGACTGGATCCAATTCGCACTTTGGTCTGAAATCAAACCCCGCGATATACTCCAGTTGCTTCCACTCAAGAAACATCGCCCCTAAGCTGGCATGTCTCCTACTCAAGGCATCGGCTACCGCATTACCCTTCCCAGGTGTATATGTGATATCAAAATCATACGAAGCCAAGAACTCTAACCATCTCTGCTGACGGAGATTCAAATCTTTCTGAGAGAAGAGATACTTCAACGATTTCTGATCGGTAAACAACTCAAATCTTTCTCCCAAGAGATAGTGTCTCCACATCTTCAGCACAAATACAATCGCTGCCAATTCCAAATCATGGGTAGGATACTTCTTCTCATGCGGCTTTAGCTGTCGACTAGCATAAGCTACAACCCTACCTCCTTGCATCAATACATCACCTAGTCCGGTACCACAAGCATCCGTGTATACCGTCATCTCTTCATTCCCTTTAGGAATGACTATCACTGGCGCACGCGTCAACTTCTCTTTTAGACTCTTAAAGGCATCCTCACACACTTCGTCCCAGACGAAGGACTGATTCTTCTTAGTCAATTGAGTCAACGGTGCTGCTATCTTGGAGAAGTCCTGGATAAACTTACGATAATATCCAGCTAATCCCAAGAAACTTCTCACATCTGTTGCATTCTTGGGCGTAGGCCAATCCTGTACCGTAGCCACCTTCGCAGGGTCCACGGCAATACCACTCTCGGAAACAACATGACCCAAGAATCTCACTTCCCTTCTCCAAAAATGACACTTAGAGAATTTCGCTTTCAATTGGTGTTTCCTCAACACCTCCATCACTATTCTCAAGTGCCCCTTGTGTTCCTCCTCTGTTCTTGAGTAAACAAGGATATCATCCACGAACACAAGAACAAACTTATTCAACTGATCTCTGAATACTCGATTCATGAGATCTACAAAGTAGGCTGGTGCATTGGTCAACCCAAACGGCATGACCAACCACTCATAAAATCCAGACGGCGTCCTAAATGCCGTTTTTCGGAACGCTCTCATCCGCTACTCGAAGCTGATGAAATCCTGTCGCGAGGTCCAACTGGGAGAACACTCTTGCTCCTTCCAGTTGATCAAACAAATCATCTATCCGCGGTAGAGGATACTTATTCTTCCTCGTTACCTTATTCAACTCGCGATAGTCCACACACAAACGAAGGGGACCATCTGCCTTAGTGGCAAACACAACTGGTGCTCCCCACTCGGAGACACTCCTTCTAATAAATCCCTTCTTCAAAAGATTGCTGACTTGCACCCCGATCTCTCGCTGCTCCCTTGGTGCCATACGACGAAGTGGCATCACTATAGGTCTGGCATCTTTCACTAAATCAATACGGAACTCAATCTCTCGGTGTGGTGGAAGCCCAGTCACCTCCTCGAAGACGTCCGGATACTGGCCAACCACGGGCACATCTGACAACTCATCCTGCGGGACGTCGAGGGAATTTACAAAACTAGCCATAACCCCATCACTAGGTAGACTACCAAACACTACCCTCCGCCCATCATCCGCCCTCACTGTCACCAAAAAGCCCTCACAGTCTACCACCACCCCGTATCTTTGGAGCCAATCGACTCCCAATATAATGCCATACCCAGTAAAGCCCAAAACAAAGCAATCACAAACAAACATACATCCATGACTCGATAAGACCAAATTCCTGCAAATCATACTAAGGCTAGTCGAACCACCAATCGGGTTCGTCACAACCAATGGTCTATCGACTATCTCGGGTTCCAGTCCCAACCTATCTACCAGGTCACTAGATATGAAGGAATGGGAAGCCCCAGTATCAAACAAAACTCGAATTGGTACATCATAAATAGAAAGCATACCTTGAATAACAACATTCTTTCCTTTCTCCGCCGCAGTTGGGGCATTCGACGAAGAAGGAACAGCATCAATAGCATATGCTTTCACAATCTGCTTCTCCTTAAGAGGTTGCGGACACTTATCCTTCTGATGTCCCATTTGACCACAGTTGTAGCACTTCCTTTCCGCTGGCTTGGCCCGACATTCTTTAGCATAATGGCCCTTCTTCCCACAGCTGAAGCACTCAACATCCCTCTTGCTCTTTTTCTGGCCACCTTTAGATTGGTCTTGCTTCCTCTTATTCTGAGAATTATTTTTGCCTCCACCGCCTGCTTGCGGCTTTGGCCCTTCTGCAGTTGCAGCCTTAGTCTTTGACTTAGGGTAAAGGCTCTCTGATCTCAAAGCTTTCCCCACGATCGATTCAAAAGTCTCATCGATGTGGTTGATAAGCCTTTCCCCCAAGTATCCATCCAAACCAGTAATGAACTTCTCATTCTTCTTCTCAGGAGTGTCAATGAGAGACAGTCCATACTTCGACAAAGTGTCGAACTCAGCAATATAGTCAGAAACTGCCCTTCCGTTCTGCTTGAGTTCCAAGAACCTCTTAAACAACACTGACTTCTGGGCAGCTGGAATAAACTTCTCGCTAAAGCGAGCCTTGAACTGATCCCAAGTAACCTGATCCTATGGAGTAGCTGTTCTAATGGCATTCCACCAATTCATCGCTCACCCTTGCAGCTGACGAGACGCTAGCCTTCTCTTCATCGCATCCTCAAGACCCAAGTCATCGAAGATACGATCACAACTATCCATCAAATCTTGAACATCTGTGGCCGACTCCATTCCATGGAACGGCTTTCCACCAAGATTAGTGTAATCCTTGCACAACTTGGCGAAATCGACCCTAGGCGCCTGCACTACTGGGCCAACACCAACTCCGGGATTGGGAACTGCCCCTTGCACTTCTCTAAGCATATCTCTCATGAGGTTAGTAAACATCACCCTCATGTCAGCGGCATTCCCCTGGTTGGTCCCTCTACCAGCACCCCTCGTGTCTCGGCTCATCGTCAATCTGAAAAAGGGAAACGATTAACGACCCCATAGTGGTGCTAGTGCAGTGCGACTTCATTCTTATACTACTAATAGTATATATATACATAGCTTTTGAAAACCAAAATAATCACAAATACGCGCTCTCATATACGTACTAACTCTCCCTAGTGTCTTTCCCTAGGTTAACTACGCAACCTAGAGCTTTGATACCAAGTGTGACGGCCCGCCCCGCACCAACCGACATTTACTCCAAAAGTGCGCTGTACACATGTCCAGTTAGCACGGAACGGGTCGTGAGAAGGAAAGGGAAGAAGGAAATGAACATACAAAGAACCTATAGAATGTCTCACAGCGCATAGAATAAAATATAATAATAACATACTTGACATAAACAGGAGAGACAGTGCATAAGTTGAAAACCAGAACTAAACATCATAGCAGCGGAAATTCAAAATACAGCTTATTACAACTTTCAAACTGTCTCAAAGCAAAAGCAAGATAAAGGAGGTACACTACTAATGCCCAAGTAGCGACCACCAACGACACAGGGAGAATGTGTGTATATATATATATATATATATATATATATATATATCATACGTGGAAGCCTCCTGCCCGCCTCCGAATCAGCTACTCGCGCATCACCAGCTAACCTGTCTCTAGTCTGCTCATGTGAGCACCCAGAGTAATAAGAGGAGACATAAAACTCTGGGTCAGACATAAAGCCTGGTATGAGCGATAAGCATCTAAAGTGAACAATAACAGGTAGACTAAAACATACCTGAACCTGGACCTGCAACCAAAGAGTTAGCTCTACATACTGTACAACAATCTAAGGTACCATATCAAACAGTGTAAAGATACGGAGGTGGGGGAGGTGTGCATTTCATAGGGATGGCAAACAATCAAACATAGCATCCATCCTCACATCTCTCACTCAGTGCGTAAAGCATACGATATTCACCACTACGATCACCCAACATACCATGCTACGATCACTCTGCCCCATGAAGTCATAAATGGCTTCACTGCACAGATAACGTAGCCACAAATCCTTCGCTATGTCCACTTTGCCCCATGGAGTCACAAGAACCCCACTGCACTGGCTCATAGCCTTACTAATCCTTACTATGTCCACTCTGCCCCATGGAGTCACAATGACCCCACTGCACTGGCTCATAGTCTTACTACGCATCACCTTTCCCCTCAGGTCATATTGACCCTACTGCACTGATAACGTAGTCTTGCTACCATCACCTTGCCCCTCAGGTCATAATGACCCTACTGCACTGATAAGTAGCCCATCATCCGTTTTTAGTGGTGAATCGAAGTTATGAACGTCGACAACTCCTTAGCACGCGTCCCGCAGCAAAGTCCAACTCATGAAGTCCACTCATTGGTTCCTATCTGGATCCTGAGTCAATACCCTTCATTTGGACTACCTTTGCATCTCGGGTTATCAGTCTTCATCGGTTCGGTTCGGATCAGAATGCTCCTTCTTCACTGGATCGGGTCGCATCGCCGTCACCCCTGGCGGATCGGGTCGGGTCTCCAGATTGCCACGGTTCGGATCGTATCGCGGCCCTCTTTCTCTCTGCTTCGGATCGTGCTCCTCTCCTCGATTCGGATCGGAATACCCCACACGGGTCGGATCGCGCTCCTCCAGCTCGTGGCTCCCCCTGGTTCGAATCGGCGTCTCGTAGTGCATCGGTTCGTGGATGCTGCTTCCCTCTAGTCGGATCGTGACGCGAAGCACAAGTGGATCGGATCGGGTAGCAGTTCGCGGTTGGTGCTCATGGGCCTTGCGCAGATGGTTCGGTTCGGAGGAGATGACTCGACTCGTGGTGATGTCCCACGATCCCATAGGGCGATCCGATCGACCCTCACTCCCCTATCCGATCTGAATTCCTACACCTTGTCCAACGAGTTGTTTACGCCCCTCGGCGGCGTTTTCGACCATTCCAACTATTCTAGTCAATCACAAAGCATACCATACAGTCATAGAAACATGTATAATCAACCACACACATCAAAACAACAATATGATAGGTTAAAATGGATCAAACATAGCCAAAACCCCCCTATTCTCCCTTAAGCATGTTTAGGTGAAACTTATGATATGATTAGCAAAACTTAACCAAATTAACCCAAATTCACATCAGAGGTCTAAAACATCATTCCGAATTTTATAAACATTTTTCTAGAATTTTATCACGTTTAAATTCGCTAATTAACACTAATCACCCCTAATTAGCCATAATTAGTGCAAAACTATGCAAATCACTCACCTTAGCCACAAATAAACTAAGATCTGAAATAAATCTCTGATTTGATGTGAATCTCAATGCTAAACAGCAGCTCCAATGTTGATTTGGTGTAGATCTTCCTTGATTAGGGGTTGCTAAGCCAAATCCTTGACCAAAAGGTGATTTGGAGGTGATTTAGAGGTTGGAGGCCATTTTTAGGGTTCCTTGATGATAAGTGGAGGCTAGAAAACTGAAATGGAATGATCCTCTATCTCATTTCAGCCTCTCCATAACCCTAATCCCGAAATGGGTTATGGGCCTATCCACTAATCACCCGATTTGGCCCGGTTAAGCAGATTTTCACCCTCCAAACCTTATTTCAGCCATATCTCCCAAACGGTAAGTCCGTTTGGCTATTATGACCACTCTACGGAAAGGTAAACCATCAAACGAATCCAATGGAAGTGGTTTCAGGTCAAAATTCCTTTTCAATCAAAAGTTATGGCCAAAACAGTACCAACTTGGGGCAAAATGGTCATTTAAAAATCGACAAAAATCATGAACATGGGAAATGGCTCTAGTGGATGTTTTCCAAAGTTGCATGACCATACGACTTCACATGAGAGAGAAATAAATATTCTACGATCCCTCGATGCGTAGAATGTGGGTCATTACAACATTCGACTTGGGGGTCGACTACCCTCCCCCTCCATCCCCTCCCCCCCCGGCAGATTATTATATATATATATATATATATATATATGTTTAGGGCATGAATCATGTAATGAAAGTTTGAGATTCCTATGCAAGTTCAAACCTTTATGTTAAAACTACATAAGTTATGAAAACACATGTGTCATACACCTATTGTCTATGCAAGTTTAGATGAAACACCTTATTCACACATGCAAGTTCACCCCTTATGTTTAGATCTATATGCCAATTCATGTTATGACTTTTGTTCGTAAGTTAGATCAAATTTATATTCTATGCATGTTGTGATGTTTTTGTTCGTAAGTTAGATCTAATTTATATTCTATGCATGTTGTGATGTTTTCTCTTGATTCCATAAGTTAGACTATTCGAGTCTAACGTATATTTTACGTTAAACGAATGAACATACAACGTGGGGGCAATGGGATAATATTAAAAGATTTAATATTGAAAATTGGTATAAGTGCCTTAAATGGCATATAATTAATTTGAAATGTTAATTGGTATAATTTTATATACCATAAATAGATGGACATAATCAAGGTGTTAATTATGGACATAATTAAATTTGGAATTGATTGACAATTCAAATTAGGGATATTAATCCAATTTGGGGTTAAATGAAATATGTAATAATAAACCGCCTAAGACACGAGGTTAGGCTCTTTTGTGGTGTAAGACTGCCCGGACCCGCCCGGTAAATCCAGCTTCCACAAATTCTAGTCTAATGTGAGAGGTCTTAGGCATAAATTAAATGCGTGGCAGTTGTAAAGACATGAGGTTAGGCTCGTTTGTGGTGTAAGACTGCCCGGACCCGGCCGGCAAATCCAGCTGCCACAAATGCCAGTCTAATGTCGGAGGTCTCTACAAGGTTATGGTCTTAATGAATTAAGAAGCACTTAACCAGATAAACATGTAGTGGGACATGAGGGGGTTAAGTGGGTTCCTTGGGTGGCATGTGGAATTTAGTGCGTGCCTTGGGTGGCATTTGAAATACGATTAGATGCACTTAACCAAGATTGAAACATGTATGAAGACATGAATAAGAATGGGGTTAAGTGGAGAAAAACCTTAGAGGGGACCAAGCATAGGTGGAAAGCTTGTGTCATGCATGGGGGCCCTTTTCAAACCAGTAACCCATTCAGTATCTTTGTGGGCTCGACCTAAGTCGAGGACGGGACACGCGTACTGGATTTGATTATAAGAGGTCAAAACGGGTCAACGGTGGAAAAATAAGTCCAACGAGTTCATATGCGTGTGTGGGCCCAGGCTGGTAGGTAAGACGTTGTTGCATCATGTAGATATAATCCATGCATTTTTGGTTGTATCGGGTTGCCACTTTGAGGAGTGATACACCCCACTGTGGGGCCAGCACAGATATCTACGAGTTAGGGAGCCGATCAAATGGGGGTAGTGGGTACACCTAGTGGAGATAGGGGCAGACGGCACCTATGAAGGTAGCTAGAGGTACATGAAACTACCATTATCATTATTAAGTTCTGTAGGCGGGATCAACCTTTAGGGTGTTTGGTGTGGTGCAGTGTAGTAATTATCTTATAATGACTAGGTGCGACTTTAACGTTATCTTTGTTCATCTTATTTCCTTGTTTGCTCTGTCATACCCAATTGTTCACAGTTATTTCCTTATTTTCTAGCTTATGTCTTAGTCTAGTTATTTTGATAATTATATTGTTAAAGATATCACACTCGCCAGACTTTATGTCTGACCCCCTCTTCTTTCCACCTGTTTTCTTCCTCCCCCCCCCTCAAGTTTGCAAGGAAGGAATACTACAGCTTAGTGCCGATTTCCTTTAGTTGCTTGAAGAGAGTAGATGTATCGCTTTGGACTCTCTCATCTTTACGACTTTGCTTATGCTCAGTGGGGATTTATAGTGCTTCTTTATGTACTTTGAAGTTTTTGGGAAAAGACTATTGATCATGTTGTAATGGTTTTGGAGACTACTTATGTAAACTCGTTTTGTGTTATGATGCAATAAAATAAGTTTTAACTTCCGTTGTGTTGTTTTATTTACTTATTCTTGTAATTTATCTGTTATATACAACAATAACGCTTCATGGACATTGATGCATTCCCTTTGTGAGTGACATTAATGGATGTGGGGTGTTACAGATTCGATATCCAGTCGGGATATTTCGAGTCCTTGATGAATCCATTATCCTTTAATTTTTCCACTTCTTCCTTTAAGGGTGCTGACCGCTCCGAGCCTAACATTCGCCTCTTCTGCTTGACCGGTGGGTGTTTTGGGTTGATACTCAAAGAATGGCTCATAACAGCAGGCAATATCCCACACATGTCAGCGTGAGTCCAGGCAAACACATCCAGATTTGCCTTCAAAAAGTCAGCTAACTCTTTCGCTCGAATTGGATCTAGATGCGATCCAATCTTCAATACTTTTGTTAAATCCACATCATCAATGGAGATGTCCACTGTCGTTTCATTGGGAGTCGCCTTTCGATCCTCTGGTTCCCTATCCTCTCTGGGATCTATATCCTTGAGTGTGTCTCTGGGCGAGACTCTTGAGGCTGGATCCCTTAATTGCTATGCTGAATTTTCCTTCCCGGGGTGAGACGTACCCTGGGGTTCTATATTTAACCCCTTCATTAGCATCTTCAAATCTTTCATGTAGCAAGTTCGTCCCATAGCTTGGTTACCTCTCATCACCCCTACTCCTGCGTCAGTTGGGAATTTAAGCAGTATACACCAAGGTGCAATACATGCCCTATACTCCGCGAGAGCCCGTCGACCCAAGAAGGCATTGTAGGGTGACTCAACATCCAAAACTACAAATGGGAGGATTCTCACTCTCTGGCGATCTCCCTGCCCCAATGTCACAGGTATTCTACATATCCCATCGGAGCCATCGACGCCCCATTGAAGCCTCATATCCATCCTTCACATGGCTTCAAGTCTTTAGCTTCGAGTTTCATTTGTTCAAAGGCTTTCCTAAAGAGGATATTAACCGAGCTTCCATTGTCCACCAACACTTTATGAACCATAGAGGGGCCGATGGCTGTAGTAATTACCAATGGATCTTCACTGGGTGATTGAATTCCAGTGTCGACTCTACCACGGAATATGATGTCATCTGACATCGTCTTATGTTGCTTTACTGGAGTGATGTCTTCGAGGTTACTGCACTCTCCTACTTCAAGGTGCTTGGCATTAACGTACTGATCCATTGCTTTGTAACTGTGGCTAGCTAGATGAGGTCTGCCTATAATGGTATTGATAACAATTCCTTTACCTTTCTGTTGGGCTGTGGATTTGGAAGTATGTTGATTTTGGTTCGGGGCTTTCACTCCTTGCCCCCTATCCCATAAGGCAATCTTGTACTCGTCTAGCTTCCCTTCCTGCAGCAATTTCTCAACTACATCTCTCAAATGACGGCATTCATTGTTAGAATGACCGTGGGTTCCATGGAACAAACAAAACTTTCCCGTAACGATCTCTTTTTCGGTTGAGTCTTTGGGTGGTGGCTTTTTATATTGCAATACGTTGTATGTATCTAGATAAATGTTTTCCACTGTGTCACTCAACGACGAATAGTTCTCAAATGTTTTGAATCGAGGTCTTTTGCTGGCTCTGTTCCCCCGATTTCTATTCCTTCTATTGTCGTTGCCATTTCTGTTGTTATTACCCTCGTTCTTGTTACTGATGTTCACCTTGACTCTTCCTGGGCTATTGCCAGACTACTTTACTACAACATTGCTTTGAATATCTTCCTTAGAAGCCCCTTCCGATTTTCTTTTTCTATTTGCATGGGCTTCCTCTCGTCTCAAGCGAATATTAGCTTTTTCTTAAAACAATTCCCTAGTAGGGGCGATTTTCCAGACAAATAATACTCGAATTTAGTGTCAGGATCAACTCCTTCTATTAAGGCCATCAAAATGGTAGGTTCATGAGGGTCACTGACCTCGGTAACAGCCAGGTTGAAACGGTCTAAATATGACTTTAAAGATTCACCTAGGGCCTGTTTAATCCTTGAAAATTCAATGATGCTTTTAGATTTTCGTGCATGAAGACGAAATTGGTTCATAAAGCGCTCACTTAGCTCTTTAAAGGTTGATATTGATGGAGGAGGAAGTCGGGTGAACCACATAAATGCCACATCTTCTAGATAAATCGGGAAGGCTTTGCATTTTACAGCGTCTTAAACTGCTGCGGCATTCATGAACCATGCATAACTCATCAGATGTTGTCCTGGGTCGGTTCTCCCTGAATACTTATCCATTTGTGGCATGTTAAATCACCAAGGGAATTGGAAGTCCGATATATCATCCGTAAAGGGGGTGTAACTTCGCTCAATGCCCCAGTCCTCATTGGTGTATCGTCGGCTTTCGGACATGATTTGGCACACCATTGCCCATACATCGGCATTAGTTAATGTTTGCTCAGGCTCTCTGGCCCTAATGTTCGGATTACCCCTATGCTCCTGATTCTAGCGGCAGCTGCTGTACACTGTTCCCCATGCTCCTGGTCAATCATGGGAGGAAGGGGTTAGAGAAGTTGTTGTTGTGTAGGATTAGTAATATTAGGATCCCTGAGTAAGATGTGAGATCCATGCATGGGCAGCAATATAGGCTCTCTCAGGTTCGGGTCATGAGGCCCTAACACATAAGCAGCATCTTCACGGGATCCTAAAGATCCAAAGGTTAACTGATCAAGGTTTTCAGGTCGCTCAAGCAGCCTTCTTTCATGAGGATGTTCTTCATCCGAAGAAAATGAATATTCAGCAATAAGGCGGCGTGTTGGAGAAGGTGTCTTTTGCCTCCGGTGCTCACTGAGTTCCCTACTCATGGTTATCATGTTCTCTTTCATGCGAAGACTGTCATGTTTATGGGCTTCCAAAGCATTTCTAGTACTCTCGAGCACATCAAGAAAACGCAAAAAATCTCTGTGCGTGATGGGTGCAAATGGAGCAGGTTGATCATTAGTCGTCGCGGCCGGCATCAGAGCATTGGCTGGTGCTCGAGTAGAGGTACCAGCTTCAGTCATTTTCGGATCGGGTCGGAGTAGGGAAGTGGAGTCAGTTCGATTTGGAGGAGGGTTCGAGCGGCATCATTGTCTCTTCTTCGGTTCGGGGTAGAGCCATCCAGTCCGTTCGGAGCAACCGGATCAGATCGGCCTGCAATAGAACTCTACCCCCGCGACCTTGTTACAATCATGGCTTGCGAACCTTCGTTAGCTTCATTCTCCCAAGTGCCTTGCATCCCTTTTCATTTAGCCATAATGTCCAATTCTTCAATGATTAATCAGCAAATACTTGAAAATGTCGGAAACAGAGGATTAACTTCTTTGAACTTGAAGGTCCAAATAGTAGAACGACAATCCCAAAAAGTGGAGAATTCAAGGAGTTCTCAGTGAAAGCACCAGAATGTTAGATCCAAAAATGGCTCTAACACCCAGACTACCAATAACTTTTAATGAAATGAAATCAAAAAAGAAGAAAACACACGATTTATAGTGGTTTGGCGTTAAATAGCCTACGTCCAGTTTCTACTCTTTGGATTGATGATTTGAATGTAAATACAACAGTGATTCTCACCCAATTTCACTCATACAATGCATGGATTCACTCAATGTCCTCTGAAATATACCTTAAAGGATGATTGTAATTTGAAAATGGTGATGAAATTTGGTTTACAACGAATTTTTTACTCTGAAAATGCCAAAAGATCCCTTCAAATGAGCCTTGGAGGTATATTTATAGGTGGAAAATCCCCCTGGAATGGCCCTAGTTCGGATATATGTGGCCTCCATCCCATGAAAGCCGGGTTCGGATAGGATAAGACGGTGACAACACATCATGTTAGTGGGTGAACATGGGGAGAACGTGGACATAACCACTCCGCCTTTTCATAGATCGTGCGCTACAACCGCTGCTGCTCCTTGTTCTTCGATTCGGATCGGCATCTGCATAGAGGATTCAGATTGGTGCCCTCCGATCCGATCCGGTTGTGTTTTTAACATGTTTCATTCTGGTTCGTCCGTAACACAACCAAAGAGTTTGAGTCAGACCCCTCCGATCCGATCCGGATTTCTGATGTAAATTCTTTCTTCAAACTTCTTCGTTGAGCAATCTCTCAGCTTTGTGTAGCCTAACTACGAAGCGGGCTAACATGACTATACAAATTCCAAGAGCTAAACATATAACATGATTTATTTGCAAATACAAGGTTAAAACATTGATTTCACTTTATATGTGTTTCCGTTCAAAATTTATTCTATCGGAATTCATTCCTTTAATTTCCAAATCATTAACTCTTAATCAAACCAGTAATGAATTATACTCGTTCCATCTAACAAACAATCAATCAAACATGCACACCAACTCAATCAAATCATTCAATTGAATTTATATCCAACATCAATAAATACTTTGGTTCAACATACTTTAGTTTAACATATTTTAATATCAATCGATTAAATATCCAATTGATTTCCATTTAATTTCCATTGATTCAATTTTCCAATACCAAATTTATCTTATTTAATTCCAAAATTCATTCTCGACTCCACTTAACATAGTTAAGTTCCAATTTCACTTAACTTATTCTTAAGTTAAATTCTGTTTAACTCAATTCAGTATTAAAATTCTCATTTACCAATTTCGTATTGAAATTTCTTCTAGTCATACTATTCCAAATTATTATTTACTCAATTTGAATTTCATTCAAATCAATCAATCAAACAGATCAATATTTAAATAATTTGATAAAATATTTTTTTATATATATAAAAATATAATTTAGGTAAAATTATTTCATTTACCCTCTTTACAAAACAATATTGTGTCCATTATTAATTCAAATGCTTCTCAACATTTAAACTGATCAAACAACACAATACAAAACATTTGTATAAAAAATCTACAAATATGCGCTCTCATATATATACACTCAAACTCGATCTATGGTATTTCTAACCACATCCCTATCGAGTTATACCACAGACCCAAGGTTATTACTAAATCAATAGCTCTGATACCACTGTAACGACCGGACAAAATTCGTCGCCCGAATTATGACAATAATACATAAAAACTCGTATTACTTGCCAAAACCCAAGTATCAAAAACATCAGATAGTTTTTAGGAAGAATATAGAGGGTGAGATAAGAAAGAAAGAAATAATGGAATAGAAGAAGAAGAAACACAAACACAGAATCAGAGTCTCACATCGTAGCGGAGCAAAATATAATATAGAAATAAATCTTTACCGAGAGCTTAAAAAAATACTTACAACCATCAGATTACATCACATATTTTGACAGTTATAATGACATGTCCTCATATACAACAACACATAGCAGAATAAATATATCATACATCTGGACTCTTCCAGCTTGCCTCTTCACTTCATCCGATAACTTAAACCTGTACGGCCCGGTCTAACCCGAGCATTACAAACGCACGGATCAGTCTGGTGAACCAGAGTGAGAAAAACACACTAAGTTTATGGGGTAACATCCAACTTGATTTTAACATCAAAATATTTTCGAAAGAAAGGATAGTAGTAAGACCAAATCCACACATAAATATGGACGGTTTTTACCTTACTATAACCCAAAATGTTTTTTAAATCAATATATTTTCTACTATTATAATAATGTCTAATATCAAGTAAATAACAATCTAGCAGAACACTTGCATCTCACGCTCCACAGATATAGTATATAATCAAAACCACAGGCGCTTATTGGAGAATGGATTTCTGATACACCCCACCTCCGTTAAGGTCACTCACAAGGGGAATGCCTTAAATTTGGTGGAGCACTATAGGTAAAAGACACATATAATTTACAAGACAGATATATATATAAGCAGCGGAAAAAAAACTAACTTTATTTCAAACGTGGTTCATGACAAAATATTTCAGCAAACTATTCTGAATCATTACATCATAATCTCTGTGTTGATTGTTACATAAAGAAGCATAAAAAAAACTGCATAAATCCCCAAGTAGTAGTGTATCCAAAGCCATAGCCAAAGGTAAGAGGTTCCAAGCTATACATCACAGAGTCTTCAAGCTTGGAAGGATGAACGGTCCAAATTAAAATGAGTTATTCCCTCCTTGAGTACCTGAGGGGAGGGGGAGACGGAAGAAAAGAAATCGAAAAAAAATGGGTCAAACATAAGTCTGGTAAGTCCAGTGATTATTTAGCATGTAAACTGGTAAGAGAACCATGACTTGAATAAGCTGGACACAGGACAATAACAAGGAAATAAGGTAACATAGGATAAGGTAAGATAAACAGGGAAAGATAAACAAGGCAAGATAAACTAATCATACTATCGTGCTCATGTCCAAATTCTCTGCACCTACTAGATATTTCAACCATAATCGTGAGTTCAAAACCCAATGATCCCTTTTCATTGATCGGCTCCTACTCGCACGCACTTACTACTTGTGTCCTACGGCCCCGCTCGATTGTAGATACTTGTGCTAGTCCCACTATGGGGTGTATCAAATCCTATAGTGGCAACCCGACACAATTCAAGATGCACAATGTATAACTACTGATGCCCAGTGCCTGCTTTTTCAACTTCGGAGTACGTGGACGCCCGTGCTCCGTCAGAACCTACACTAACGCTCCAACCGTCGTTGTTTTGACCACTTATAATCAGCCCAGTAATCGTTCCCTACCCTTCCTAGTTCAGGGTACCATGATGCATCCATGTGGGCTACTGCTGAAATGGGTCCCCGTTACTAGGGTTTCCTTGTCAACATGTTAAATTTGGTTAAGTGTCCAAGTTAACCTAACCCCACCCATCAGTTTAGTTAATATGTTGCATTGGTTAAGTGTTGCCTTAATTAACTTAACCCTACTACTCCTGACTTAGCTTTAGTTCATTTATTAAAGCACTAACCACTCACATTAGACATGTATTGTTGCGGTTACAGGATGTGCCGGTCGGGTCTGGGCAGTTTTACACCGCAACTCAGTCTATCCTCGGGTTCTTTTGGGCTCGATGCACTAACCTCCCACATTAGATATATATTTACGGTTGCTGGATATGCCGGACGGTTCTGGGTAGTCTTACACCGTAACTCAATCTAACCTCGGGTTAGGCATATTCATCTTTTCTAAATTTACATATTTACCTCTTTATATTTATATGTAAATTATTGTCATTCAAGTCAAGCCCCACTTTCTCTTTTAAATCAAGTTCATAATTTTTGGTATAAAAATTTATACATAAAACGTTTACATGCTTATGAGCCAAATATGCCAATTATATGTAATTTCATATTTTTTCCCCCAACGTTACCCCCGTTAAACATTCGCATGAACCACATAAAATGTTAGGCTCGATACATAGCCTAACTTATACACAAAAGGGGAAAAAGAGGAACATGTAATAATTCCAACATCATAAAAATATGGATCTAACTACACATGTATCATATGAACTTGGCATAGAACAATATACATTCAATTATGAACTTGCAAATTTAGATCTACTCAGCATGAATCATGAGATAGGGGTTTAACATAGAACTACATAAACTTAAAATTAGGCATGTAGTTGTGAACTTTGCAAATTAGTTGGATCAAATCTAACATGAACCTAATCATATTAGCATGTAGTTTTGGTCATATATGTGAACATGGTTGAAATTGCATAAACATAGCAAAATTCCCAAATTTGTCATAGAACATATGGGTGCCATTACCAAATCATGCGACCCGAAATGTCATCGCCAAATTATACAACATGGTATGTCATTGCCAAATTACACAATATGATATCCATCGCCAAATTATACAATATGGAATGTCATCGCCAAAGTATACAATATGATATCCATCACCAAATTATACAATATGGTATATCATCGCCAAATTACACAATATGATATGCCATCGACAAATTATAACATTTCATTGGCAAATTATACAACGTATGGATCCAAAGCATTTAACTTTTATCATCAAATTACATACAACATGATCAAAACTTAGCATGATAAGAATCATAGTCTCAATCAATTTAGTTTTAACAAAAAGGATAGGCATAGATTTACATTAGGTGATGTTCTACATCCAGTTATTTAGTCACAGTTCAAGTATCATTTAGGTCTAGATGATAAGTGGACTTACAAAAAGGAGACTAGTCTTGAGTTCTGGGATCTGTATTCTGAAATTGAATAGCTCTCCTTTGTTGTAGACATTGAATTCTCTTAGTTGAATTAGATTTGATTTGCAATTCCTACTTGCTTTCTAGTTGAATGAGAATCGCGGCTACTCTAGGCTAAGTACTGACAGCATGATGGTATTAGGAATATTTTTGTATGGCTTTAGGGTTTAGAATTAGGTTGCTTATTTAGAAATTTGATTTAATAGGAGCCGTCAGATTAACCTAAAGCAAATCAAAGCCAGTCAAACCTATGAGAACTAACCAGAACGTGCCACACAAGCCCTAATGACACAGCAATTCGTCACAGGAGAAAACACGTCAGATTTCAGATTTGACCCGAGGGGGAGGTCGACCCCCAGGTCGACCTGTATGGAGGGAGGTTGACCCCCAGGTCGACCTGTATGGGGGGAGGTTGACCCCTGGTCAACCTCCTGGTCGACCTGGCCTTAGGCGGAAAATTTCCCTCCCAGTTCGCTTCTGCTTCTGATTTTGAATTTTCTGAACTTTATTCTGAGCTGTTTATTTAAATTCTTGAATCTTTTGAAGGTCATAACTTGTAACACCCCACCTCCATTAAGGTTACTCACAAAGGGAATTCCATAACTTCAGTGGAACATTTTAGGTAAACAGACATAGAATATCACAAGATAGATATAAAAATTTTGCAGCGGAAAATAAATAACTTTATTAAATCACCAAAATACTTTGTCACGTAATACCATGAGTCATAAAACCCTTACAATAAAACACTTCTGTCTTATATAATTAGAGTACATTGGTATTTAAAAGAAAGACATCATTCCCCATATTAAAAAGCAAGCCATATAAGAGACAGATACTCGGGCCATACTTCAGAAGTAGCTCCTAGAAGATGATATCCAAATTCTGACTAAACCTGGGTGTTTCCTCCCTGAGAACCTGGGGGGGGGGGGGGACGGAAGAAAAGAGACGAAACAAACTAGGTTAGACATACGTCTGGTGAGTCCAGTAACTTTTAGCCAGTAAATAAATAAAGGTAAACATGACAGACATACAAAGTGGATAAGAGGATTCACAATACAGATGGCAGGTATGACAGGACAAATAAGGTAATGTGTATGCATGCTTCACTACAAACTACTATGCACTAGTAAAATCAAGATGGGATGATCCCTTCCGCTAATGATGACGATGGTGGTAGTTTCGTGTATTCCTAGCGGCTGTCATAGGTGCCGCCTGCTCCTATCTCAACTAGTCGTACCCACTACCCTCCTACTATAAATTGGTAGACTTAGGGCATACGTCCGGGTATACCCTAACAACTACCATAATCGATTGGTTCCCTACTCTGCAGATACCCTGTACTGGTCCCACAACTAGGGGGTATAACTTCCCTAAAGTGGCAACCCAAGGTGTGCACAGTTATACCTACTGGTGTCACGGTCGTCTTGTCCCCCTCGGCCCGGCCCGTGCATCCACATGTCCCTGGTCAGTTTGCGCCGCCTACACAATCCGTCTCGTTTTGGATCTCTTACAATCAATCAGTAAGCGTGCCCCTTCCCCGCCTAGTACGGAGTTCTTTACTTTGATACCCTTCTGGGTTACTGACTGAAATGGGTCCCACACAACAAGATACAAGCTCTCCCCTGTGTCTTGTATCCCCACTAGGTTTTCTGCTGAATATGTATACCCTAAGGTGTCTTTAATTACATAGCCCTCAATCAGTTATGCTTACCTATAGGTGTCTTTAATACATAACCTTTAATCTACCTATCGGTTATGTTTACCTATAGGTGTCTTTAATACATAACTCTAACTCTATCTATTCCCATTAGTTATGCGTACCCCTAAGGGTGTCTTTAATACATAACTTTACTATTTTGCCCCGGTTATGTATACCATTAGGTGCCTTTAATTACATAACCCTTTTTATCTGGTTAAGTTTGTGGGCCTATATATATTACCCACCTATCCTTCAGTTGTACTTAACCCTCCCACTGATTTAGTCCTATTTATTTAATGGTTAAGTTTGTGGGCCTATATATATTAATAGTACCCACCTATCCTTCAGTTGTACTTAACCCACCCACAATCCAACTCATTTTACTTAACCCTAAATTATGTCTATCATCATACAGTCCACATGTATTAAGTTAGGTTAAGTAGTCTTTTCTTATTACCATGTCCAACTATGGTTATATTGGGCTAGACCTTCCACATTAGGCGTACAACATGTGGATGCTGGATATGCCGGTCGGGTCTGGGCAGTCATATTCCACAGTTGGGTCTAACCTCGTGTCTTAGCCCGAGTCGTATTCACACACTTAGACCTCTCACATTAGGTTCAACATTAGTGGTTGTTGGATATGCCGGTCGGTTCCGGGCAGACTTCCACCACTAATGTAACCTAACCTCGTGTCATAAGTGCTAATTAAATTTTCAGATTTTAATTACTTAAAAATTCCTCTTTTGATTAATTAAGTTAATTAATTAATCCTTTCCTTTTTATAGGTGTCAATACCTATTTTATTAACAATTTGATTTTCCTATCTATAAATGGTCATATTCAAATTATACTATTTTTACTCAACTTTACCTATGTCATAATAGGTAATTATTTGTATATTATTATGTGTCCAATTTACATAATCACTTTGTAAATTATGCCTATTACAAATTCCCCTTTTTCCCCGTTTCTTAACTAGCGTAATCACGTGCATTTTGGCGTTATCGAGGCTACAAAGTAGCCTCGCCACAACAATAAAATAAAGGGAATGACAAGGTTGTTGTTTTAGTACAATTTTTGGCATAAGCATGACAACTAGGGAAAATGACATGATAACTTCGCATATAATTATGATTCACCACATAATTAACAACTTGCATAGTTTCATGATTTTGCAACATAACAACTTGCATAGGTTCATGGTTTTCAACATAACAACTTGCATAGGTTCATGAATTAACAACTCACATAGGTTCACAACATAACAACTTGCATAGATGACTTTCATAGATTCATTATTCACAACATAACAACTTTCATAGGTGACTTACATAGGTTCATGATTTAGAACATAACAACTTGCATAGGTTCATGATTCACAACATAATGACAAGCATAAGTGACTTGCATAGGTTCATGATTCACAACATAACATCTCGCATAGGTGACTTGCATAGGTTCATGATTTACAACATAACAAGTTGCATAGGTGACTTGCATAGGTTCATGATTTACAACATAACAACTAGCATATGTGACTTGCATAGGTTCATGATTCACAACATAATAACTTGCATAGGTGACTTGCATAGGTTCATGATTCACAACATAACAACTAGCATAGGTGGCTTGCATAGGTTCATGATTCACAACATAACAACTTGTATAGGTGACTTGCATAGGTTCATGATTCACAACATAACAACTAGCATAGGTTCATGAATTCATCATACAATAACTTGCATAGGTAATTTGCATAGGTTTATAAATTTCACTTGCATGATTTCATGACTCACCACAACAATAAACTTGTATAATTTCATGATCCAAAACAACAATAAACTTGTATAATTTCATGATCCATAACAACAATAAACTTGCATAACAACATATACCCAAATCATAGTCTACCACAATTCACTTTTATCTATTTAAACCTAAAAGTGACTAGAACTCGCAGAAAAAGGGGTCTTGAGTTCTGGGATCTGAATTCTGTAATTGATTAGCGTTCCCTTGTTGTAGACAATTTCGTTGTTGAGATTAGACTTTGATTTGATTTGAAGTGTTGTCTTTAATTTGCTTCTAGTTGGTGGCGGCAACTCTAGGGTTTGGAGTGACAACATGACGACCATTGATCTAATTTTGATTTAATTTAGGGTTTGAGTCTACCCATATTTATATAGAATTTCAATTTAATTATAGCCGTCGGATGATCTTAGGGTTAATCAAAACTACTCAATCAGGATAGGGTGACACCTCAGCCCTAATGACTCAGCAAGGAGTCAGAAAGGACTCGGCAATGAGTCATAGTGTGGATCAGATCGCACCAGAAAGCTGTGCAGGCTTTCTGCTCGGCCTGGGCGCACTTGGGAAGTGCGCCAGTGTATTTTTGTACTGGCGCACTTCCCAAGTGAGCCATGCATTTTTTTTCTTCTTCTATTTTTTCCGCCTAACTTCGTTCGTCCATATCTCCATCATATGGTGTCCGTTTTACGCAAATTCGGACTCTATCTCAAGCAGAATTCTGAGTCGAACGCAATGGTGCAACCCGTTTCCCTTAGTTCCCATATTTGAAATTAAGTATTCTTAAATTTATTTAATTTCATTATTCAAAAATTCAGGGTGTTACATTCTCCACTACTTAAAGGATTTCGTCCCCGAAATCTTCAAGTAAAGAAGAATGTGTACTACCATCCAATCACCCATCTACTCAACCATCATCCAAAAGCATCCATTGTCCTTAGAAAACTTCTAATGTTGTATGAACATATGCAAAAGTGTGTGTGTGTATGTTCCTTATCTAATGCAAAGATTAGGCGGTCCACTGATTCAGTTGACCTCCTTAATGCGAATTATGTCAGTGCCATGAGTCCAACATGTATGCAATTTTCCTATTTGATACATATTATCTCTTCATGTGTGCACAAACATTCATCGAAATGCAGCATCCATATGATATCACAACCGTTATACATCCATTACCCTAAATACGCACACATTTTTATATGCAACATGAAAGTGATTTGAGCCGATCTAGTGCTAATGTGTGTGTAAATGCATCCACAAGCAACCACTAGCAAACACTTGCATCCACTTGCAACCATCAAACATAACATGTCTCAAACACATATTTACATCCATGGATTTCCTATCTAAAGGTCGAAGACTCGGTTGATAGGATACAAACAAATGATATAACTAAAACAAAAGCTCTGTTCCCATTTGACATCGGTTAAGAGAATAATTCCCTAAGTCTCAGCCCCGAAGACCGAAATCAACATCAGACTGACACTCGGAGGATTACCCCTAATAAACAATCAAAACTAGAAATCAACTTCATGTTTCGAGTAGAAACCCCTATCCTTCAGAAATATTCAGATAATTACAGACTACTGGTACGGATCAGATTACAGAATGATTCTCAAAAAGCTAAGCATAACAGACCCTTGCAGGTCACAAGAAACTTTGGGGGTCTTCCCATGAAAAATTGGAAACTTAACGACCCTCCTCTCAAAATCTAGAACAGCCCTCTACATAGAAAGCTGGTCCATTTAGAACCAACCCATAGCCCATAAACTTGAGCACACAAATGTCACATTCAAATTTTTGATGCCTAACACAGATAATTTCAACCCCTTACAAATCACCAATAAATGAGACGAACCACCAAAGGGGTTTGAAACAACTACGGGATCAGAAACAAGACTAGTATTAAAGTGCAGAGTCTCAATGCCAGAATCCAAAAGAGTCTTAACTTCATAATCAGATAAGGAAATTAAACCTTTTACATAAATTTTTCCTATGTCTATCCATCTGCCACGAGAGCATCCACCTACGCTCAAGAAGATTCTACCCTTTGCCCTTGCCTTCTTGGGAAATCCTAGATCAGATGTCCTGTGTCATGGCACCGAAAACGACCAACCTTCTTACATGTTAACAAGCCTTTCTCTAAGTTGCCCCCATCGCGCGGAAAACCCTATGAAGCCCGAAAGAGGGCCGTAGTTGGAATAACTGCGGCTACAAATGGAAGTTAGGCACTTCTTTGCCCTTCGACAAACGCCATAGTCTCATCATGCCTACGTGACCATGTCGCGATGAGGTTACCTCCCAGAAAGCCAGGAGCCCCAGAGACTCTGAAAAGAAGGAAAACAAGGATTGAACAAAAAATCAGAAGATAGACATATGGCTTTGGGGACTATGTTTTTCAAAACAAACTTTCCTTTTTGAAAATACTTTCTTTTAAAACTTTTTTGAAAAATATTTTCCAAACTTTTATCTAATCTGGTAACCTTCAGCTCTGATACCAAGTGTAACACCCCACCTCAATTAAGGTCACTCACAAAGGGAATGCCTTAACTTCAGTGGAGCGTTTTAGGTAAATAGACACAGAATATCACAAGACAGATATAAAAATTTTGCAGTGGAAAATAAACAACTTTATTAAATCACCAAAATACTTTGTTACGTAATACCATGAGTCATAAAACCCTTACAGCAAAACACTTCTGTCTTATATAATTAGAGTACAAAGGTATTTAAAAGAAAGACATCATTCCCCATATTAAAGAGCAAGCCATATAAGAGACAGAGACTCGAGCCATACTTCAGAAGTAGTTCCTAGAAGATGATATCCAAATTCTGTCTAAACCTGGGTGTTTCCTCCCTGAGAACCTAGGGGAAAGGGGGAACGAAAGAAAAGAGGCGAAACAAACTAGGTCAGACATATGTCTGGTGAGTCCAGTAACTTTTAGCCATTAAATAAATAAAGGTAAACATGACAGGCATACAAAGTGGATAAGAGGATTCACGGTACAGATGGCAGGTATGACAGGACAAATAAGGTAATATTACCCACCTACCCTTCAGTTGTACTTAACCCTCCCACTGATTTAATCCTATTTATTTAATGGTTAAGTTTGTGGGCCAATATATATTAATATTACCCACCTACCCTTCATTGTACTTAACCCACCCACAATCCAACTCATTTTACTTAACCCTAACTTATGTCTATCATCATACAGTCCACATGTATTAAGCTAGGTTAAGTAGTCTTTTCTTATTACCATGTCCAATTATGGTTATATTGGGCTAGACCTCCCACATTAGGCCTACAACATGTGGATGCTGGATATGTCGGTCGGGTCCGGACAGTCTTATTCCACAGTTGGGTCTAACCTCGTGTCTTAGCCCGAGTCTTATTCACACATTTAGACCTCTCACATTAGGTTCAACATTAGTGGCTGCTGGATATGCCGGTCGGGTCCGGGCACTCTTCCACCACTAATGTAACCTAACCTCGTGTCATAAGTGTTAATTAAATTTTTAGACTTTAATTACTTAAACATTCCTCTTTTGATTAATTAAGTTAATTAATTAATCCTTTCCTTTTTATAGGTGTCAACACCAATTTTTTAACAATTTGATTTTCCTATCAATAAATGGTCATATTCAAATTATACTATTTTTACTCAACTTTACCTATGTCATAATAGGTAATTATTTATATATTTCCCTACTAGAATTATGTGTCCAATTTACATAATAACTTTGTAAACTATGCCTATTACAAATTCCCCTTTTTCCCCGTTTCTTAACTAGCGTAATCACGTGCATTTTAGCGTTATCGAGGCTACAAAGTAGCCTCGCCACAACAATAAAATAAAGGGAATGACAAGGTGGTTTTTTTAGTACAATTTTTGGCATAAGCATGACAACTAGGGAAAATGACATGATAACTTCGCATATAATTATGATTCACCACATAATTAACAACTTGAATAGATTCATGATTTTGCAACATAACAACTTGCATAGGTTCATGGTTTTCTACATAACAACTTGCATAGGTTCATGAATTAACAACATAATTATTAACTCACATAGGTTCACAACATATCAACTTGCACAGGTGACTTGCATAGGTTCATGATTCACAACATAAAAACTAGCATAGGTGACTTGCATAGGTTCATGATTCACAGCATAACAACTCGCATAGGTGACTTGCATAGTTTCACGATTTACAGCATAACAACTCGCATAGGTGACTTGCATAAGTTCATGATTCACAACATAACAACTAGCATAGGTGACTTGGATAGGTTCATGATTCACAACATAACAACTTGCATAGGTGAATTGCATAGGTTCATGATTCACAACATAACAACTAGCATAGGTGACTTGCATAGGTTCATGATTCACAACATAACAACTTGCATAGGTGACTTGCATAGGTTCATGATTCACAACATAACAACTAGCATAGGTTCATGAATGCATCACACAATAACTTGCATAGGTAACCTGCATAGGTTTATGAATTTCACTTGCATGATTTCATGATTCACCACAACAATAAACTTGTATAATTTAATGATCCACAACGACAATAAACATGTATAATTTCATGATCCATAACAACAATAAACTTGCATAAAAACATATATCCAAATCATAGTCTACCACAATTCACTTTTATCTATTTAAACCTAAAAATGACTAGAACTCACAGAAAAAGGGGCCTTGAGTTCTGGGATCTGAATTCTGTAATTGATTAGCGTTCCCTTGTTGTAGACAATTTTGTTGTTGAGATTAGACTTTGATTTGATTTGAAGTGTTGTCTTTAATTTGCTTCTAGTTGGTGGTGGCTACTCTAGGGTTTGGAGTGACAACATGACGGCCATTGATCTAATTTTGATTTGATTTTACGGTTTGAGTCTACCCATGTTAATATAGAATTTCAATTTAATTATAGCCGTCGGATGATCTTAGGGTTAATCAAAACTACTCACTCAGGATAGGGTGACACCTCAGCCCTAATGACTCAGCAAGGAGTCAGAAAGGACTCGGCAATGAGTCATAGTGTGGATCAGATCGCACCAGAAAGCTATGCAGGCTTTCTGCTCGGCCTGGGCGCACTTGGGAAGTGCGCCAGTGTATTTTTGTACTGGCGCACTTCCCAAGTGCGCCAGTGCATTTTTTTCTTCTTCTGTTTTTTCCGCCTAACTTCGTTCGTCCATATCTCCATCATATGGTGTCCGTTTTACACAAACTCGGACTCTATCTCATGTAGAATTCCGAGACGAACGCAATGGCGCAACCCATTTCCCTTAATTCCTACATTGAAATTAAGTATTCTTAAATTTAGTTAATTTGATTATTCGAAAATTCGGGGTGTTGCATAACTCCTTCATACAGAGTCTGATTTACGCAAATTCGGACTCTATCTCAAGAAGAATTCCGAGACGAACGCAATGGCGTAACCCGTTTCCCTTAATTCTTACAATTGAAATTAATTGTTCTTTAATTCGTTACTTTAATGTTTACAGAAAATACGGGGTGTTACATTCTTCCCTCCTTAAAGGATTTCGTCCCCGGAATCTTCAAGTCAAGAAGAACGTATATCCTACCATCCAATCGTCCATCTACTCAACCATCAAACACAGGCTTCCATTGTCCTTAAAAGGCTTCTAATGCTTCATGATCATATGCATAGTTTGTGTACATGTCCTTATCTAATGCAAAATCGGGCGGTCCACTGATTCAGTTGACCTCCTTAATGCAAATTATGTCAGTGTCATTCGTCCATTATGTACGCAATCTTCCCTAATCATACTTTCTACATGAGTGCACAATCATTCATACAAATGCAACATCCACATGATAACACATCAAGCTTCAATCATATACAAGTACATATATGCATATGCAATATAAAAGTGACTGAGCCGATCTAATACCTAATGTATATGCATCCATGAGAAACCACTAGCAATCACTTGCAACCACTTGCAACCATCAATCATAACTTGTTTCAAATACATGTTTACATCCATTGGTTTCTACCTAAGGATCGAGAACAACACTGAGGAAAATACTAAAAAGATAGATATGAGCATAAACAAACTTAAGGAAAAAGAGATCAAAGATGTACCCTCAAAAAGAAAAGGGTAGGCTGCGTGTATCTTGGCCTCAGTCTCCCAAGTCGCGTCTTCCTCAGCGTCATTCCATTGAACTTTTGAAAGTTTGACTTCACGGTTGCGTAGATTTTAGACTTCTGTACCCAAGATACGAGTTGGAACTCTTCTCACAGTCGCCTCTCATTCTACTTCTACTTCCTCTAATATGCTTGGTTCCACCACTTCCGCAGACTCATGTAAGCACTTTCGTAAGTGAGAAACGTGAAAGACATATGAACTCTAGACAATCTTTTGGGCAGCTCTACCAGGTAATCCATCTTCCCAATCTTCTCAATTATAGGAAACGACACTACAAATCTTGGTGCCAACTTTCCTGTGGATCCGAAGCGAATGACATTCCTCAAAGGAGGTACTTTAAGGAAAACCCTGTCCCAACGTCAAACTCAGGGTCGGTCCTTCTTTTATCTGTGTAGTGCTTCTGTCTATCTTGGGCAGTCTTCATTCTTCTTCGTTTCAAGTCTACTTTCTCTGAAGTTTCTCTAATCATATCTGGTCCAAATATGAGCTTGTTTGTAGACTCCCACCAACAAGTTAGTGATCGGCACGGTCTTCCATATAAAGCTTCGAAGCGTGCCATGCCTATGGTGGCTTTGTAGCTATTGTTGTAGGAAATCTCCAACAAAGGAAGATGATACTCCCATGTTCCCCCGAAGTCAAGAATGCATAATCTCAAGAGGTCTTCTAATACTCTGTTCACCCTTTCCGTCTGACCATCGGTTTGGGGGATATAGGCCGTGCTTAAGCATAACTATGTGCCTACAGCCTCTTGCAAGCTTTTCCAAAACTCACTCGTAAAGATAGGATCTCGGTCACTCACAATGCTGGAGGGTATCCCATGGAGTCGAACTATCTCTTTAAGATAAATGGATGCTAAAGATGAGGTAGTCATCCTACTTTTAATGGGTATAAAGTGAGCGCTTTTTGTGAGCCTGTCCACTATTACCCAAATACTGGTATTGCCCCTTCTTGACCTAGGCAACCCATCAATAAAGTCCATTGAAATGCTATCCCGTTTCCATTGTGGGACCTCTAGAGGATGAAGCAAACCATTAGGCTTCTTTTGCTCTGCCTTGACTTGCTGGCATATTAAGCACTTAGAGACGAATTCAGCTACATCCTTCTTCATGCCATTCCAAAAGAAAATCCTTTTTACGTCTTTATACATCTTGTCTCCACCTGGGTGTATGGTCAACTTGGATAGGTGTGCCTCTTCGAGAACCTTCTTCACCAAATCCCTTGCTTGTGGGACGCAAAGCCTTCCATCCCGCTTTAACCAACCCTTATCATCGATGGAGTATCTATTGAGGTGACTAGAAGTCTTACCCCTAATTAGCTTATCCATCACGTCAACTAGCTGAGGGTATTCATGTTGCGTGACTCCTATTAAGTCCAAAAGAGCAGGCCGCACCTCTAGCGATGCTAACAAGCCAGTCACATGATCGATGGAGGGTCTAAAGTCAAAGTTGGTTATGTATTCCAAGCTCTGCCTTTCTACATAGGGAGGGCTTAAAGTCAGTTTCTTTCTACTCAAGGCGTCTGCTACTACATTGCCCTTGCCAGGGGTATAGGAAGTCTCGAAATCGTAGGATGCCAAGAATTCCATCCACCTTTGTTGCTTCAAGTTAAGATCTTTCTACGAGAAAAGGTACTTCAATGATTTATAGTCGGTATACAATTAAAATTTCTCACCGACGGCACCAAGACTTAAGCGCAAAGACGATGGCAGCCAACTCAAGATCGTGGGTTGGGTAGTTTTTCTCATGTACTTTCAACTGTCTACCTCCATAAGCTACTACCTTCCCTTCTTGCATTAAAACAACACCTAGTCCTGTACCACATGCATCTGTGTATACGGTAAACATCTTTCTCTCATCCGGCAATGTCAGAACTAGGGCTATTGTTAGAGCTCTCTTTAATCGTTGGAAAGCAATATCGCAATCTAAATCCCAATTGAAAGTTAGGTTCTTCATTGTCAACTTTGTAAGTGGAACTGAGATTTTCGCAAAGACTTAGATGAACTTTCGGTAAAGCCAGCTAGCCCGAGGAAGCTTCGGATTTCGGTCGCATTCCGTGGAACCTTCCAATCTTGCACCGCAACTACTTTTGCGGGGTCCAAAGCTAACCCTTCCTTGGATACCACATGTCCAAGAAATATCACTTCTTCTCTCCAAAAGTGCCATTTGGAGAATTTGGCTTTCAACTGATGTGCTCGAAGAGTGTCCATGACTTCTTTTTAATGCTGAGCATGCTCTTCCTCACTCTTTGAGAAAATCAAAATGTCATCTACGAAGACCACCACAAACTTATTGAGGAACTCCCTGAACACCCTGCTCATCAAGTCAACGAAATAAGCGGGTGTATTTGTCAGGCCAAAAGGCATGACAAGCCACTCGAAGAAACCATCTGTGTTTCTGAATGCAGTCTTATCAAAATTGTCTTCAGCCACTCTTAGCTGATGAAATCCGATAGCCAAATCTAGTTGGGAGAAAACCAATGCACCTACAAGCTGATCGAACAAGTCATCTATTCTTGAGAGTGAGTGCCTATTCTTCTTGGTCAGCTTGTTTAGCTCCCGATAGTCAACACATAGGCGAAGCGAACCATCCGCTTTAGTTGCGAACACTACTGGAGCACGCCATTCAAAAATACTCTGCCTTATAAACCACTTCTCAAGCAACTCTTTAACTTGCTTGCTGAGTTCTTTCCTCTCCCTTGGAGCCATGTGTCTAACGGGTAAAGCAATGAGTTTTCCATTATCAACGAGGTATATGCGGAAGTCTATCTCCTGCTTCGGAGGTAACCCCTTCACCTCTTCAAAGACATCCGAGTATTCACGGACTACTCTAACAGACTACAAATTCTCAACAGACGCATCAAGAGATTCTAGATAGCTAAGCATAACAGAGTTCATGGGATTACCAAAAATTTCGAGAGTGTTACCGAGGCGAGTCATGAGTCTAACCACTCTCTTTTCACAATCGAGGACGACACCATTACTGGATAGCCAATCCATGCTTAGAATCAACCCATAGCCCGTGAAGCCCAAAACATAAGCATTGCATTTAAACCCCACACTTAGTATAGAAATTTCCAAATCCAAATAAGTCATTGACAAATAAGTTGAGCCCCCAATTGGATTTGAAACAACCAAGGGATCCTCTACTAAACTGGTGTCTAGGTGCAGAGATTCAACTAAAGCAGTAAATATAAAAGAGTGCGATGCGCCAGAATCAAAGAGTGTACGAACAGGATGATCAAAAAGATAAACTAAGCTCTCAACAGAAACATTTCTACCTCGTTCTTGCGGAGGTGCCATGAGAGCGTGAACCTGCCCTCCAGAAGTAGATCCAGCTCTCTGCCCTTGCCCTTGCTTTCTTGGGCAGTCCCTAGCCATGTGTCCCATCTCGCCGCAATGGAAACAGCCAACCATCTTCCTTTTCTTCTTCCTGCAGTCCTTAACTAGATGTCCAGGAATGCCACAAAAATTACCCTTCCTCTTGTCACGGGGTTTGTTGTTCTTCCCACCCTTCTTGGAATCTGTCTTCTTGCTCTGTGATCCTTCCCCTTACTTATCCTGAGATGCTTCCGCCATTGTCTCCTTCTTGCCAACCTTATCTTCTTCTTGTAACAGTGCCATGTCCACTAGTCTCTCATAAGTCGCACCCATAGGTATATGGGACATGGCTACGCTGTGCAGTGGCTCATTAAATCCTTTAACAAAACAGAGAGCCTTCTTATGTGGAGTGTTTACTAACTCCAATCCAAACCTAGCCAACTGGTTGAATTGGTTAACGTATTCCTTGACCGACATACCCCCTTGTTTGAGAGCTAAGAACTTCTCCATCTGTAGGCTTCGTTCAGCTTATGAGAGGAATTTCATTTCAAACCTCATTCTAAAATCCATCCAAGTTCAATTGGTCTTTCAGCGTTAGTAACTTCCCACCAATAGGAAGCTTCGTCTTTGAGCAACCATACCGCCAACTGTATCTTCTGCCTATCATCCACTTCGAAGATATCGAACAAATCCTCAGTTTCTTTGAGCTAGTTTCTTGCTTCCATGAAGTATTCATTTCCATTGAAGTTCTTTCCACCCATGGCTCGAAAATCCCTACTGATTTTTGAGAAAGCATTTGCACATGGAGGAGGAGGATGAACCGTTGCAGCCGGGGGAAGAGGAACGTCTGCTGGGCCTGCGGCATTAGCCCAAGCCTCTAGGAACCTTCTGAACCAGCCAGGTACCGACAGCCCTCTGGAAGGTTAAGATCCCCAAACATGACGAAACAAAAAAGGAAAGATTCAAAACAAAGCATAAAAAGATAGTGCATATGGCTTTGGGGGATTATGCCTTTTTAAAGTAAAACACTTTTCTTGAAAATTGCTTCTTCAACCTTCTTTTTTTTTTCAAAATTTTTATCTAATCTGGTAAACCTTTGCTCTGATACCAAGTGAAACACCCCACCTCCGTTAAGGTCACTCACAAAGGGAATGCTTTGACTTTGGTGGAGCACTATAGGTAAAAGACACAGATAATTTACAAGACAGATATATATAAGCAGCGGAAAAAAAACTAACTTTATTTCAAACGTGGTTCATAACAAAATATTTCAGCAAACTGTTTCAAACCAACTTCCAAATCATTACATCATAATCTCTATGTTGATTGTTAGATAAAGAAGCATAAAAACAAAATAAAACTGCATAAATCCCCAAGTAGTAGTGTATCCAAAGCTATAGTCAAAGGTAAGAGGTTCCAAGCTATACATCATAGGGTCTTCAAGCTTGGAAAGATGAATGGTCCAAATTAAGCTGAGCTATTCCCTCCTTGGGTACCTGAGGGGGGGAACGGAAGAAAAGAGAGCGAAAGAAAATGGGTCAGACATAAGTCTGGTAAGTCCAGTGATTATTCAGCATGTAAACTGATAAGAGAACCATGACTTGAATAAGCTGGACACAGGACAATAACAAGGAAATAAGGTAACATAGGATAAGGTAAGATAAACAGGGCAAGATAAAGAAGGCTAAATAAACTAATCATACTATTGCACTCATGTCCAAATTCTCTGCACCTACTAGATATCTCAACCATTATCGTGAGTTCAAAACCCAGTGATCCCTTTTCATTGATCGGCTCCTACTCGCACGCATTTACTACTTGTGTCCTACGGCCCCGCTCGATTGTAGATACTTGTGCTGGTCCCACCATGGGGTGTATCAAATCCTATAGTGGCAACCCCACACGGTTCAAGATGCACAGTATATAACTATTGATGCCCAGTGCCTACTTTTTCCACTCAGGAGTACGTGCACGCCCGTGCTCCGTCGGAACCTACACTGACGCACCAACCGTCGTTGTTTTGACCGCTTATATTCATCCCAGTAATTGTGCCTCACCCTTCCTAATTCATGGTACCATGATACATCTATGTGGGTTACTGCTGAAATTGGTCCCCGTTACTAGGGTTTTCTAGTCAACATGTCAAATTTGGTTAAGTGTCCAAGTTAACGTAACCCCACCCATCAGTTTAGTTAACATGTTTCATTGGTTAAGTGTTGCCTTAATTAACTTAACCCTAGCACTCCTGACTTAGCTTTAATTCATTTATTAGAGCACCAACCACTCACATTAGACAGGTATTGTTGCGGTTACTAGATGTGTCGGTCAGGTCCGGGCAGTTTTACACTGCAACTCAGTCAAACCTCGGGTTCTTTTGGGCTCGATGCACTAACCTCCCACATTAGATATAATTATTACAGTTGCTGGATGTGTCGGGCAGTTCCTGGCAGTCTAACACCGTAATACCTCTTTATATTTATATGTAAATTATTGTCATTCAAGTCAAGCCCCGCTTTCTCTTTTAAATCAAGTTCATAATTTTAGGTACAAAAATTTATACCAATTTATGCCATAAAACATTTACATGTTTATGAGCCAAATATGCCAATTATATGTAATTTCATATTTTTCCCCCAACGTTACCCACGTTAAACGTTCGCATGAACCACATAAAATGTTAGGCTCGATACATAGCCTAACTTATACACAAAAGGGGAAAAAGAGGAACATGTAATAATTCAAACATCATAAAAATATGGATCTAACTACACATGTATCATATGAACTCTGCATAGAAAAATATACATTCAATTATGAACTTGCAAATTTAGACCTACTCAACATGAATCATGAAATAGGGGTTCAACATAGAACTACATAAACTTAAAATTAGGCATGTAGTTGTGAACTTTGCAAATTAGTTGGATCAAATCTAACATGAACCTAATTATATTAGCATGTAGTTTTGGTCATATATGTGAACATGTTTGAACTTGCATAAACATAGCAAAATTCCCAAATTTGTCATAGAACATATAGGTGCCATTACCAAATCATGCGACCCGAAATGTCATCGCCAAATTATACAAAATGGTATGTCATTGCCAAATTACACAATATGATATCCATCGCCAAATTATACAATATGGAATGTCATCGCCAAAGTATACAATATGATATCCATCACCAAATTATACAATATGGTATGTCATCGCCAAATTACACAATATGATATGTCATCGCCAAATTATAATACTTCATTGGCAAATTATACAACATATGGATCCAAAGCATTTAACTTTTATCATCAAATTACATACAACATGATCAAAACTTAGCATGATAAGAATCATAGTCTCAGCCAATTTAGTTTTAACAAAAAGGATAGGCACAGATTTACATTAGGCGATGTTCTACATCCAGTTATTTAGTCACAATTCAAATATCGTTTAGTTCTAAATGATAAGTGGACTTGCAAAAAGGAGACTAGTCTTGAGTTCTAGGATCTATATTCTGAAATTGAACAGCTCTCCTTTGTTGTAGACGTTGAATTCTCTTAGTTGAATTAGATTTGACCTGCAATTCCTACTTGCTTTCTAGTTGAATGAGAATCGCGGCTACTCTAGGCTAAGTACTGACAGCATGATGGTCTTAGGAATATTTTTATGTGGCTTTAGGTTTTAGATTTAGGTTGCTTATTTAGAAATTTGATTTAACAGGAGCCGTCAGATTAACCTAAAGAAAATCAAGGCCATTCAAACCTAAGAGAACCATCCATAATGTGCTGCACAAGTCCTAACGACACAGCTATTCGTCACAGGAGAAAACACGTCAGATTTCAGATTTGACCCGAGGGGGAGGTCGACCCCCAGGTCGACCTGTATGGGGGGAGGTTGACCCCCTGGCTGACCTCCTGGTCAACCTGGCCTTAGGCGGGAAATTTCCCACCCAGTCCGCTTCTGCTTCTGATTTTGAATTTTGAATTTTCTGAACTTTATTCTGAGTTGTTTATTTAAATTCTTGAATCTTCTGAAAGTCATAACTCCTTCATACGGAGTCCGAATTATGCAAACTCGGACCTTATATCAAGTAGAATTCCGAGACGAACGCAATAGCGTAACCCGTTTCCCTTAATTCTTACATTTGGAATTAATTATTCTTTAATTCATTACTTTAATATTTTTACAGAAAATACGGGGTGTTACAATTTCCAACTATGGCAAGGTATGGGACCACCTTACGGCAATGTACCTATGGAGATGAACACATTGGGGATTCAACAAGAACATCTTGCAACCACGGCTAAACATGATCGGCCCCTCACTTTGCTTGAGTGTACCGAATATATCATTACCACGGTTGGGGGCCAGCCAACTGAACCGATAGCATACATACAGAAAATAAAAAGGGACAACCGAAGGCATTTAAATTCACCAGATTAGGTAATGAATATACCCTTTTGATGAGTTCGATCAACATAGCCATACGACCTACCCGATTTTATACCATTTCCCGGTTGATGAGGCTCGAGGTCCAAATTAATTAATTAATTAATTAATTAATGAGTTTATTTATTTTTATTTAATTTATAACATCTGACTTCCCCTTCAGAACAGCACATCTCCAACCACTTTGAATGCCACATCATCAGATCTGCTGGATATCACTTAATGTTGATTTCTACAAAAAACACTCTGAGCGTTAAGCTAAAGAAGGTGTCCAGTCTTCTCCGCCACCATTAAAGATACGTTTGTAGAAAATCAATATATGTGATCCCTTTGGAACTACTTTGTCAGACACTCGTCCATACAAGTCATCCAGGAACAGGATGAACTGAAGGCACCCTCCAACCACATCTTATATAGGTATCACCCCAAGGATCAGTAGTGAGTAGTCCTTGTAATCCGCAAAAACCCAACCACGACCGAATCACAACAAAATACCTCTGCGTTGCAACATAGAGAATATTCAAGAAGCAATCCTTTCGCTTATGAAGATACATGGTCTTCTATTGCTCCATCTTCTATCTTCAACGTACTTGCTTGTTAGGAATGGTTTTCGAATATAAATTCGATCCCGGTCTTTCCGAACAAACAATCGTATTGGCCAAATTTGATAGTCGGTGATTTAAGTATCAAATAAAAAATTTTGAAAATAAATTGAGTATACTAATTTAGTACTTGGCATTATTTGGCCTTTTTAATTAAATACAATTAACGAAGGTTAAGGGAAAACTCTTTAAAATATATTGATATTACGAATATCGCTTTCTCTATTCTTACTTAACGTAAGATAAATTTCAAAACCATTTTATTATAATACTTAGGAAAATATCCTATAACCATAACTAATTTTCTAATTTATTATCATTTCAAATATTTCCTATATCATTTCTGATTATCTTTAATTGAAAAAAATCACTTCATCTTTACATTCTTAAAATAATGTTATGAATCTCTTTTGTTTCATTATCTGGATATAACCAACACTTATTCTTTTCGATTAACCCCATTTCAAAACTCTAGTTTTAATTTCCTTTTAACTCGAAAATATCGTTATATTTTCACACACTCTTCTTTATTTCCTTCATTTCGGGAATTCTTTATTTCCGTTACTTTGGAAATTACAATTTATATCCTCGAATCTTTTTATTTCCCTTACTTTAGGAATCTCATTATATATTATCAAACCTCGTAGTTTATATTGCGTTATTATTTCTCCTATGGAAATAAAAAATTGTTCTTAACCTCTTTCCCATTACAAACTAGTATCATCCTTAAAAAATCCTGAAGTCATTCAAGTTGGGGTATTTGAATTACCTCTCAGACCATGATCTACAACGTTCTTATCCTAAGATAGGTACAAGTTGTAATTCAAAAATCGATATTTATTCTAATATCAACAATTCTCATTAAACAACTTTATTTAAAATATGGTTTTTAAAACACCTTTTTACCGTTCCTTTTTGAAAATCTCATTTCAATTTCGACCATTTTACTTAATTTCATTATTAAGTATCGCCAAATCAGATCACACTTTGACTTCTCACTTCCTTTCGTAAACTTTTTTTTATCAAATTTCAAGGTTATTATAAACCCCTTTTTATCTTGATTTCCATTTTCCTTCTTATTTCAAATGTTGAGTAAACATTTAAGCCCTCGTATGCGCTTATAATTCCTTTTATAACTTCGTTATAAAATTCGGTTTTTATATCGAAAACTAGTTTATAAACTCTTTTCCAAACTCAAACATACTCCAATTCTAAATCGGTTACTTACTTAAATGTATTTCATTTAAGAAGTAATTACTTAACTGATTGAAATAATACTTTACTTTATTATTAACTAGAATTAGTATTAAATTTCTTTTTAAAATCATATTCAAGTTAAACAACTATATTCTAAATTATTTCATTTCTAATTGGCACAACTAATTTAATTAAATATTCAGTTTAATTAAAGCAGTTGTCTTGGTCAACTCTAAAACATGAGTAACTCGCTGATTAACTTTAACTCGTCTCTACGTTTAAATAAATAAATAAATAAATAAATAAATTTAAATAACCTCATTTACTTCGATTATGTTAAATAAATAATAATATAATCCCATTTTAATTGTTTCTTAAAAACAATTAAACTTAGTTATAAATCGTTTAATAATTTAGATAAGGCACGAGCTTCGCACACGGCTGATTTCTTTTTTTTTAACTTCATTTTTAAATCATATATTTAAAAATCCATATTAAGTTATAAAAAAAAATTCCTAACTTCATTTTTATTGATTTACCTGATGGTAAATCCATATTTCAAAACAATTGATTTATAGGCCAACTGCTGCTAATTGCTCAACCAATATTGCCCATTGGTTAAAACAAAATCATTTGTTGAATTTCAGGTCAATGGTTAGCAATCAAATCAATCATCCAGACAGATGGGTTTTTAACAGTTCATATAATGATAATATTAAAATGAATAACATCT
The DNA here is from genome assembly GCA_030737875.1 of Allium sativum. Classification (NCBI taxonomy): domain Eukaryota; kingdom Viridiplantae; phylum Streptophyta; class Magnoliopsida; order Asparagales; family Amaryllidaceae; genus Allium; species Allium sativum. Next base: position 846,957,757 of record CM060919.1, on the reverse strand, counting down.
AATATATTTTGAGGAATCCGGTTGGATTCCTCCAACCTGTTCTTCTCTGCATCCAAATGGCTATTTCACATAATATCATTCAATTCAATTTTACTGATTTAATTCTAAAACAGTAAATACTACTAACAACAATTCAACCAATTCAAATAATTCATTTAAGTAAACGCATTTATTTTATAAAACGTGACCAATAAGATAGGTTATCTTATTTGGAAATAATCTTTATAAACGATTGGTTTTCATTTAAATTCTACAAACATGCAATCCAATCAATTCAAACACAATATATATATATATATATATATATATATATATATATATATATATATATATAAACAGTAAACACACAGTGAACAATCAGCAATTATAGCACACAAGATAAAAATCCGACTTATATGAAATATAAGTGGGAAAGGAAACTGAGTGAGTTTAACTGACCTTTGATTTGATTAGTTGCTGAAGTGATTCGATTTAGTTAAATTAAACGATCATTTAATTTAACTAAGATTCCTGCTGATTTTAGTCTTATCCAGATCTATTCCATAATGAAGTGCTCGACATCTTGATCACAACGTAACTTGGTTTACCTAATTCTGTTTATGGAATAAAAAATTATTCAAGATTAAAGTTATATGATTTAATTAATCTAATTTATTTTTAATTAAATAGTTCCGTAAACAAATTACTTTGTAAATTAAAACATGGCATATTTAGTCTTCATTTGGCACAATCCAACTGGACTGACCCTTCTGACTTTATCAATCAGCTCTGTTCCCATTCTCAATACCTATAGCAAAGGGTGTGATTAATTTTCCTTACTAATGTTAATTATAAAACAATATACTAATTACTATAAATTGGGTCAGCTAATTGCATTGTTTCAAATGTTATCAGTCTGACTTCTTTGGATTGCAAATTCCAGGACTTGCCAAATCTGTTTAACCTATCATTATATAATTAAATAATCATTAAATTATTTAGAATATGCTTAATCATCTTTTCACTTAAATTTTTAACTTAATTACATAGGTTGACTTTAAGGTAAAAGAGCACGGATCCGCCTTTCTCCTTCAAGCGTTAATGTGCTCCACTTCGTTCGTTCCTGCCAAACCAAACCAATACTTCAATAACATATAATTATTTCCTTAAGCCTATTTATTATTTAAACTAATTACCATTAGAAATAAATTACGAAGCCGATTTGTTTACTTCATTCAATTGTTTGGATTTCACGCATCAATTACTGGCCTTCAGGCGATTCCTGTTCTTTGAAATTCTGGAACCAAGACATCACCGCACTTCTCCTCAAACATCCATCTTCATTTTCCATTTCATTTGTTCAGTACGCTTCAGCTCCACGCCTTCGAATTGCTGCTTCTAGGTCCTTTAACACGAAGCATCATTCTCCCATGCAATCATCCTTTGCGTTTAGATATGCCCCATCACGTCTTCATGTACCAATGAATACCCATGCTCATCAGAAACCACCCCCCTGTCACACCCCATTTCCGTTCTACAGCTTCGTACACAATTACTTCCTGTTTGAAACCCCTTCAAAACTAACTTCCTAATGTTCTCCTCCATGTATACTCATGCCCAAAATATATATGACACTTCCTTCTTCTGTTAACACAAATGAGTCCAACACCACTCACACCTTCATCAACACAGCACCATTCACAACTTCCATCTTCATTTCCAACGCCCTAACATTTCATGAACCCGACAGCTACTTTCACACGCCCCTCCATCACCACACAACGCGCCCTCTCCTTCTCCGTGGTCTGCCATCCGACGTCAGGGGAATACCGTGCCCGATCTCGTATTCACTTCGTCCAGAACTCACGCTGCTCGACTTCGGCTAGCCGTTGCTCCACCATTTCCCTACCAATGATCAGCCGCCGCCAAACTACTTCCCTCAGCCTCCCCTACCAATGCGCGAGCTCATGTACAACTCGAGCAAGCCAAATCCCTCCAAAAATCCTTCCAACGCTGCACATTGCATGACCAACTCCGGTCATTCCAGTTCACAAAAACAAATCACCATCATATAATTACAAGACCGCGAGGCGCTGACCAATTTTGTAGTTAGAAGATTTCATCAATGATTACCGGATTTCAAATTTTGGTGGGGAGAAGTTGAAGAAACAATGGCCATTGATATGTTTAAATTGCGGCTGAACTCCTATTGACCACGCACCGAGTGTTTGACCCGATTTTAGGGTTGGTTGTTTATTTATATAGCATGTGGGAAGAAATATATATTATTTTATTTTTAGGAAACTTCAACATGAAGTACCATCTCAAAATACCTGCATACGACCCCCGTTTTTGATAAAAATGTAATATTAACATAAAAAAATATTTCGGACCCAATGGGACTGGTTCCGTTGAATTCCGAGGCCGTTTATGAAAAGTCCTTTATAAATATCAATGAAAAATCAAGCGTTTAAAATTCCTATAATGACAGAAAAATCAAAAAATATAAGACCTTGACATATTACTAGACCTTTTCCTAACGGATCTAATGAATCTTGTTTCATTAAATTTGATGTTTATTTGACTAGTTGTTTATTCATTAAAAGTTACCCCTGTCTAAATAATCTAAACAATTGAACAGGAACAGAGACGTTTTTGGCCACCGAAGTCACATACGATATCGGTTTACCACGAAAATTGATTTTCTTACAATAATTTAATGATACGGTTCCAATGGGACATGTTCCGTTGAATTCCTAGGTCGTTTGTGAAAAGTCCTTTATAAATATCAATGAAAAATCAAGCGTTTAAAATTCCTATAATTACAGAAAAAATCCAAAAAAAATATATGAGACCTTGAGATATTACTAGAACTCTTCCTAACGGATCAATGAATCTTTTTTTGTTAAATTTGAAGTTTATTTGACCAGTCGTTTATTCGTTAAAAGTTACACTTGTCTAAATAATCGAAACAATTGAATAGAAACAGAGACGTTATTCCAAACCCAATGGGACAGGTTCCGTTGAATTCCAAGGTCGTTTGTGAAAAGTCCTTTATAAATATCAATGAAAAATCAAGCATTTAAAATTCCTATAATTACAGAAAAAATCCAAAATATGAGACCTTGACATATTACTAGACCTCTTCCTAACGGATCCAATGAATCTTATTTTGTTAAATTTGAAGTTTATTTGACAAGTCGTTTATTCGTTAAAAGTTACCCTTGTCTAAATAATCTAAACAATTGAATAGAAACAGAGACGGTTTTGGCCACCGAAGTCACATATGATATTTTACCACAAAATTTGATTTTCTTACAATAATTTAACGATACGGTTCCAATGAAACTAATTTTACTGAAAACGGAGACCGTTTGCAAAAATTGCTATTTTTAACACTCAAATAATATTAATAAAATATTATATAAATTCCCTAATAAATCATAATAATTTATTTTTATCATATATATCCATACAGAATATATATACAACTTCAAATAAAATTACACAACTCGATATTGACACTTTCGGATTAACCGATATTCAAATTATATTAGAATTCCTTATTTATTTATAAATGAACGTTATATTTTAATAACGATTTCCATAGCGACTATTTTAAAATTTGAATTAGAAATAACTAACAAATTATAACACGAAATCCGAATTTTTCTCTTCCATATGAAAATTATTATCAACAAGATCCCAACGTTTCTTGTTTCACAGAAATTCAACTTATATCGGATCAAGTATTTCCAATTAAAGTTCAAGTCGAAAATTTTGAATTATCACGCCATTTATGAGCTCGCTTTATATTCAATATAAATTTATACATATTCCATCGTCATTTTATAAACGGATTTAATATTAAAATCGATTATACTCCATATATAATATTTAAAATAATAAAATATATTAAATATTTGACCACCAAAAGTACGGGACATTATAATGTACCTCGTAGCCATTGAAATCGAGGATTGCAAGAAGATTATTATTTGAAAATAAATGTACACAATCCAGAGTTGTGTAGAACTTGATGTAGGATAACTCCGATCTAGTATAAATTTCTGGTGTTTTATTTCCTTTACTTCTTTTACTTATTATTTGCATTTGCATCTAATTCTATGTTTTATTTATATCTGTGGTTTGCATTCGGTTCTGTTAAATTCAAAAAGATTTCAAAATTTTCATAAATTCCATTAAAGACTATTCACCTCTTCTAGTGTTAAGTTAGCCTTAAGATCCATAATCTGCATTTTCCAACAATTGATATTAGAGCAATGATTTTTCAAGGTTTTCATAATCTGTTTTTTTGAAAAATTTAAATGGCAACCAACATTGATAATGTCAACAATAGTAATTCTACTTCATTATCGAGGGTCAATTCACTGCCAGACCATCACTGTTTAATTGTCGGAATTATGCACATTGGGCTTGTAAGATGAAAATATATTTACAATTAATAGGATTAGACACTTGGAGTTGACATCACTCAAATTGAGTATGTTAAACCCACAATTAATTTTGCATAATGGTCTGTTGAGAAAAAAGCTAATGCACAAAATAATTCAAAAGCCATGAATATTTTATTTTTGTTCATTTAATAGAAATGAAATCAATAGCGTGTCTGTTTGTAAGTCTGCATATGAAATACGAAAAACTTTGCAATTGACTCATGAAGGAACAGGCAAAGTTAAACAGACCAAGATATCCATGTTAACTAATCAGTTTCAATTATTTAAAATGAATCAAAATGAGTCTATCTCTGATATGTATTGTTGGTTTACAGATATAATGCATTCATTTATGTCATTGGGAAAGATAATCTATGAAGAAGACCAAGTTAGAAATTTCCTAAATTCATTAACTCCAAAATAGGATCAAAAGACTCTAGCGATTGAAGAATCAAATGATACAAGTACATTAAATTTTTTGGAGTTAATTGGAAATCTAACGTCATTCGATGTCCAAATGAAAGACAGAAGAGAAAATAAGTCATTAGAAACGAAGTAAATAGCATTCAATGTATTAACTGAAGAGTCAGATTCAGATAGTGACAACGATAAAGAGATAGCACTGATGACAAGGAATTTTAAAATTTTCTAAAATATAGGAACATGAATAACTTTTAAAGGAATATACAAAATAATTCTATGTGAAATAATGAGATTCTAAATAACATTAGATGTTACAACTATGATGGACCAGGCCACTTGAATAGAGGCTTTCTATATCCAGATAGACGAATCAACCTCTGAATAACAATATTTAAAGAAAAGGGAAGGAGCTTACAATGCCACACTAGACAATTATGATTTATCCTCCAGTGACGAAGAATAACAGATGGACAATTTAAATATGTGCTTCATGGTTATTCACGATTCAAAAGATAATGGAAATTGGATCTAAAAATAGGTATGCATTTATATTAATTTGGTTAAAATTGTTTGTTTGGATGGTTCTTTGATTGCTTGCTTTGTCTAAAATTTGTTTAGTTTTAATACAAAATTCACTATATAAAATTTGAATTTTAAAATTTTAAAAATAATATTATTTATCATATTAAATTATATCTTAGGAATTATATAAATAAGAATATAAGATATAAACAATTCAGAATAAAAATACACATCTCCTTTGAAAAAATAGGACACACGCCGACATGCCCTACCATACACGCCGACATGCCTGTTGAAACTTTTGAATCAAAATTTTGAATTTCCCTCCACCTGTTCACAAACTCCAGTGTACTGAAAAGGTGTCTCTTGACCAAAGAACATGTCTTTAAATTCTCTATTCAATTTCCCTATTATTATCATCTCCTTCCACATTTATTTCAAAATCCAAACTTATCTTCATTATCTTTTCTCTTCTCAAAACATCCACAATAGGTTCCTCAAGCTCTCCAAGCAATACGAGGTAGTCTAAGGCCACCAAATATTATATCTTTAACAACCCAGAAGCTATCAAAGATTACATCAACTATGTAAACTTTGGTAAAGTCGATACAGATAAACTTTCTATTTTCAATGATTTTTTATCTTATTAACTTGAAACTCTCTTTAATTAAAGCAGTGTTCTTAGCTTGATCGACTCTCGAGAAAATGATTATGTCTGTTATCCCAATCTTGTAAAGACGTTTCATGCTAACTTGAATTGAGATGTTTTACGAAGGAAGTGAAAATGAAATTTGGAGTAATGAAAATACACTCAAATCATTTTGGATTGTGAAATTTTATGAAATATTTTGGGTTGTAAGAATATAGGAATGGATCTCTCAGATTTCAAAATTAATGAACAAGGCAAGGGTCCTTTGACCATATTTTTGAAGGGGATGGCAATTTGGAATTCAAAAACCGATATTTTCGACCAAAGGCAAGAATCGTAAACTTCTACAACACACCATTACACCTCATTTAGGAAATTTCAATAACCTAACAACGAAAATTTGCAAAGCCCTTTTTTCTATATATGAAAATTATAATATTAATTGGTCTCAAGTGTTTTTGGATGAATTTAGAGCTAAAGTTTTTCAATTGGTGAAAATGTGCTTTATCATGAAATTTACCTCACATGTATTTTCAAACTTTTTGGAGTGGATTTCAAAGGAGAAGAGTTTGTTTCCAAAAAAGTATTTAATTTCAAAAATATATCATGAAGATCCCGCTAGTGTTTCAACCTTATGAAATGATTTCGGGAAAAGAGGAGAGGTTGGCTCGCAGAGAAGAAGAAAAAAAGAAATGTAAATCGAGGAAGAAGAAGAAGATGAGAATATTTCCTTAGAAAGCATAGAATATACCACTAGTACCTCCAATCCATCTGATAAAATCATTCTTAAGAATAAAAAAATTATAGGGGATAACCAAAACATTTTAAAGAGATAATTTTGTAAGAAAATGTAAAAGATCTTTACAAAAATGAACATGTTATTTGGAAAAGTGAGTCGCAAGCTTGGATTAACTTCATCATCCTCCATTGAAACCTAGTTTTATTTCCATGTTGTAGTAGTTCTTATTTTTATCGTATTTAAATTCCATGTTATGTATCATCTCTATGCATTAATGTTTAAAATTATCAATGAAGTTCTTATATATTTGTTTATTTTCTCTAAAACATCTCTGGAATGATCAATATTGTGTAAAAACAAGTGTGTATATATACCAAAACACAACGCAACACAAATTTTTCAAAAATTTGAAGTATACATGCAGTCATGTACTACCCCTCATGTCGATATATAACTGTCAAATTTTCAATTTTGTTTGAATTCAAAAGTTGTATTAACCAACATGTTTCCATTCATTTTTAAACGAATTCGAAAGCCTGTAATTACTTAGGTAATGTCAACACTGGTAATTCTTTTTCATTTATAGAGAGTCAATTCACTTCCAGACCATCACTGTTTAATGATAGTAATCATGCATATTAGGCTTGTATAATGAAAATATATTTACAATTAATAGGATTAGACACTTGGAACATCACTCAAACTGGGTATGTCAAACCCACAACTAATTTTGCACGATGGATTGTTAAGCAAAAGGTCACCACACAAAATAATTCAAAAACCACGAATATTTTATTTTATTCACTTGATAGAAATGAAATCAGTAGGGTGTATGTTTGTATGTCTGCATATGCAATCTGGAAAACTTTGCAAGTGACTCATGACGGAACAAGAAAATTTAAATATAACAAGATATCCATGTTAACTAATTAGTTTCAGTTATTTAAAATGAAATCAGTAGGGTGTATGTTTGTAAGTCTGTATGTACTGTAAGTTTCAGGGTGGTCACGGGAAAGATATTCTTTGAATAAGACCAAGCTAGAAAAATCCTTAATTAATTAACTCCAAAATGGGATCAAAAGACTGTGGCGATTAAAGAATCAAATGATATCAGTACATTAAAAAATTGAGCAGTTAATTGGAAATCTAATGTCATTGGAAGTCCAGATGAAAGAAAGAAGAGAAAATTAGTCATTAGAAAGAAGTCAATAGCATTCAATGTATTAACCAAAGAGTAAGATTCAAACAGTGACAACGATGAAAAGGTAGCACTATTGACAAGAAATTTTAAATTTTCTAAAATATAGGAGGATGAATAACTTCAGAATAATAAGCAAAAGAGCTCTGTGAGAAATAATGAGATTCCAAATAACATTAGATTTTACAACTGTGATGAACCAAGCCACTTGAAATGAGACTGTCCATATCTAGATAGACATAATCAACCTCCAGATAAAAATATTTCAAATAAAAAGGAAATATCTTATACTGCCACACTAGACGACTCTGATTTATCCTCTAGTGACGAAGAACAAGAGACGGACAATTCAATATGTGCTTCATGGTTATTCACGATTCAGAAGATATTGGAAATTGGATATAAAAATTGGTATTTATTTATATTAATTTGGTTAAAATTACTTGTTTGAATGGATGTTTAATTGCTTACTTTGTTCGAAATTTCTTAAGTTTTAAATACCGAATTCATTATTCAAATTTTGAATTTTAAAATAATATTATTTTACTAATATATTAATGTAAAACTATTAATATATTAAATGTTATCTCACGAATTATATAAATACTAATTTAAGATATATATATATATATATATAAACAATTCAAATTAAAAATACACATGCCCTTTGAAAAAATAGGATACATGTCGACATGCCCTACCATACATTTCGACATGCCTCCTGAAACTTTTGAACTCTCCTCCACCTTTTCACAAACTCGATATACTAAAAAGATGTCTCCTTACCAGAGAACATGTTTAGATTCTCTCTTTACGTTCCTATTATTATCATCTCCTTCAACTTTTATTTCAAAATTCAAACTTATCTTCATTATCTTTTCTCTTCTCAAAACATCAACAATAGCTTCCTCAAGCACTCCAAGCACTGTGAGGTTGTCTAAGGCCATCAAAGGTTTTCTTTTCAACTACTCGGAAGCTATCAAAGATTACATCAACTATGTAAACTTCGGTAAAGTCGATATGGGAAATTTTGCTATTTTCAATGATTTTTGATCTTATGAACATGAAGCTCTCTTTGATAAAAATAGTATTCTTAGAATCAACTCTCAGGAAAATGATTATGTCTGTTACCCCAATCTCGTAAAGACGTTTTACGCTAATTTGAATTGAGGCTTTTTACGAAGGAAGTGAAATTGAATTTTGGAGTATTGTAAAAGGCACTCAAATCGTTTTGGATTGTGAAATTTTAGGAAATATTTTGGGTTGTAAGAATACAGAAATGGATTTCTGGGATTTCAAAATTAATGAACAAGACAAAAATACTTTCACCACATTTTTTAAGGGGATGACAATTTGGAATTTAAAACCCGATACTTTTGACCAAAGGCAATAATTGTAAACTTCTTCATCACACCATTACACTTCGTTTGAAAATTTCTAGTAATCCAACAATGAGAGTTTGCAAAGCTCTTTTTATTATTTATGAAAATTATAAAATCAAGTGATTTTGGATGAATTTCAAGAAAAAGATTTTTTTAATGGGTGAAAATACACTTTTTCATGGAATTTACCTCATACGTATTTTCAAATGTTTTGGAGTGGATTTCAATGGGGAAGAGTTTGTTTCCAAAAGGTCTTTAATTTCGGAAACATATCGTGAAGATCCCTCTAGTGTTTCAATCTTATGAAACACTTTCGGAAAAAGAGGAGAGGTTGGATCGAGAAGAATATGAAGTAGAAGAATAAATGTACATCGAGGAAGTGGAAGAAGATGAGAATACTCTAGTAGAAAGTATAGAATGTCCTGCTAGTACCTCCAAGAAACCTAATAAAATCAATCTTAAGAATCAAAAAATTATAAAGGAAAATCAAAAGATTTTATAGGAAGAAAATGGAAATTTACTCTACAAAGTTGAACAAGTTATTTGGACAAGTGAGTTACAAGCTTGGATTGTCTTCATCGCCCTTCATTGAATTATAATTTTATTTCCATGTTGTAGTAGCTCTTATTTCTATCATATTTCGATTCCATGTTATGGATCATCTCTATGTATTAATGTTTAAAATTATCAATGAAGTTCTTATATTATTTTTTTGCTATCTCTAAAACTTCTCCCGAAGGATCATTATTGTTTTAAAAACCAAGTATATATATATATATATACACTCACCAAAACACAATACAAAATTTCAAAATTCGAAAACTTAAAGAATACATGTCATTTTGTAGTACCGTCATTTTGTAGTACCCCTAAGTTCGACATATAACTGTCAAAATTTCAAATTTTTTTGAATTCAAAAGTTGTCTTAACTAACTTATGTCCATTCATTTTTAAACGAATTCCAGAGCCTGTAAATGCATATTCCTTATAGAAAAACTTACCTTTTCATTTCTCCTTAATATTCATTCATTATCTTATAATTTTAACAATTTTGTAGCTTCTCTAATTCATAGTTTAAGTAAAAACGTTAAAGAAACTCTTAATTCTTTCAAAAATATCCTTTCTATCATTCTCCTTAATCAACGATACTTAGAATTGAGTCAAATGCAAATGATTAAAAAACCAAGAGAGACTTTTTATTAACATTCATTAGATAGTCTATGCATTCAAGAAGAAGAAGAAAATAACGATCTAAAAGGAGATTTTATCAAAGAAAATGAAGAATGAGAAGCATTAGAGGCTGATCCAATATTCGAAGAAGAAGAATGGGTAGAAGTTCCAGGAAATGTTTGAATTTGGTATGTTCGATTTGAATTTGAATAGACTATATGTATAAATTTGAGTTTAAACAAATTGTGTGAAAACTTGAATGGTTTGATTGATTGTATAAACATGATGGGTTGGTTTGGATTTCTTAAATATGACTTGATTAATTGCTAATTCCTCTATTCATAATATTGCTTGCTTCATAATATATGATGCACTAATTCTATTATTAATAATATCATAGTTTTAGGGGGAGTATTAAAGTCATTTTTTAGTATTGGTTAAGCCTTATATTAGATTAAGGGTAGTATTATAGGCTTGACATAGAAATATTGTTTTTTAATGATAAAGGGGGGTGATTGTAAAATAGGGCTTAGATTATGGTTAAGTTAGTAGTTTCAGAAGGAGTCGTTAGAGTTGGGGGGAGTAACTGAAGAATCAAGGTACTAGGTAAATATATTTTATAAACAAAGATTGTCATCATAAAAAAGGGGGAGATTGTTAGGGACTATGATGATGGTTTTGATAAAACCAACCTTGTTTAATTATTATTATAAAATATATACTAACACTATTGTGTGTGTGTGTGTGTGTGTGTGTATAAGTTGTATATGCATGTATCATATGCAGGTATTGATATTGAAGATTGTAAAGTTTAAAGATCCAAGATTACTAAGTAGAAAAGTTTAAGATTGAAGATTCATGACTAACAAGAGTTCAAGAGTTCAATAAATCAAGATAAGTAATAATTTTAGAATTTGTTAAAGCTTTGTAATAGCACTTAAATCCTTATTTCAATTTTCTCATCCTTTTAGCCTTTTAATATTTTAAATTGTTCTTAACTTTTATTTTTAAAATTGATTTCAAAATTATTTCTTGTTTAATATATATCTCTTTTAATATTTAAATATATTTTCTTGGATTTAATCTAACTCCTGATTTAAATATTTTAATTTTTCTTACTTATATTTTAGTTGTTTTCTTAAGTTTTAATATTATTATTTCCTTATATTCATATATATAGTTCTATATATTATTTTAAAGTTTTTATATTTATATTTAGTAGTTTTATATTAAGTTTTATATCACTTTTATAGATTATAAATATATGTTTTAATTTATATTCTTGCTCTAATATACTATTTTAATATAAATGAAAATAGTTTTTTAATATCTATAATTTCCTTGATTTATTTAAACATCATTTACGTTGTTGTCGAAAACTTAAATTCCAAAATTCTCTAAGTCGTGTCAACATCCCCTATCCCCCCCCAATCCATGTCGACATGGTAGCCATTATTTTCAAATTTCAAAATTTCAAATTTCAAAATTTCAAATTTCAAAATTTCAAATTTCAAAAGATGTGTCTATTTGTTTAAATATTTTCCTAAAAGGATATAATTGTTGGTGCACAATAAATACCAATCGAAATTTGAATTTTTTTAACTACTTTCATTATCTTCTTCTTTCTTTTTCACATCTATAATTATGCTGTTAAAATTCAAGTTTCTATAATCAAATTATACTAGAATTCAAAGGGAATCAAACCAAATCTTTTCTAGCCTGATTATTTACCACACTCTATCAAAAATTTAAGTGTTGTTCAGAGTTATAAGAGTATTTGTAATAAAAGATTGCAGAACCAAAGTTCTGCCGAGTCTTTCTTCCAAAACTAATACGGATAAGGTGTAGTTGTATAACATTCAAATCAACTGGGTGTGATTGTATCCCATAAATCAATTAAGTGATCTTATAACCTGAGTTAAATCAAGAGAGCGCCATGTACTCGAAAGTAGGTAGTGGTGTACCTCGTGGCCATTGAATCGAGGATAATAAGAAGATTATTGTTTTAAAAGAAATGTACACAACCCAGAGTTGTGTGGGACTGGATGTTGGGTAACTCCTAACCAATGTAATTTTGTGTGTTCCTTTATTTATTGCTTTTACTAATCATTAACATTTGCATTTGATTTTGTGTTTGATTTACCTTTGTAATTTGCATTTGATTCTGTTAAATTCAAAAAGATTTCAAAAAGTTCATAAATTCCATAAAACACCATTCATCCTCCCTCTGGTGTTAAATTAGCCTCAAGATCCGTAATCTGCATTTTCCAGCAGACCCAACTCCCTCCACTTCTTCCTCCCATGATCTGATCCCATCGGTCAACCCCATTTCATATAAGGACCTGACCCTTAGTATTCCCATTTTTATGGGAAAATAACAAGGGATTGGTACCGATTCCTCCAAAGTGGTCGGTCTTACATTGCTATATATACACGAAAAATGATATGTATGTGCATGTGTGTGATTGTGCATCTGTACATGCTAAATCATGCATATCAACATGCCATAAAAGCTAACATACATACGTGTGTACCCATAAATCTACATATGCTTCAGGTAGGAAAATTTCATGCACAATACACAAAATCACATACATGCGTATAAGTGTGTGCGCGACTCTAATCACAATGACCTACTTATACTCAAGTATACTTAAGAGCCATTGAATGACTGCTAACCTTGTGAATCAACGTAAGTTGGATGTTGACCTATGAATTCTAATGAGAATCCAGTCCAGACTACTGAAATCTAACAAGTAGATTGGACTATTGGAAAGCTGAAATCATGTATTTGTACCACTAAAGATTGATCGAGTGTCTCAACCATTCAAAAATCGGCACATCTGTTGGCATATACAACTCAATGAAATAATAACAACAATTCACAAAAATAGTATGGGGTCTGCTCCAATAAGCAGGACTTATCTCAATTAAAAACATGCCAATTTCACTATAAGACGTACTTTGAGGGAGAAACATTGCCCGAACTTTATGTTTGACCACATTCGGTTATTCAAAATGATGCGACTTGATGATTATCTAGCTGAATAGCCTAAAGAGATGGCCCGAAGGTCATAATACCAAGCATCTGATAGCTCCAAGAGACGACAGTCGAGCAAAGATAGCATAACGTTGAGCAAACAAAATATGACATCATCCGAGGGCTCAGAAATTAAGGGATCAACATGAATTCATGCTCCAAATCAATATAACTACGCAACGAACTAGCTGAAATATCAAGTTTAACCAGTATCACTCCATATCTCTACAATAGAAAGTGTGACAATTGCCCATAACTTCTGCACTAAACAAGAGGAATAATGCGCTGAAAGGTGTGCTAGGATATAACAACCCGAATTACGACAGACCGATTTTTCTTTCAAAATTCTAATCTATTGAAACTCGTGTTGTTTTGCTCTGGTATCTTGCAGAAAAGACGGAGTTATAAAATAAATCAGAGCTCAGAAAAAATCTCACAGCAGAATGGATAAAATATAATGTAATCAAAACATAGCCTTACTGTAGTAATAATACTGCCTAACCAGTATCCAAAGCTATCATATCTCTACCACAAATCTAACCCGCATGTATATTATGAGAAGGGGGTTCACAAGTTCTGGTGACTGGATTTAAACTACACATTTTGGATAATCCTACATATACCATTAAGTTACATTTTCTTACTTATCAGGTTACTTGGGTCAACAACACTCAAGGCTTACACATACATCGTACCCATCTATTTTCCCGTGAATTTACCTAATACAATATATATGTAGCTACCCCCGATATTGAGGTACACCCCATGGTACCCCACTTGCACAGTCTCCACCGTAATGCCGTAAAAATGTGCACAGTCCCTCATCCTACACTAGAGTGATGTACGGATCTCTATATAACAACGTTACATTCCGCATACATCTGCCATTAGTATGCTACGTAAGCGTATGGACTGCCACCTTCAATCGAATTAGATTCCATCAAAGAGTAATGCCCTCGAGTCTACGATACACCACCCAGAGAAGACATGCATGTATCTAGACTTTCCCAGGTACGTATCCTCAATCGTACTCGATGCCTGAACCGTACATAACTACTACTGTGTACCGAGTCCCGTGGCAGGGCTGTACAAGAAACACAGAACTCGATCGGGAGCTTTTTAGATATCTGTTTAAACAGATACTAAGTTCCGCATTTTCTGTAGCTATGATCCCACTTGACCTCTCCCTCAACTAGAAAAAGATGAACAAAATTTAGAACTAATGTGCTGAACTCTGGCAAACAACAACCAACAAATGCTAATTGGCCTGTCCCTTATCCATAGCCTTGATAGCAAAAGGTCTATGGTCTTTTAGTTTAGATCTCTACCTTTCCGCGTCGTGCATCACGTAACAAGCTGACTGCTGATGGTAGGTACCCGACGACTTGCTATCACCTAGGTTAGACCTGTCGGTTATTCAAGAGTGGTCGTAACCTAGCTAGTCACAAGGCTCCTCGGATCGTCGAATCACCTATGCGACCCTACAGTTTATTGATTTCCCACTATCGTGGCAATCAAGGCACACTCACTGGTAGAAATGCTCAGACATGCCCTCTGTGAGCACAAGAGTGCCTCCGCACAGAGGGCTACCAGGAGTACCCTCCACGTCCCAGGAAGCCACATGCTTCCCCTTCTAGTCCTTTGGAGCAAGCGGAATAACATCAGGTAGAGCAAGCAAGATAATCAGACGGACATGCGCTCCCCTCGTGTCCCATGAATCCACTTTTGTAACAACCCGAATTCCGACAGACCGAGTGTTATTTCAAAATTCCAATCTATCAAAACTCAAGTCGTTCTCTGGTTTCCTGCAGAAAAGACAAAGACATAAAACATGTCAGAGCTCAAAAATTACCTCACAACGGAATGGATTGATTATTTTTATTAAAATAGAAATGAAAGGAAGATGAAGGAATTGAATAAATCGAATCAAGAAGTTACCTAATTTTCAGATAATTCTGAACACCTTTTTATAAATGTCAATCTCTTTCCTCGGGATCTTGATTTAAGATTTTCCTAATTAATCATTTGTATTTTCAGAATAAATTTGAGGAAAGAGAGAGAGCAATGGAAGAATTTTAGTGTAGCCTCAGAATTATGAGGTTTAGGGTTAGCTCTAGTGACGTATTTATAGGTGTATCAGAGAAACAAGGAATCTCAGATTTGATTAAAAACCATCAGAAACGTCCAAATCTCAAAAAATCCTAATATGCCAAAATCTACCACATGGGGGTCGACCCCCTATTGACCCACCCCTTAGGGGGTCGACATAGGGGTTGACACCCGGGGCGGGAAATCGACCGCCTTCCCAAATTTTGAATTTTGAACCGATTTTTGAATTTTTAGACCTATTTTTGAAATTCTGAAACTAATATATATGCATATATATATATATTCTCCCTACGCATATACAAACTTTGAACCTTAATAATTTCTTCATATGGTGTCCGGTTTACACAAACCAAGCGTCTATTTTGACCAGAATTTTGAGACGGACGCAATGGCGTAGTTCGTTTTACTTAGTTCTGAATATTTAATTAAGTTATCCTTATTTTATTATCTTAAGTTAAAAATGCGGAGTGTTACATTCTCCCACCCTTAGGAAATTTCGTCCCCGAAATTTAATAAGGGTAAAATCAATTAACCCCTCGCATAATATACATCCAACATGTGTGCATCAATTTTTTACAAACATTGTGCACTTGTGCAAAGTGAAGTACAATATAATAATGCATGTATGCCTAAGCGGTATATGCAAATTTAAAAAAAAATCCTTTTAAAACATGATGCTCACATCCTGAATATACTGGCAGTTCTACATGAATACAATATTCTTAAAATTAAAATGCTTTTTCATCCAAAATTTCCTACATTCTTACTGAGTAGGAGCGTAGTTCATCCAATTGTTGCATACATAATCCTACCAACTAACTTTATTTTCCGAATTTAAGAGAAATCTAATTTTCTAAATTCGATTTCTTATGTTAAAAAAAGGTGGAAAATGAAAATTTTCACATCTTCTATTTTTCTTTTATATACTTTTTTTCAACCGTACTTGGATATTATGTAACTATTCTATAAAGATTCCCTATTTTCCTATCCAAGCACAACCCTCATAAGAAAAAATTTCTTTGTTACTGGTTTACTTTTCATTTTATCTTGGAAATTTTTATTCTTATCCATCTTTTCTCATAGCTTATCATGTTTGTTGCTTTACTGAATTTATTGTTCCCTTTTTAGTTGTACCATTTCTCTTTTCTTAGCGTATTTAATCATCTGACCTTAGTTTAAATTTAAATAAGCTTCTAGTCTTTCAACTAAAACTGGAGAATAGACACCCTACACAACCACTACTAAGGGCCAAGAATCTCGGGACTATGTATCCCTCAGCCTGAAAAATCCAAACTATGGGATCCACGATAGGTTTAGGTTTTACCTAACTACCCAACAAGAACAAAACAATAGAACGAACCCAATAGAAATGTAGTAACCGGTTTTACCCCTAATATGGAAAATTAGCAACATGATTTTAACACTTACTTGCCCTTTTTACTATTTAGTAGTCACCACTAGTCCTAGCTGTGTACCAACAATTATTTCAAGCAACACCCTAACTTTTTCAATGCTTACACATTCTACGGGAACTTACCATTATTCCAAGATAATTCTCGCTATTTAATTTATAGCCTCAAAACTTTTCCCGTCTTCCCTAAGCACTAATCCTCACCTACTCCATACTTTTTAAAACATGGTTTGGCCTTTTCATTTAATCTTTCTTCCAAAAATCTGATGTCAAAACTTTATTTTCCTGATGAAAACTTACTTTTGCCAAACCATACAACATTTCATATATAAAGAAAAATGTAAATCATTTTTTTTTTTAAATCACAAAAACTGGAGTAGATAAGGACAACTATTTCTCAATCGGGTTTATGACTTTACCTTTAAGATCAGTTTAGTCTCTTACTACAAGGTGCAACCATCTACTCTATTCTTAATTCCTACAACTTATCTTGTCCACCCAACAAAATTATTTTGTTAAAATAATTTATCATAAAGGGGTTGTCATAAGAATAGAGATTTCAAATCTTTCTTTATAAAAATTCTTGTATGAAATATAACAATAAAACTAGCAAGCTATACATGCTCTATAATATGCACCTTTTACTGAGAGAATTTTACTCTAGATAAAGTTTTCGAAAGAAATCACTATTTACAAAATATACTCCATTTTACTTCAAAACCCAATATGTACTTCTTTACATATTTTAAATCTATAACTTTTAAGATTAAAACTTGAAAACACCATAAACCATTTTCCCAAAAAATTTACAATTTCAAGTTCTTACAAGTTAACAATGGGGTTAGACTCAAAGCGGGTTTCCAATTTTTCTTGGCTTTGTTAGTCACTCCCACAAAGTCAATTCTCTCACCTATATATATTCCTAATCCATTTTTCTCTTTTTAACCTTTTCCAATTTATAAGGTTTTACTGCCAAACCCACTAACCCAAAATACTAATCATATGGGATTTCCTTTCCTTCCAAATAAAGTACATTGTACACTTTCCACCCAAATTACCTAAGGGTCTCAGATTTCCTTATCCATTCCTTTAGTATACAAACAAACATCCCATTTCTTACCATATTATACTCTTTCTATTTAGTGGGTTCCTCTATGGATCTAGGTATGTATATATATATGATATTTATATTTTTTAAAATACAAATACATTCACTCTCTATCTATACAGGAATCCTAAACCTAAGCTCTGATACCATATGTAACAACCCGAATTCCGATAGACCGAATTTTATTTCAAAATTCCAATCTATCGAAACTCAAGTTGTTGTGCTCCGGTATCCTGCAGAAAAGACAGAGACATAAAACATGTCATATCTCAGAAAATATCTCACAGAGGAATGGATAAAATATAATATAATATAAATATAGCCTTACCTATTAATAATACTGCCTAACCAGTACCAAAGGCTATCATGTCTCTACCATAAATTTAACCTGCGAGTATGTTATGAGGAGGGGGTCAGAACAAAAGTTCTGGTGACTGGATTTAAATTATACACTTTGGATAACACTACATATACCGTTCAATCATATTCTCATATTTATTAGGTCGCTTGGGTTAACAGCACTCAAGGCTTACACACACGTCATACCCATTTACTTCCCAGTGGATTAACCTAATATAATGTATGTAGCTACCCCTCAATACAAAGGTAAACCCCATGGTACCCCACTCGCACGGTCTCCATCATAATGCCTCAAAAATGAACACAATCTCTCATCCTATGCCGTAGTGACGTACAAATCTCTATGTTACAATGTTACGTTGCGCATTTATCTGTCATTACTACGCTACGTAAGCATACGGATTGCCATCATCGATTGAATCAAATTTCATACCGGAGTAATGCCCTCAAGAATACGATACACCACCCAGAGTCGACATGCATGTATCTAGACTGTCCCACATGCGTATCTTCAATTGTAGCTCGATGCCTTAATCGTACGTCCTCTAATGTGCACCAAGTTACGTGGAAGGGCGATACAAGAATATGAAACTCAGTTGTGAGCTTTTCAATATCTGTACATGTCCGTCTTTAAGAGCCTCTATATCCAGATATTCCTATGGTCTGTTTTCACGGTGGCTATGGCCCCACCTTGGCCCCTCCCTCGACTAGTAAAGACTACAAAAGATAAATGACAGCCCCTAAAAAAACAATCTAAACATCCATTTGGCGTCTTCCCTCAACCACCATACCCCGATAGTGAATGGTGAATGGTCGATCGGTTTTACCTCTAGTCCTTGCGCATCCCACTGGCTGCCGATGACAGGTATCCGACGATCTACTATCCTTGTCAGTCGTGAACCTTCGCCTCCCGTTGTGGCAACCTCCGAATCACCCTTGTTTCAGCGTGTCATAACATTCTGACTGCATAGCTACTTCTGCTGTCATGGCCCACCCCCTAGTAGTTACGTGCAGACCCAACCTCTGTGAGCACAGCCTAAAACATCTGCTACCGCACAGAGGACTACTAGGAGCACCTTACATACCTTAGGAAACCACATGCTTCCGCTTCTAGTCCTTCGGAGCCGATAGAATAGTCAGATGAATGTGCGCTCCCCTCGTACCTTGTAACACCATGATGATCTACTCCATTGGGTTACTCACCTTCAAACGTGCGGACCGGTCCAAGTGCCTCACTTTAATATGTTGTCAAACCCTATGTCTAAGCATTCTTTTACGTGCTTGCCTTACCTCTTCAGGTTTCCATTTAACTTGGTTAGTCATTCATATAGAACTCTTAATCAAGTTACCAAGTTCCTCTTGCTTATTAATTTCGATTATATAACTTAACCCATTTAAGTCTATTAATAAGCCCACAACATGTTATTCTCTAGATTGTGGTCCATGGTCAGTAATGCACAATCCTCTCTTTATTCCTGTTTGATTTCGTCATTACAATAACATGTTCTACTTAGTATGTAATTAAGTATTTCTCAATTCACATGTTTTTTGTTAACATGTCAGTCATTATTTATGATTAAATATAATTTATTTCATAAGTTTTCCTCATTCTTTCTCATTTAATCATAATTTTATTTTACACCGTCACTACAACTTATGGCTATTACTTATTAACTTAGTTCTCTTAACTAAGGTCCATTAATAAGTTTTTCTACCCATTTATTATAGTCTATGTTATAGTTTCCTCTTGTCCCTAGGACAGGTCCAAACATGTTATTCTTATCAGCGGGTTTCAGACTTCCAAGTTTCAGATTACTTAATTTATAATTAAGTACAACTTCTTATATTTTATATATTTTCCCCCTTTTCTCAACTGGTTTCCGGCTTTCCCCATTGACTGATTACTTAAATTACAATAACTGTCCCCTATCTCATTTTCACTAGTTATACCATTTCCTTACTAATTTATTGTAACCTAGTTATAATATTCACTTGTCCCTAGGACAAGTCGACCTATTATACAACATTCTCATTAATGTTAATTATTTATAATAGGTGATTATCATTCCCCATTTAAACCATTTTCTTTTTACTATTGTATTCCAATATTCTTCATACACTATAATATATGTTCCCTATTTTAATCAAGGAAAACACTTCATGCACCTTATTAATTTGTTGTATATAAGGTATCAATGATTTATTTTTCATAATTTATTCCCATCTAAATCCATGATGTCAAGTAATTTCTTTTCTTTTTCTTACTTTATTCATTGTGGCTTACTTGCAACCATGTTCCCAGAAATATGTCATTTAGGGAAATACATCACTTTTCCTTCGCACCGCACTAACTCAGCCCATTACATCACTTCCTTTCTTATTTTTTGAGTAAACATGTAACACCCCACCTCCACCAGGGTGGCTCTTGCAAGCACTCTGACTTTGGAGGGGCGTTTGAATCAGGTAAACATGCATAATGATATATCAAGGCAGAACAAGAACATATGTATATATGTAAACAGAGTAAATAACATAGATAAAACAGCGGAAGATTTCAAAACATTTCAAAACAAGTCTGGTACAACATAGCTTTCCAAATAAACAAGTCTAGATAAAACAACATCAACTGAAAAACTGAAATAAATAAGTGCTATCCCCAATTAAGTGGTAACCATAGCTAGCTTCATGTCGAAACCGTACATGAGCTGAAATCCCACAAGCAAGCAATCCGAAATCCAAGCTAAGCTCCAGTATTCCCTCCCTGAGAACCTGGGGGGGAAACGGAAGAAAAGAGGCGAAAGAAAACAGGTCAGTCAAAAAGACTGAGTAAGCCCTACTACAATCAATGTAAACTGATAAAGTTAACTGGCATGAGCAGCAGGGATGAACATAAGGATAACAATATACTAGCATGATGATTAACTAACAAGGTAGATAAAGGTGTCATCGCATAATCAGGATTAAGGTTTTGCACCACAGGTGTACTAGCAAACTAACATGACTTGAATAAACAAGTATTGATCCCTTGGCCCAAGCTTTGGCCCAATAACATGAAATGACCCTAATACAAGGTCCAACCAAACGGTCTAGTCGATCGGCTCCCTAAGCCTAACTCGTCACGTGTTGGTGTCAATACGGCCCAATCATAATTGTATTCGAACTGTGTCGGGTCCACCCTTCGGGTGTATCAAGCCCTAGGGTGTCAACCCCTGGACACCATGAACATGAGTGCACAGTCCCGATCTACTGGTACCCGTGCATGTTTTCTCCGGCTACGGACTATGTGCACGACCAGAGTCCGCCCGGAACTACACCGGCGTACCCTCTGCCGTCGCTTTTGGTCACTTACCTCCAGTCCAGTAATCGTGCCCCCACCCTAGCCTAGTCCCTAGGGTCATGATGATACTAACTTGGGATTACTGCTGGAGTGGGCCCCCATTGCTAGGATTTTTCTAGTGAGTTAAGTACGGTTTAACCCTCTTGCTAATCCTGGATTAACTTGGTTAAGTGTAACGATGAGTTCACGACTTAACTCCGATTAATCTACCAAGCCCAAATTGGTTAAGTATTAAGTGGACCATGACTTAACCCTAATCACGAGGCATTAATTAATTTAATGCGCCTTAACCTCTCACATTAGACCTTGTTGTGGTTACTAGGTAAGCCGGGCGGGTCCGGGTAGCTTTACACCACAACTTGGTCTAACCTCGGGTTCAAGGTACAATATGACCAACTTCTCACATTGGGTCCTATTGTTTGTAGCAACTAGTTAAGCCGGTCGGTTCCGGGTAGGTTTACGCTACAAACTCAACCCAACCTCGAGTTGGCCACACTTATCTTTTCTAAGTGTCATGTCCATCATGTTTCCAAAACATGTTACAAGTTTTCAAGCAATTGGGTAGACCTAACTTAATAGGTAAATTCCCAATGGGTAGACCTAACTTAATAGGTAAATTCCCAAGCTTATGTTTTTATGTCTTTTACTTTTACCCAACCCCAAACGCAATCCCATCGCTTACATATCGCAATAGCGCATAAATGATAGAAAGAGGGAACTTGGCATAATCATGACATAAAAGGTGTTGAAGCCACAAGTTCAACATGGTGGCATATGAAATGTACATATGTTCATATACTTGCATATTACATTTTTAGGCCCCAAAAGCATGCATAAAACCAAACTTATCATATTGGTGATACATGGTGCTAAATGACATGTAGAAATGGCCATAAGTTCGCATCTAGCCTCACATGCAAGTTATCATAAGGGATATGATAACTTACATGTTGCCAAAATGCAACCTTTGGCATAAAGCTTGAAGCTTTATGTTCATAAACCCAAGATAAGCTTGCATAACATGATAGCATGAACAAAATGTTCAACCCAAACTTGCATGACACAACTTGCATATCATATGACAACTTGCATATCAAACTTGCATAACATAACATGATGAACTTGCATATCACATCATAGCATACTTGCATAACATGATAAACTTGCATATTACATCATAGAAAACTTGCATAACATGATAAACTTGCATATTACATCATAGAAAACTTGCATAACATGATAAACTTGCATATTACATCATAGAAAACTTGCATATCATACATTTAACTTTAGAGTTTAAGTATGAAAGTAGAATAGGGCTTACAATGCTTATGAAAACACACAAAACTATGACAAAGCCCTTATGCAACCAATTAGACCCAAAATGCAAGCTTCCAATCAATAAAAATCCTTTCTTTATGATGCAAATATAAGAACTTGACTTGAATGCAAGCTAATGATGCTCATACAAGTTTGAAAACACTTGTATGCATGGAAAATCACTTAGAAATTTATTTAGGAATTTTATGAAGAGAGTGGAGGCCATGAGAGGATTGATTTTGCCATAGTTTAGTTGTATGAATGAATAATGATGATTTAGGGTAGGTTAGGGTCTTATTTATAGATTAGGCAAGTGTTTTAGGCCATAGGATTAAACCTAGATTCAATCCAAGCCATCAAAGCATGTCTTGGGGAAGAAGTCAAGTGTAGGAACCATCTAGGGCCTTTAGATTAAAGATGAACCATGAGAACCATTCAAATGCAAAATCTGCATTTGAGCGAATCGGCCCACGGGTTGACAGCCAAACACCCTGGATTAACCCCTAGTCGACCCAGCGTGCTCGGGTCGACCTCAAAAATCGGCCGGTTCGGTTATTCCCCTCTCCCAATTCGCTGTTTTGAACGTTTTTGCATATTTATTTATTTAATTTTCAATTATATATATATATATCAATATATATATATATTTCTCTGCGCAACCCATTTCACTTAATTAAGTATACTTTAATTTGGGAATTTTTCGTGAAACTTCGCGAGGCCATATCTTGGTCATACGGACTCCGATTTTCGAAAACTCGGACTCTATTTCGCGTATTTTTCCGAGACGAATGCAATGGCATAGCCCGTTTCCCTTGATTCAGATTTTACAATTTAATTCTGCCTCCATTTATGTTATAACATGTTATTCAAAAATACGGGTTGTTACATTCTTCCCTCCTTAAAGAATTTCGTCCTCGAAATCTCCAAGTTAGGAAGAACGTATCCTACCATCCATCATCCATCTACTCAAAACATCATCCACGAGCAATCATTGTCCTTAAAAGGTTCTAAATGCTGTATGATCATATGCAAAGGTGTGTGTATATGTACTTATCTAATGCGAAAATCAGGAGGTTACTGATTCAGTAAACCCCCTTAATGCAAAATATGTTAGTGAAATGAGTCCATATGTATGCAAATTCCTAACATAATTTATAATCTCTACATGAGTGCACATAACATTCATCCATATGCAACATCCACGTGATAGCATAACAAGTTTTCATCCATGAATAAGCATAAACACTCATGCATCTGCGGTATGAAAGTGTGTGAGCCGATCTTAGTGCCTAACGTGTATTATGCATCCACGAGTATCCACTTGCAACCACTTGCAACCATCAAGCATAACATGTTTCAAACACATGTTTCATCCAAAGGGTTTCTACCTAAGGTTCTCATGACAAGATTAACACGATAAACTAGACAAACATGGATAGCGAAGAGAAAGATATGCTAACAAAGAAAAGAGATTGAGAGTGTACCCTCAAAAAGGAATGGATAATGTAACACCCCACGTCCGCTAAGGTCACTCATACCAGGGGAATGCCTTAGTTTCGGTGAAGTATTTTGAGTGAATATAGAACAGTAAAATTACAGCAAGACAGATATAAGTAATACTTGAAAATTTAAATCATCATTTCATTGCAACGGAAAGTAATACATGTTTGGTTACATCACAAAACCATAAACCAGAGTCAAGTACATAATATCCATCTTGATAAAATAGAAGTACATAATCCCACTACATAACTAATAGCCATAAAAGGAAAGATAAGCTCGGCTTCACTTCAGAGGTCCAAGCTCCATAGGATAGATACAGCAATCAGATCAAAGCCCACTAGCACCAGGCCCACTCTAATAACCTGGGGTTGGGGGAAAAAGATAAAAACAACGGGGTCAGACATAAGTCTGAGTGAGTCCTATAACCCTAACAATACAATCATTAAAATAACCAGAGAAGACATAAGTTGATATACGGTAACGACTGGGGATGAATGGCTACACTAAGCAGCTTGGTAAACTTAGGATAAACTAAGATCACCGTAAAGACGCATTTACCCACCCAAGGATAATTACTAAATTACACCGCCCCAGACCTACTCAAAGATAATTCCTACACTGCACCACACCAGTTTTACCTACCTAAGATTAATTCCTACTTAAAGGTTGATCCCACTAAATGTACTTAGTAATTTTTACCCAGTAGTTTCTAGTACCCCTACATAGGTGCCGTCTGCCCCTATCATTACTAGGTGTACCCACTACTCCCAAGCGATCGGCTCCCTAACGTAGATACCCGTGCCGGTCCCACAATGGGGTGTATCATTTCCCCAAAGTGGCAACCTGATAATATCAACGGTGCACGGCTTTATATCTACACGATGTAACAACGATTTACTAACCAGCCCGGGTCCACACACGCATATGAAACCCGTTGGTCCTACGTTGCCACCGCTAACCCGTTTTTGGCCTCTTATAGTCAAGCCCAATATGCGTGTCCCGTCACTCGACTTGGGTCGAGCCCACAAAGATACGTTTGGGATATTGGTTGAGATGGGCCCCCACAAGCTACCACTTAAGCTTGTTATTTTGTCTAGTGTATCCCACTTAACCGCTTTAACCATGTTCACTTACATGTTATAAATACTTTGGTTAAGTCATTAATCATATTTTAATTACCACTCAAGGCACCCACTAGATTTCCACATGACACCCAAGTCCTTTACTTAATTCCCACATGCCACCCGAGGCACTTACTTAACCCCTTAATCATGTTTAATTACATGTTCCACTTTGGTTAAGTATTCTAATCGTGTTTTCTATTGCCACCCAAGGCAACCCACTAGTTTTCTCATGCCACCCAAGGCACCCACTTAACCCTCATGCCCCACTACATGCTTATATGGTTAAGTGTTTCTTAATTAATTAAGACCGTGATCCTCATAAAGACCTCTCACATTAGACTATCTTTTATGACCGCTGGTTAAGCCGGTTGGGTCCGGGCAGCCTTATGTCATAACCGAGTCTAACCTCGTGTCTTTACATTAATCACGTATTTAGTTTGTGCCTAAGACCTCTCACATTGGGCTAACATTTGTAGCAACTGGTTAAGCCGGTTGGGTCCGGGCAGTTTTACGCTACAACTGAGTCCAACCTCGTGTCTTAGTCAATTAATTACACCTAATTAATCACCCTCATAATTTAAATTAATTATCCCTAATTAATATTAAGCTTTTCACAACATGGGTAGACCTAACTCAATAGGTAAATTCCCATGGGGTAGACCTAACTCAATAGGTAAATTCCCAACACATAGTATGGGTACACCTAACTTAATAGGCAAATTCCCATACTATGTTCCTTTATTTTATGTTATGCATAATCATATTAATTTCACACAATCTTATTAACTTATGCATTTAATTAACCCCATCGTTCCCACGTAATTTCGTTCTCATGACATAATACATATAAAAGGTGCCAACTTGCATATGAATGAACATGTTTCAAAGGTGCCATCTTGCATATTAACAAACACATAACTTGCATATGAACTTGCATAATATGTCACATAACTTGCATATAATCTTGTATAACATGTCACATAACTTGCATATAATATGTCACATAACTTACATATTCACTTGCATAATATACTTGCATATTAACCCATAGACTTGCATAATGTGTCATCATGAACTTGCATATTAACAAACATGTAACTTGCATAGCATATCTTGCATATTAACATACATGTAACTTGCATATTAACAAACATGTAACTTGCATAGCATATCTTGCATATTAACATACATGTAACTTGCATATTAACAAACATGTAACTTGCATAGCATATCTTGCATATTAACATACATGTAACTTGCATATTAACAAACATGTAACTTGCATAGCATATCTTGCATATTAACATACATGTAACTTGCATATTAACAAACATGTAACTTGCATAGCATATCTTGCATATTAACATACATGTAACTTGCATATTAACAAACATGTAACTTGCATAGCATATCTTGCATATTAACATACATGTAACTTGCATATTAACAAACATGTAACTTGCATAGCATATCTTGCATATTAACATACATGTAACTTGCATATTAACAAACATGTAACTTGCATAGCATATCTCCATGAACTTGCATAACATGCATATGATTACATAGCCCACAACTTGCATATTTAGCATCATGCAAACATAACATACATCATATTAAACTTGCATAAACTTACATACTCAACATGCATAAACATAAGATTAATGCTAACATCATATCATATGATTCAAGACTCATTAATCCACATACAAAACCATAAATCTCATCATATCTCATCTACTTAGTTTAACAAAAGATCATCAAAGTGATAGAAACTCACTACTAGCAATTTTGAACACCAAATGAAGAAGATTAAGATGCTAAGAAGGGATTAGAAGTTGATTAGAGAGTGATTAGTATGCAACCCTCTTCATAAAATTAGTGGAGGCCATGAGAGCTAGCATTTTGCCATAGTTTAGTCACTGGGTTTAATTATGAATGGATTAGGGTAGGTTAGGGTCTTATTTATAGATTAGGCAAGTGTTTTAGGCCATAGGATTAACCCTAGATTCAATCCAAGCCATCAAAGCATGTCTTGGGGAAGAAGTCAAGTGTAGGAACCATCTAGGGCCTTTAGATTAAAGATGGACCATGAGAACCATTCAAATGCAAAATCTGCACTTGAGCGAATCGGCCCACGGGTTGACAGCCAAACACCCTGGATTAACCCCTAGTCGACCCAGCGGGCTCGGGTCGACTTCAAAAATCGGCCGGTTCGGTTATTCCCCTCTCCCAATTCGCTGTTTTGAGCATTTTTGCATATTTATTTATTAAATTTTCAATTATATATATATATATATATATATATATATCTACACAACCCATTTCACTTAATTAAGTATACTTTAATTTGGGAATTTTCGTGAAACTTCGCGAGGCCATATCTTGGTCATACGGACTCCGATTTTCGAAAACTCGGACTCTATTTCGCGTATTTTTCCGAGACGAACGCAATGGCATAGCCCGTTTCCCTTGATTCCCATTTTAGAATTAAATTCTGCCTCGATTTATGTTATTACAGGTTATTGAAAATACGGGTTGTTACATTCTCCCCTCCTTAAAGGATTTCGTCCCCGAAATCTTCAAGTTAGGAAGAACGTATCCTACCATCCAATCATCCATCTACTCAAAGCATCATCCACGAGCAATCATTGTCCTTACAAGATTCTAAATGCTGGATGGATATATGCAAAAGTGTGTGTATATGTACTTACCTAATGCGAAAATCAGGCGGTTACTGATACAGTAAACCTCCTTAATGCAAACCATGATAGTGCCATGCATCCAATATGTATGCGAAACCCTATTGACACATACAAATTTCTACATGCGTGCACAACCATACACAAAAATGCATCATCCATATGATAACACAGCCATGATACATCCATCAATCTAACTACCACATCCATTTATGCAATATGCAACATGAAGTGACTGAGCCGATCTAGTGCCTAATGTGTGTATATATGCATCCACGAGCAACCACTAGCAAACACTTGCATCCACTTGCATCCATCAACCATAACATGTCTCAAACACATGTTTCAACCATAGGTTTTCCCTATCTAAAGGTCAAACAGGACTAACGAGAGGACCTACTAAAGATAAGATAAGTACTAGGCAAGCGATAAAGGAGAAGTTAAAAGACATACTCTCCAAAAGAAATGGATACAAAGAACGCATCTTCGCTTCCGTCTCCCAAGTAGCATTCTAACTAGCTGAACTTCTCTGTTCCTCAACTTCCTAGTCTCTGGCCCAATGATGCGAGTAGGAGCTCGTCGAATCGTCTCATCGTGCTCTAACTCTACTTCTTTAAGCAAACTCGGCTCTACCACCTCAGCGGTCTCATGTAAGCACTTCCTCAAATGGGACACATGAAATACATCCGGTACACCACTAAGTCTGTCAGGCAACTCCACTCTATATGCCATCCGTCCAATTCTTTCCTTAATGGGAAATGGCCCTACAAACCTTGGTACTTACTTCCTAACAGATCCAAAGTGAACCACATTCCGTAACGGAGACACCTTGATAAAAAGCATGTCCTAATATCAAACTCAAGCTCTGTTCTCCTCTTGTCCGCATAAGATTCCGCCGCTTTCATCCTTCTTCGAATCCAACCCATCTTCTCTGAAGTCTCCCTAACCATATCTGGCCCAAGCAAGATCTTATCCGTAGATTCCCACCAACATGTAGGAGATCGACAAGGCCTTCCATAAAGAGCTTTGAAATGAGCCATACCAATACTGGACTGAAAGCTGCTATTATATGCGAACTCCACCAACGGAAGATGCTCTTCCCATGTACCTCCAAAATCCAAAATACATAACCTCAAAAGATGTTCTAGATACGGTTCACCCTCTTGGTCTGACCGTCCGTCTGAGGATGAGATGCAGTGCTCAAACACAACTGAGTCCCTACCGCCCTCTTGCAAAATCTTCCAAAACTCACTAGTGAAGATAGGATCTTGATCACTCACAATGCTGGAAGGTACACCATGCAAACTAATAATCCCTTGAAGGTAAACTGAAGCTAGACATGGAATAGTCCTCTTGCTCTTCACGGGTATGAAATGGGCACACTTAGTAAGTCTATCTACCATAAGCCCAATCCCCGTATTACCCTTCCTTGATTTCGGTTATCCAACGAGGCACTATCCTACTTCCTATTTCGGAACTTCCAACGGGTGAAGCAACCCTCCGGGTTTCTTCTGTTCCACTTTCACTTGTTAGCATACCAAGCATCTAGCGACATA
This sequence comes from Allium sativum, assembly GCA_030737875.1. NCBI lineage: Eukaryota > Viridiplantae > Streptophyta > Magnoliopsida > Asparagales > Amaryllidaceae > Allium > Allium sativum. Next base: position 846,927,668 of record CM060919.1, on the reverse strand, counting down.
CTTGGCCGCATCTTTCTTCAGATTGGCAAAAAGGAAAACTCGCTTTATGTCTTGGTACATCTTGTCCCTACCGGGATGAATGGTCATCTTCGACCGATGTGTATCATCAAGTATAACCTTCCTCAAACCCTCGTCTTGCGGTACACAAAGTCTACCGTCTCTACGCAACCACCCCTTACTATCTAGGGTGTACCTACTCAAATGGCTGGACGACTCCTCCCCCTTATGAGCTTCTCTCATAGCTCAACCTACTGTGGGTCGTCTTGCTGTGCCTCGCCACCCCGTCCCAAAAGAGTAGGCCTAACCTCCAAGGAGGCTAGCAAACCGGGTACAAAGTCAACGGAAGGTCTAAAGTCAAACATAGAAATAAACCCTAAGCTCCGTCGTTTAATCGATCAATGAACTCAAGGACAACCTTTTTCTTCTTAAGGCGTCTGCTACCATGCTTCCCTTGTTAGGGGTATACGCTATCTCAACTCATAAGATGCTAAGAATCCTATCCAAAATCGTCACAACTGTCCATCTCTCACGCAGACCACCCTAGTCGAATTCGACATCCCCCAAATGCAAGCCCCAAAGGCCGAAACCAATATCAGACAAACACCCAAGGGATATCTCCTTCGAGTTCAGGCAACCTACGTGAGATGATACTAAAAATAATAATAATAATGGCTAAACAATTAAGCCTTTGACCAACTTTGGATGTCCTTGCCAGTCTCGCTCCAAAACCACTGTTTTATCCCATAACTGGCTTTGCTCAACCTATTGAGCACATATGAAAACTTATTTCGCTCCTAGAAAAGACCAAGATGTCATCCACAAAGACCATCACAAACTTATTTAGGTACTCTCTGAACACCCTTCTCTTCCAATCAACAAAGTATGCGGGGGCGTTCGTCAAACCAAATAGCATCACCAGCCACTCATAAAACCATCCGGAGTCCTAAAGGCAATCTTCTCTATACTATCGTCAGCCACTCTCAACTGACGAAACCATGTGGCTTAGTCCAACTGCGAAAATACTGAGGCGCCAACCAACTGATCAAAGAGATCATCAATCTTTGGCAATGGGTGTCTATTCTTCTTTGTGAGTTTATTTAGTTCTCTTTAGCCTAAACAAAGTCTGAGGGACCCATCCGCCTTCATGGCAAAAACTAATGGAGCGCCCCACTCCGATATACTTCTTCTTATGAACCCCTTCTCAAGCAATCGCCTACTTACTTATGGAGTTCCCTCCTCTCACGAGGAGCCTTGTGGCACACTGGCCAAGTCACTGGTTTGGCATTGTTTACCAGATATATTCGGAAGTCAATCTCCCGCTCCGGAGGTAAGCCCTTCACCTTCTCAAACACATCCGAGTATTCCCGGACCACTTCTAACAGATCGCAAACTCTCGACCGACGTGTCCAGCGATTCTAGATAACTTAGCATAACAGTCTCTATGGGATTACAAGAGATCTCGAGAGTGTTACCCAAGCGGGTCATAAGCCTAACAACTCTCTTTTCAAAATCAAGAATGGCATCCCTACTGGATAACCAGTCCATGCCCAAACTAACCCATAGCTCGTGAAGCCCAACAAGCATCACCTCCAAACTCAATGCTAAGTATAGAAACTTTCAAACCCAAACACATCATGGAGCCCAATTGGGTTTGAAACAACTAAGGGATCATCTACTAAACTGGTGTCTAAGTGCAGTGACTCACTAACAATGATGAGATAAACGAACTTAATGCATCCAAATCAAATAAAGTTCGAATCGGATAATAAAGAAATCCAAATTCCAACCTAGACGGTCTTATCCCCATACGGCACCCTAGTCGTGAGGGAATACAACTACCCTCCAGAAGATTCCATACCTTGTCCTTGCTTCTTTGGTCAATCCTAATAAGGTGTCCTATTCCTCCCAAAAGGATAACTACTAGCCTTCTCCTTCCCATTCTCCACTCGTAACCTCCCATCAATGAGGCTTCGTCCTTTATTAACCAAACAACTATTAGAGCCTTCCTCCCATCGTCCATCCAATAAGTACTTACAAGTCCTCCTCCTTCTTGAACCAACTTCTAATCTGATTTACGTCTAATTCCCTTGAAGCGGTTTTCCATTCTTATCTATCTTAGAAAGATCATCTACACACGGAGGGGAAACTCAAAACGAGAGAGAAAGAGATTCAAACGGAGAATTCGAAAGATAAAGATATGGCTATCGGGGATTATGCTTTTCTCAAAAACTTTTCTCTTAAAAGACATGTTTTTGAAAACATTCCTTCAAAAATTTTCTTAGAAAAATAGTTTTTCTAAAAAATTTATCTGTTCTGGTAACCTTAAGCTCTGATACCACGTGTAACACCCCACGTCCGCTAAGGTCACTCATACCAGGGGAATGCCTTAGTTTCGGTGAAGTATTTTGAGTGAATATAGAACAGTAAAATTACAGCAAGACAGATATAAGTAATACTTGAAAATTTAAATCATCATTTCATTGCAACGGAAAGTAATACATGTTTGGTTACATCACAAAACCATAAACCAGAGTCAAGTACATAATATCCATCTTGATAAAATAGAAGTACATAATCCCACTACATAACTAATAGCCATAAAAGGAAAGATAAGCTCGGCTTCACTTCAGAGGTCCAAGCTCCATAGGATAGATACAGCAATCAGATCAAAGCCCACTAGCACCAGGCCCACTCTAATAACCTGGGGTTGGGGGAAAAAGATAAAAACAACGGGGTCAGACATAAGTCTGAGTGAGTCCTATAACCCTAACAATACAATCATTAAAATAACCAGAGAAGACATAAGTTGATATACGGTAACGACTGGGGATGAATGGCTACACTAAGCAGCTTGGTAAACTTAGGATAAACTAAGATCACCGTAAAGACGCATTTACCCACCCAAGGATAATTACTAAATTACACCGCCCCAGACCTACTCAAAGATAATTCCTACACTGCACCACACCAGTTTTACCTACCTAAGATTAATTCCTACTTAAAGGTTGATCCCACTAAATGTACTTAGTAATTTTTACCCAGTAGTTTCTAGTACCCCTACATAGGTGCCGTCTGCCCCTATCATTACTAGGTGTACCCACTACTCCCAAGCGATCGGCTCCCTAACGTAGATACCCGTGCCGGTCCCACAATGGGGTGTATCATTTCCCCAAAGTGGCAACCTGATAATATCAACGGTGCACGGCTTTATATCTACACGATGTAACAACGATTTACTAACCAGCCCGGGTCCACACACGCATATGAAACCCGTTGGTCCTACGTTGCCACCGCTAACCCGTTTTTGGCCTCTTATAGTCAAGCCCAATATGCGTGTCCCGTCACTCGACTTGGGTCGAGCCCACAAAGATACGTTTGGGATATTGGTTGAGATGGGCCCCCACAAGCTACCACTTAAGCTTGTTATTTTGTCTAGTGTATCCCACTTAACCGCTTTAACCATGTTCACTTACATGTTATAAATACTTTGGTTAAGTCATTAATCATATTTTAATTACCACTCAAGGCACCCACTAGATTTCCACATGACACCCAAGTCCTTTACTTAATTCCCACATGCCACCCGAGGCACTTACTTAACCCCTTAATCATGTTTAATTACATGTTCCACTTTGGTTAAGTATTCTAATCGTGTTTTCTATTGCCACCCAAGGCAACCCACTAGTTTTCTCATGCCACCCAAGGCACCCACTTAACCCTCATGCCCCACTACATGCTTATATGGTTAAGTGTTTCTTAATTAATTAAGACCGTGATCCTCATAAAGACCTCTCACATTAGACTATCTTTTATGACCGCTGGTTAAGCCGGTTGGGTCCGGGCAGCCTTATGTCATAACCGAGTCTAACCTCGTGTCTTTACATTAATCACGTATTTAGTTTGTGCCTAAGACCTCTCACATTGGGCTAACATTTGTAGCAACTGGTTAAGCCGGTTGGGTCCGGGCAGTTTTACGCTACAACTGAGTCCAACCTCGTGTCTTAGTCAATTAATTACACCTAATTAATCACCCTCATAATTTAAATTAATTATCCCTAATTAATATTAAGCTTTTCACAACATGGGTAGACCTAACTCAATAGGTAAATTCCCATGGGGTAGACCTAACTCAATAGGTAAATTCCCAACACATAGTATGGGTACACCTAACTTAATAGGCAAATTCCCATACTATGTTCCTTTATTTTATGTTATGCATAATCATATTAATTTCACACAATCTTATTAACTTATGCATTTAATTAACCCCATCGTTCCCACGTAATTTCGTTCTCATGACATAATACATATAAAAGGTGCCAACTTGCATATGAATGAACATGTTTCAAAGGTGCCATCTTGCATATTAACAAACACATAACTTGCATATGAACTTGCATAATATGTCACATAACTTGCATATAATCTTGTATAACATGTCACATAACTTGCATATAATATGTCACATAACTTACATATTCACTTGCATAATATACTTGCATATTAACCCATAGACTTGCATAATGTGTCATCATGAACTTGCATATTAACAAACATGTAACTTGCATAGCATATCTTGCATATTAACATACATGTAACTTGCATATTAACAAACATGTAACTTGCATAGCATATCTTGCATATTAACATACATGTAACTTGCATATTAACAAACATGTAACTTGCATAGCATATCTTGCATATTAACATACATGTAACTTGCATATTAACAAACATGTAACTTGCATAGCATATCTTGCATATTAACATACATGTAACTTGCATATTAACAAACATGTAACTTGCATAGCATATCTTGCATATTAACATACATGTAACTTGCATATTAACAAACATGTAACTTGCATAGCATATCTTGCATATTAACATACATGTAACTTGCATATTAACAAACATGTAACTTGCATAGCATATCTTGCATATTAACATACATGTAACTTGCATATTAACAAACATGTAACTTGCATAGCATATCTCCATGAACTTGCATAACATGCATATGATTACATAGCCCACAACTTGCATATTTAGCATCATGCAAACATAACATACATCATATTAAACTTGCATAAACTTACATACTCAACATGCATAAACATAAGATTAATGCTAACATCATATCATATGATTCAAGACTCATTAATCCACATACAAAACCATAAATCTCATCATATCTCATCTACTTAGTTTAACAAAAGATCATCAAAGTGATAGAAACTCACTACTAGCAATTTTGAACACCAAATGAAGAAGATTAAGATGCTAAGAAGGGATTAGAAGTTGATTAGAGAGTGATTAGTATGCAACCCTCTTCATAAAATTAGTGGAGGCCATGAGAGCTAGCATTTTGCCATAGTTTAGTCACTAGGTTTAATTATGAATGGATTAGGGTAGGTTAGGGTCTTATTTATAGATTAGGCAAGTGTTTTAGGCCATAGGATTAACCCTAGATTCAATCCAAGCCATCAAAGCATGTCTTGGGGAAGAAGTCAAGTGTAGGAACCATCTAGGGCCTTTAGATTAAAGATGGACCATGAGAACCATTCAAATGCAAAATCTGCACTTGAGCGAATCGGCCCACGGGTTGACAGCCAAACACCCTGGATTAACCCCTAGTCGACCCAGCGGGCTCGGGTCGACTTCAAAAATCGGCCGGTTCGGTTATTCCCCTCTCCCAATTCGCTGTTTTGAGCATTTTTGCATATTTATTTATTAAATTTTCAATTATATATATATATATATATATATATCAATATATATATATATATATATCTACACAACCCATTTCACTTAATTAAGTATACTTTAATTTGGGAATTTTCGTGAAACTTCGCGAGGCCATATCTTGGTCATACGGACTCCGATTTTCGAAAACTCGGACTCTATTTCGCGTATTTTTCCGAGACGAACGCAATGGCATAGCCCGTTTCCCTTGATTCCCATTTTAGAATTAAATTCTGCCTCGATTTATGTTATTACAGGTTATTGAAAATACGGGTTGTTACAGATAAAGCCCACGCATCTTCTCCTCGGTTTCCCAAGTTGCGTCTTCTTCGGCTTCACCCCATTGAACCTTCACCAATTTGACCTCTCAATTCCTTAGCTTCTTGGTCTCCGTCCCCAAGATACGAATCGGAGCTCTCCTCAAGGTAGCCTCTTTCTCCACTTCTACATCTTTTAGAACACTTGGCTCAACAACCTCTGCCGATTCATGTAAACACTTCCGGAGATGCGAGACATGAAAAACATCGTGTACTCCAACAAGCTTCTCGGGCAACTTCACTCTATAAGCCATCTGCCCGATCCTCTCTATAATAGGGAATGGTCCAACAAACCTCGGTGCCAACTTCCCAACAGCTCCAAATCGGACCACATTCCGCAAAGGAGAAACCTTCACGAAAACCATATCCCCAACATCAAACTCCAAATCCGTTCTTCGCTTATCAGCATAGGATTTCTGTCGGTCTTGGGCCGCTTTCATCCGTCTCCGAATCAACTCGATCTTCTCGGATGTATCTCTGATCATATCAGGCCCAAGTATAAGCTCATCTGTAGTCTCCTACCAACATGTAGGCGACTTGCACGGCCTCCCATATAAAGCTTCAAATGGTGCCATCCCTATGCTTGCCTGATAACTGTTATTATATGCAAACTCAACAAGAGGAAGATGGTCTTCCCAAGTACCACCAAAATCCAGAATACAAAGCCTCAACAGATCCTCGAGTACCCTATTCACCCTTTCGGTTTGACCGTCCGTCTGTGGGTGATAAGCAGTACTTAGATTCAACCTCGTGCCCATGGCTTCTTGCAAGCTATTCCAGAATTGACTTGTAAAGATTGGGTCACGGTCACTGACTATACTAGAAGGGACTCCATGTAGTCTTACAATCTCACGAAGATATACAGACGCTAGCCAAGATGCGGTCCTCTTGCTCTTCACCGGAATGAAATGAGCACTCTTCGTAAGTCTATCCACAATAACCCAAATGCTCGTATTCCCTTTCCTTGACCTTGGTAGTCCATCGATAAAATCCATGGAAATACTCTCCCACTTCCATAGTGGAACGTCTAGAGGATGCAATAGCCCACCGGGCTTCTTCGACTCGGCCTTAACTTGCTGGCAAATGATACATCTAGAGACAAATTCTGCCACATCCTTCTTCATCCCAGGCCAAAAGAAAATGCGCTTCATATCTTTATACATCTTATCTCCGCCCGGATGTATAGTCAACTTAGAGCGATGCGCTTCCTCAAGAACTCTTCTTACTAGATCTTCTACCATTGGAACACATAACCTTCCGTCTCTCCTCAGCCAACCCTTGTCATCAATAGAATATCGAGCGAGATGACTAGACATCTCTCCTCGAATTAGCTTATCCATAATCTCAACTATCTGAGGGTCTTCTCTCTGCGAAGCCCCAACTTGATCAAGAAGGGTAGGTCTAAGTTCCAGAGATGCTAAAGAACCGGTCATCGACTCAACCGCCAAAGAGAAATCAAAGGTTGCCACATACTCTAAATTCTTCATCTCAACGAATAGAGGACTTAGGGTCAACCTTCTTCTACTCAATGCATCAGCCGCCACATTCCCCTTGCCAGGGGTATATGCTATCTCAAAATCGTAGGACGCCAAGAATTCCATCCATCTTTGTTGCCTCAGATTCAGATCCTTCTGAGAAAAGAGATACTTCAATGACTTGTGATCGGTATAAAGCTCAAATCTTTCTCCCAGAAGATAATGGCGCCAAGCCTTGAGTGCATATACTATTGCTGCCAACTCTAAGTCATGAGTGGGATAATTCTTCTCATGCACTTTGAGTTGTCTACCGCCAAAGAATATCACTCTTCCTTCTTGCATAAGAACAGCTCCTAACCCCGTGCAACATGCATCGGTGTATACGGTAAATAACTTCCCTCCATCGAGCAAAGCTAGAACAGGTGCTGATGTGAGGGCTCTCTTGAGCTTCTGAAAAGCAAGCTCGCATTCTATGCTCCAAGCAAAAACTAAATTCTTCTTCGTCAATTTAGTGAGAGGAGCGGATATCTTTGCGAAGTCCTTGATGAACTTCCGGTAAAAACCTGCAAGACCTAGAAAACTTCTCACTTCGGTTGCATTCCTTGGAGTCTTCCAATCCTGAACTGCAACTACCTTGGCGGGATCCACCGCTAAGCCTTGCTTAGATACTATATGCCCAAGGAATCTAACTTCCCTTCTCCAAAAGTGACACTTGGAGAACTTGGCCTTCAATTGATGCGCTCTAAGCGTATCCATCACCTCCACGAGATGCCTTGCGTGCTCTTCCTCATCCTTAGAGAAGATCAGAATATCATCTACGAAGACCACGACAAACTTGTTCAAGAACTCCCTGAACACCCTACGCATCAAGTCCACGAAATATGCGGGTGCATTAGTCAAGCCGAACGGCATGACAAGCCATTCGAAGAATCCATCTGGCGTTCAGAACGCAGTCTTGTCTATACTATCTTCAGCTACCCTGAGCTGATGGAATCCAGTAGCAAGATCAAGCTGAGAGAAAACAGAAGCACCGACAAGCTGGTCAAAGAGATCATCTATCCTCGGTAACGGGTGTCTGTTCTTCTTAGTCAGCTTATTCAACTCTCGATAGTCAACACAAAGTCGGAGAGAACCATCTGCCTTGGTAGCAAACACCACAGGCGCTCCCCATTCAGATATGCTTCGTCTAATGAAGTTCTTCTCAAGCAACTCTTTCACTTGCTTACTTAGCTTCCGCCTTTCACGCGGAGCCATATGCCGAACGGGCAAAGAAACAGGCTTTGCATTATCCACCAGATAAATGCGGAAATCAATCTCTCGCTTAGGGGGCAACCCCTTAACTTCATCGAAAACATCCGGATACTCTCGAACCACTCTCACAGACTGAAGAGTTTCCATTGACGAGTCGAGTGATTCCAGATAGCACAATATGACGGGACCTCTCGGATCACAAGAAATCTCTAGGGTGTTTCCAAGGCGAGTCACGAGCCTCACAACCCTATGCTCACAATCAAGAATGGCTCCATATCTGGACAGCCAATCCATGCCCAATATCAATCTGTATCCCCTAAAACCAAGAACATAAGCACTGCACAAGAACTCTACACTCAGTATAGAGATCCTCAAATCCCCACATATCATAGACAAATGGGCGGAACCCCCAATAGGATTTGAGACACAGACGGGATCATCTACCAAGCTAGTACTAAGGTGCAAACTATCAACAAGATCAGATGAGATAAAGCTATGCGATGCACCAGAATCAAACAAGGTACGAACTGGAAAATCAGAAATATATACAAGGCTCTCAACAGAAATACTACCTCGATCGGGAACTGGAGCGACATTGAGAGCATGAACTTGCCCTCCTGAAGGTCCAGCACGCTGAGTCTGACCCTGGCCTTGCCCTTGCTTCCTCGGGCAATCCTTACTGAAATGTCCAGTCTCACCGCAGAAAAAGCATTCACCATTCTTCCTTTTCCTCTTCTTACAATCCTTAATAAGATGCCCAACTGAACCGCAATAATGGCACTTCCCCTTGTTGTTCTTGCCCTTGTTGTTATTGCCCTTGTTGTTGTTCCCCTTGTTGCCTTGACTCTTGTTCTTGTTCTGATTGCCTTGACTGCTCTGACCACTTGGATTACCCTGATTTCCTTTTCCCTGGGAATCAGTCTTCTTGGCTTGAGTATCATTCATCTTGGTTTCTTTCTTGACATCTCCCTGAAGTAACGCCATATCAACCAAACTCTCAAACGTGGCCCCATGGGGAATATGTGACATAGCCAATCCCTGCAACGGCTCATTCAATCCTCTAGCAAAACGAAGAGCCTTCTTCTGAGGAGTATTCACCATATCCAAGCCAAAACGAGCTAACTGATTGAACTTGTTCACATATTCTTTGACAGACATATCTCCTTGTTTCAAAGTTATGAACCTCTCCATTTGCAGATTCTCCTCAGCAGAAGATAGAAACTTAAGCATGAACCTTGCCCTGAAATCGGCCCAAGTCTCAACAGGCCTAGTACCATTGGTGACTTCCCACCAATAAGCGGCTTCATCCTTCATAAGCCAAACCGCCAACAAGAGCTTCCTCTGATCGTCTAACCCAAAGATAGCAAACAAATCCTCGGTCTCTTTCAACCAATTTCTGGCCTCTACAAAAGTCTCAGTGCCTTGAAAGTTCTTGCCACCCATTGCTTTGAAATCTTTGCAAGTCTTTGCGAAGTCCACTTGAGGATGCTGAGGGGGAGGAGGAAGAGGATCCTCAGCGACAGGAGGAGGAGGAACATTAACCACCGGAGGAGGAGGAGGAGGAACATTAACTACCGGAGGAGGAGGAGGAGGAACTTCTGCGGGGCCGGCTTCGGTCGCCCTAGCCTCCAAAAGTCTCCTATACCAAACAGGTACGTGTACTCCCTCCGGAATAGCAAAGTTATCGGCCATACTGAAAACGAAGAAAAAGACAGATTCAGAATGGAGAAAAACGAAGGAATTTTGCTAATGGATTTTTGGGGAATAGCCTTTAAAATAAACTAGACTTTTCTTTGGAAAATACTTTATACTTGGTTTTGAAAATAGTTTTCCAAAAGTTTTCTAAAAGCCTTTTTGTTCCTTCTCGTACCATATGCTCTGATACCAAATGTAACACCCCACCTCCACCAGGGTGGCTCTTGCAAGCACTCTGACTTTGGAGGGGCGTTTGAATCAGGTAAACATGCATAATGATATATCAAGGCAGAACAAGAACATATGTATATATGTAAACAGAGTAAATAACATAGATAAAACAGCGGAAGATTTCAAAACATTTCAAAACAAGTCTGGTACAACATAGCTTTCCAAATAAACAAGTCTAGATAAAACAACATCAACTGAAAAACTGAAATAAATAAGTGCTATCCCCAATTAAGTGGTAACCATAGCTAGCTTCATGTCGAAACCGTACATGAGCTGAAATCCCACAAGCAAGCAATCCGAAATCCAAGCTAAGCTCCAGTATTCCCTCCCTGAGAACCTGGGGGGGAAACGGAAGAAAAGAGGCGAAAGAAAACAGGTCAGTCAAAAAGACTGAGTAAGCCCTACTACAATCAATGTAAACTGATAAAGTTAACTGGCATGAGCAGCAGGGATGAACATAAGGATAACAATATACTAGCATGATGATTAACTAACAAGGTAGATAAAGGTGTCATCGCATAATCAGGATTAAGGTTTTGCACCACAGGTGTACTAGCAAACTAACATGACTTGAATAAACAAGTATTGATCCCTTGGCCCAAGCTTTGGCCCAATAACATGAAATGACCCTAATACAAGGTCCAACCAAACGGTCTAGTCGATCGGCTCCCTAAGCCTAACTCGTCACGTGTTGGTGTCAATACGGCCTAATCATAATTGTAGTCGAACTGTGCCGGGTCCACCCTTCGGGTGTATCAAGCCCTAGGGTGTCAACCCCTGGACACCATGAACATGAGTGCACAGTCCCGATCTACTGGTACCCGTGCATGTTTTCTCCGGCTACGGACTATGTGCACGACCAGAGTCCGCCCGGAACTACACCGGCGTACCCTCTGCCGTCGCTTTTGGTCACTTACCTCCAGTCCAGTAATCGTGCCCCCACCCTAGCCTAGTCCCTAGGGTCATGATGATACTAACTTGGGATTACTGCTGGAGTGGGCCCCCATTGCTAGGATTTTTCTAGTGAGTTAAGTACGGTTTAACCCTCTTGCTAATCCTGGATTAACTTGGTTAAGTGTAACGATGAGTTCACGACTTAACCCCGATTAATCTACCAAGCCCAAATTGGTTAAGTATTAAGTGGACCATGACTTAACCCTAATCACGAGGCATTAATTAATTTAATGCGCCTTAACCTCTCACATTAGACCTTGTTGTGGTTACTAGTTAAGCCGGGCGGGTCCGGGTAGCTTTACACCACAACTTGGTCTAACCTCGGGTTCAAGGTACAATATGACCAACTTCTCACATTGGGTCCTATTGTTTGTAGCAACTAGTTAAGCCGGTCGGTTCCGGGTAGGTTTACGCTACAAACTCAACCCAACCTCGAGTTGGCCACACTTATCTTTTCTAAGTGTCATGTCCATCATGTTTCCAAAACATGTTACAAGTTTTAAAGCAATTGGGTAGACCTAACTTAATAGGTAAATTCCCAATGGGTAGACCTAACTTAATAGGTAAATTCCCAAGCTTATGTTTTTATGTCTTTTACTTTTACCCAACCCCAAACGCAATCCCATCGCTTACATATCGCAATAGCGCATAAAGGATAGAAAGAGGGAACTTGGCATAATCATGACATAAAAGGTGTTGAAGCCACAAGTTCAACATGGTGGCATATGAAATGTACATATGTTCATATACTTGCATATTACATTTTTAGGCCCCAAAAGCATGCATAAAACCAAACTTAGCATATTGGTGATACATGGTGCTAAATGACATGTAGAAATGGCCATAAGTTCGCATCTAGCCTCACATGCAAGTTATCATAAGGGATATGATAACTTACATGTTGCCAAAATGCAACCTTTGGCATAAAGCTTGAAGCTTTATGTTCATAAACCCAAGATAAGCTTGCATAACATGATAGCATGAACAAAATGTTCAACCCAAACTTGCATGACACAACTTGCATAACATAACATGATGAACTTGCATATCACATCATAGCATACTTGCATAACATGATAAACTTGCATATTACATCATAGAAAACTTGCATAACATGATAAACTTGCATATTACATCATAGAAAACTTGCATAACATGATAAACTTGCATATTACATCATAGAAAACTTGCATATCATACATTTAACTTTAGAGTTTAAGTATGAAAGTAGAATAGGGCTTACAATGCTTATGAAAACACACAAAACTATGACAAAGCCCTTATGCAACCAATTAGACCCAAAATGCAAGCTTCCAATCAATAAAAATCCTTTCTTTATGATGCAAATATAAGAACTTGACTTGAATGCAAGCTAATGATGCTCATACAAGTTTGAAAACACTTGTATGCATGGAAAATCACTTAGAAATTTATTTAGGAATTTTATGAAGAGAGTGGAGGCCATGAGAGGATTGATTTTTCCATAGTTTAGTTGTATGAATGAATAATGATGATTTAGGGTAGGTTAGGGTCTTATTTATAGATCAGGCAAGTGTTTTAGGCCATAGGATTAAACCTAGATTCAATCCAAGCCATCAAAGCATGTCTTGGGGAAGAAGTCAAGTGTAGGAACCATCTAGGGCCTTTAGATTAAAGATGAACCATGAGAACCATTCAAATGCAAAATCTGCATTTGAGCGAATCGGCCCACGGGTTGACAGCCAAACACCCTGTATTAACCCCTAGTCGACCCAACGTGCTCGGGTCGACCTCAAAAATCGGCCGGTTCGGTTATTCCCCTCTCCCAATTCGCTGTTTTGAACATTTTTGCATATTTATTTATTTAATTTTCAATTATATATATATATATATATATATCAATATATATATATTTCTCTGCGCAACCCATTTCACTTAATTAAGTATACTTTAATTTGGGAATTTTTCGTGAAACTTCGCGAGGCCATATCTTGGTCATACGGACTCCGATTTTCGAAAACTCGGACTCTATTTCGCGTATTTTTCCGAGACGAACGCAATGGCATAGCCCGTTTCCCTTGATTCAGATTTTACAGTTTAATTCTGCCTCCATTTATGTTATAACATGTTATTCAAAAATACGGGTTGTTACAAAACATTTAATTACCATAATTTCCATTTATTCATATCTTGTTATATACATACACACACACACACACACACACACACACACATATATATATATATATATATGCGCTAGACCTCTCACATTAAGGCTACACTTGTGGACGCTGGATTTGTCGGGCGGGTCCGGACAGACTTCTACCACAAGTTGACTTAACCTCATGTCTTATTACCATTACATGTTTTATTTATGCACTTGGACCCCTCGCATTAGATTTACCACTTTTGAATGCTGAATATGCTGGGCGGTTTCAGGAAGACTTCTATCACAAGTGCAATCTAACCTCGTGTCTAAGAGCGTTAAAATGCCATATTACTGTGAATCTAGGCATGTTCATTCTTTAACAATTATTCCTATTTCATTATAGGTTTTTACATCCCTTTCCCAAGTCATATTTACCATGTGCTATATGCCCAAATTAAGCTCTTTAATCATAGTTTGATTTATGCCCCAAACCATATTCATGTGTTCAATTCTAACATGAAACCATTTAATCATATAAATGTGCCAATTCACACAAGTAAGGGTTCATGTGACAAATCAACAAGTAGTATGAACAACAGTAGTTGCTAATCATTTCTAATAAGTTGTTTTTCAACATGTACTCATTCCAATACTTTAACTGATTAAACATATGAATTATTCATATTAACATCTCAAATTGTTATAACAATAATTCTTAATTATTCTTACAAACTCGATTATAAAAAATAGGGAATGGTGAGCGATAACATATTATTATCTAAAATGCTATAGCTTAAACCCCTTCACCTTGTACGCTTTCCCAATTCTGGATCTGATCTAGTTTTAACATCCATGGCTTTTCCCTTAATCGAATTCAAAGCCTAACGACCATGGATTGATTATTATTGTTAAAACAGAAAGGAAGAGGAAGAGGAAAGAATTGAATAGACCGGATCTAGAAATTTCCTTATTTTTCAGATAATTCTGAGCACCTTTTTATAAATGTCAATCTCTTTCCTCTTGATCTTAATTTTATATTTTCCTAACTAATAATTTATATTTTCAGAATAGATTTGAGGGGGGGGGGGGAGAGAGTAATGGCAAAGCTTCAGCGTAGCCTCAAAATTATGAGGTTTAGGTTAGCTCTAGAGACTTATTTAGGTGTATTGGAGAAATCAGGACCCTCAAATTTGATTAAAAACCATTAAGAACGTTAATATCTCAAAAAAAACCTAATCGGCCAAAATCTGCTGCAGGGGGTCGACCCCCCTTGGGAGTCGACCCACCCCTTATGGGGTCGACGCCCGTGGGCAGTAAATCTGCCGCCTTCCTAAATTACGAATTTTAAAGTGATTTTTGAATTTCTGGACCTATTTTTGAATTTCTGAACCTAATATATATATATATATATATATTCCTCCTGCACGTATACAAACTTCGAACCTTAATAATTTCTTTATACGATGTCCGATTTACTCAAACTAGGTGTCTATTTTGACCAGAATTTCGAGACGGACGCAAAGGCGCAGTCTGTTTTACTTAATTCTGAATATTTAATTAAGTTATCCTTATTTTATTATCTTAATTTAAAATTTTGGGATGTTACAACGATGATACCCTGTTGGGTTATTCACCTTCAGACGTACGGACTGGTCCAAGCTCTTCAGGTTAACATGTTTTTAGACCCTATGTCAAATCATTAAATTATACGCTTGCTCTTCCCCTTCAGATTTCCATTCAACTTGGTTATTCCCAATCATATTGACTTTTTATTCAAGTAACCAAGTTTCTCTTGCTTATTAATTTCAGTTATAACTTAATCCACTTAAGTTTATTAATAAGCCCATAGCATGTTATTTTCTAGATTGTAATTCAAAGTCTGTAATATACAATCTCTTTATATTATTCACTGCCCAATTTCATAGTAACAATAACATGTTCTACTTAATATGTAATTAAGTATATCTCAATTCACATGTTTCGTGTTTAACATGTCACTTATTATTTATGATTAAATATAACTTATTTTATTCCATAAGTTTACCATATCTTTTCTCATTTAATTATAATCCCATCCTTATAATGTCACTACAACTTGTTGTTGTTTACTTATTAACTTAGTTCATGAACTAAGGTTTACTAATAAGTTCCCTTTCCATTTATCATAACTTATGTTATAATTTCCACTTGTCCCTAGGACACGCCTTTAACATGTTATTCTTATTAGCAGATTTCAGATTATCAAGTTTATAGATTACTTAATTTACAATTTATTACAACTTATAAGTTATCATATTCCCCCTATCATTTATTATAACCCAAGTTATAATTTCCACTTTGTCCTAGGACAAGCCTACCTATTATCTTTCCTGTTCCCCGTCAGGTTTGTTCACAATAGGTTATTATCATCCCCGTTCATTACATGTATTTTACTGTTGTAACTTTCATTCATTTCCCTTAATCACAATTAATGCTATTTTATTTCTATCCTTTTATATACATATATTTATTTATATATTTATGCATTAGACCTCTCACATTTCATTAACAACTTGTGGATGTTGGATTTGTCAGGCAGTTCCGGGCAGACTTCCACCATAAATTGAATTTAACCTCGTGTCTTAGCACCGTTACGTGTATATTTACACACTAGACCCCTCACATTAAATAAACAATTTGTGGATCCAGGATTTGCTGGGTGGTTCCGCGCAGACTTCTACCACAAGTTGAATTTAACTCGTGTCTAAATGTGATTACAGTTTTCTATTTGCTGTAAATTTAGGCATATTCTTTTTTTCAAGTTTCTTGTAATCTATATTTTACATGTCATACTTAATATCATATCAAGTCCATTTCTGATTTTCATGTCGCATGTTCTTCCTAACATGTAATTAACTTCAATCTAAAATAATAACATGTAATCATAAAATCATGTAATTATTCCATTCTAACAATCTAACATGTAATTATCACAATTTTTACAGTCAACGGTTCAAGTACATAATATGTCACAGGTTAAAATGTAATTTTCCCAATTTCTACGATTAAGCATTCAATTGCATAATATGTCGCAGATTAATATGTAATTAGAACATGCATGCATACAACAGTAATTGTTTCCACATTTTTAACAAGTTTACATATTTCAACAATTTCAACTTATTAAAATTCATGGCAGAATTAGCATACTAAAGTTTAAACATGTCAAATTAACGTCATATTGATCATTCTACAGATTTACATTGCATATTAACGGAGAATGTCAAATGATAAATATACCATTATCAAAAAGGTATATTTTAAATCCACTCACCTAATTTTGCTTTCCAAACCATGAATCTGGTCAAGATCTAGCATTCCACGGTTCCCCTAACTGAATTTATAACCTAAACAACCATGGATCCACATTTATTAGCTAAAAGAAGAAGGAAAGAAAGAGGAGAAATTCAAATAGACCAAATCTAAGAAATTACTTGCTTCGAACAGAATTCCGAACACCATCTTTATTAATATTCGTTCTTTTCATCCATATCTTGAATCAAAAATTTCCTAAACTAATTATTCTATTTTTCCGAAGAGATTTGAGGAGGAAGTAGAATGACAGAGTATAGACATCGCCTCAGAAAATATGAGATTTAGGCTAGGATCTGCTAGCCTATTTATAGATGTTCAGGATCTTATTGTACACGCGGCGCTGAGTCAGCAAAGAATGTGGTTAAGAAAACAGTCCAGATTCATCAATGAATCTGATCGGATCTAGGGTGGGTCGACCCCCTTATAGGTGTGTCGACCTTTGGGTCGACCTCCATGTGTGGATCAACACTACTATGGGTCCCGCGAGCTGTTTTGGCATAGAAGTTTATTTGTAAATTTTGTTTTAAACATTGGAATTTCTGGAATTTATTTAAATATTATATTTACATATAATCTCCTTATATGTTACAAAACTTCCAATTCCTATTTTACGCGTATATATATACACACAACTTTTATTTCGATTTCAAAATTCAAACAGTGTTATACCGTTATTTAATTCTTACCATATTTCTTTGATTGCAACCTTATCTTAATTTTTCTCTTTTGTGTATATATATAAATATATTTGCACATATATACATATAGATTCTCATATACATATGTACATATATTTTTATACACTTCCTTATATGTATACTTTTTCCTTATATTTGCGTTTATACATATTTTCTCTTTAGAACATGTGTTATTTTAGCCGTCCCTTAAAAAAAATATGGCGCCGGCGGGGATTGAACTTTGTACCTCTAGCATAAAAGCCACATTCTCTAACCAACTAGACTAGTTAGGATATTGTTAACAAGGCTTAGAACAATGGTGGTCATTGTTCTTTTCTTATTCCTCTTTTTCAATTAAACTATTGCATGTAACGTTATCTCTTTTCATGCATCTTTCTCTTTCATTATTCTTTTATTATTAATGCATAAAGTTTGTAAATCATTGCATGTAACATATCTATGTTGAATGCAACCAATTTCTTCTTTCTTTTAACATACACATTGTATTTTTATTTGCATTAATCTTTTCTTCTTTTTCAGTTCATGTATTTATTACATGTAATCACATATTATCCTTATTTTGTTTTTCTTATATATATTTATGTCTATGCATATATATACACATATGCATTATTTAATTATTTAATTTCCATAAAATGCGGGGTGCTACGTTCTACTACTCTTAGGAAATTTTATCTCCGAAATTTGATAAAGGTAAAAATCAAATAACCCTCGCTTAATATCCATCCGTCATGTATGCATCTAATTTTTGCAAATATTGTGCACTTGTGCAAAGTGTAGTACAACATAATAATACATGTATGCCTAAGTGGTACCACTTATATTTATGCAAAATTTTCAAAAATCCTTTAAAACATGATGCGCACATCCTAAATATACTGGCAATTCTACATGAATGCAATATTTTGAAAATCAAAAATGATTTTTCATCCAAAATTTCCCACTCTTACGGAGCAATTGCGTAGTTCATCCAATTTTTGCATCCAAAACCCTACCAAGCAATTTTATTTTTTGAATTTCAGAAAAATCTAATTTTCTAAATTTGATTTCTTATGTTACAAATTGGTGGAAAACGAAAAACTTCACATCTTCCGTTTTTCTTTTTCGACCTTTTTCTAACTGTACGGATTCTACATAAATTTTCTTTGTTACTGATTTTCGTTTTCATCTTATCTATGAAATTTTAAGCTTACCCACCTTTTCTTAAAATTTTCCATCTTTCTTTAACTGTCATGTTTGTTTCTTTACTGAATTTGTTGTTTCCTTTTCAGTTATGCCTTTACTCCTTTTTCAGCTTATTTAACTTAATCCTATGATTTAAGTTTAATCTCAAATAAGCCTTCTTGTTCTTCAACTAAAACAGAAAAACAGACACTCTACATAGCTACTACTAAGCGCCAAGAATCTCAGGACTAAGTCCAGTTTGAAAAATTCAAACAACCGGATTTATATATTTACTTGCCCTCTATTGTCTAGTAGTCACCACTAGTCCTTGCTGTGTACTAACAGAAATTTTTAAACAACACCCTAGGCATTTCAATGCTTGCGCATTCTACGGGAACTTACTTTTATTCCAAGATAATTCTCGCTATCTACTTCATAGCCTCAAAACTTTTCTCGTCTTCCCTAGGCGCTAATCCTCACTTACTCTGCACTCTTTAAAACACGGTTTGGTCTTTTCATTTCACTTTTCTTTCACAAGTTAAAAGTATCAAAACTTTATTTTCTTATGAAAAAATATTTTTGCCAAACCATAAAAACATGTCATCTTATAAAAAAATGCAAATTATTTTTTTTCAAATCCCAAAAACTGGGGTAGATAGGACAACTATATGTCAATTTGGTATATAACTTTTTCTTACCTACAAGGGACAGATCTAAGGGAGGAAATGGGCGATTTAGCTATTATTACCGGATCGTTTCTCTGGATACTGAAGTCTGGGAAGACAGGCTTGCTTAGGGGTTACCAAAATGAATCTAAACTCAGGGGACAAAGCTCATTTCCCTATTCGAGGACGTATTGAAATGGGAATCTATACTTATCTGAAGGATGAATAGAGAACTGCAACTACAACGATTAGAGAGAATGATAATGCATACTTACAGAACAATTTTCATATAAGGAGATCCTTTCTTTTTAAACTTTTGCTAGGAGTACATGAATGTTATAAGGAGGACCCCCTCCATTGAACTCATTTACTGAGTTATTTTTTAGAGTACAAGTATTAAGGAAAAAGATCGACCCCCTAAATGAGACCTCTGGGGTCTTATTTATAGTGGTTCTGGGTCCCTTTCATTGGTGGGATATTGGACCCATAAGGGTCTTTGTCGGTCATTTCATTCTTTGTTTTGGGTGCTTGACCTTCGGCCGCCTTTGGTGTATTCAATTATGATCTTTAGATGGTACTTGAATTCTTGAAGTCAACTCCTGAATGTTGGATGGAGGACATGAACTTTCGGACGTAGGCTTTCGACTTTCTCATGAATACCTAGAGGGCCTTAACCTCGTGGTGTATGTTGATAGATGCCGAGTTGAAACTGTTACGGGTTCTGATACTAGGTAGCCTAGTACGGGTAGCCTGTATCCCTACTCGAGTCTCGGCTAGCACTCCGGTAGGGCCTGTGTGGTAGCCTGTATTCTTGGATGGTGGTTTCCGGTGTCACTCTTATTTATTTTCGAATGTGGCCTTTCGGTATTCATGTAATAGATGCTTCGAAAGATGGTTCTGGGTGGCCTTCGTGTTCTTCCAATTTAGTGCCTTCGATGCTTTCATCTTTAGGTGTATCGGCATTTGGGCAGGTCATTATTGAAGATTAATTTGGGCTTTGTCTATCGGATTTATTTCTTCTAGCTTACTTGGTTACAGACTGGGATACATCTTTATTACGGGATCTTTTACCAAATTGGGGCTGTAGGAGAGACTGCCGGATTGACCCTGGCGGATGAATCCCACCGGTTATATCCTGTAGCTTTCGCGGTCCTTTACCTTAGGAGGGTTCCGGTTGATGTAGTTTTTCGGGTTATTCGAGACCCCTTCTCTGCCAGCTTGCTTCGATGTTAATTTTGGTAGTAGAAACCTTCCTTCCATACAAAGTATATTGTAAACTTTCCACCCAAATTCCCTAAGGGTCTCAGATTTCCATGTTCGTTCCTTTATTGTACAAAACAAATATCCCAAATTTTACCATATTATGTTTTTCCTATTTAGTGGGTTCCTGTATGGATCTATGTGTATATGTATATATATAATATATTTATATTTTAAGAAAAACACAAATACGTTCACTCAATATTTATACAGGAATCCTAAACCTAGGCTCTCGTACCAGATGTAGCAACCCGAATTCCGACAGACTGATTTTATTTTTCAAAATTCGAATCTATCAAAACACGTGTTTGTTTGCTCTGGTATCCTGCAGAAAATGCAGAGATATAACATATATCAGAGCTCAGAAAAACATCTCACAGCAGAATGGATAATATAATGTAATAAAAAGATAGCCTTACCGTAGTAATAATACTGCCTAACCAGTATCCAAAGCTATCATTTCTCTGCCATAAATCTAACCTATATGTTATGAGGAGGGGATCAAAACACAAGTTCTGGTGACTGGATTTAAACTACACATTTTGGATAATCTTACATTTACCGTTCAGTTACATGTTCTTATTTATTAGGTTACTTAGGTTAGCAGCACTCAAGGCTTACACACACATCGTACCCATCTATTTTCCAGTGGATTAACCTAATACAGTATATATGTAGCTACCTCGAATATTGAGGTACACCCCATGGTACCCACTTGCACGGTCTCCACTATAGTGCCACAGAAATGTGCGCAGTCCCTCATTCTACACCAGAGTGACGTACAGATCTCTATATAACAACGTTACGTTCTGCCTATATCTGCCATTACTATGCTACTTAAGCATATGGACTGCCACCTTCTATCGAATCAGAATCCATTAAAGAGTAATGCCCTCGAGTCTGCGATACACCGCCCAGAGAAGACATGCATGTGTCTAGACTTTCCCACGTACGTATCGTCAATCGTACTCGATGTCTTAACCGCACATAACCTCTACTGTGCACCGAGCCCCATGGCACGGTTGTACAAGAAACACGAAACTCAGTCGGGAGCTTTTCAGATATCTGTATAAACAGACGCTAAGGTCTGCATATTCAGTGGCTATGGTACCACCTGATCCCTCCCTGAACTGGTGAAAGACGAACAATATTGAGAACTAATATCCTGTCCCTCTAGCAAACGACAACCAACAAATCCTAATTGTCCTGTCACTCACCCATAGCCTTGATATCAAAAGGTCTATGGTCTTTTGGTTTAGCTCTCTTCCTTTCCACGTTGAGCATCATGTAACAAGGTGATGTCGATGGTATGTACCCGGCGACTTGCAATTACCTAGGTCAGACTTGTCAGTTATTCAAGAGTGGTCATAACCTGGCCTAGTCACAAGTCTCTTTGGATCGTCGAATTACCTATGCCACCCTACAGTCTTTTGATTCCCACTATCATGGTAATCAAGGCATACTCACCAGTAGAAACATGCAGTCCTACCCTCTGTGAGCACAGGAGGATGATATCACCACACAGAGGGCTACCAGGAGTACCTTCCATGTCCTAAGAAGCCGCGTGCTTCCCCTTCTAGCCCTTCATAGTCAGAATATCAATAGAAAAACAGGCAGAAGAAGCAGGATAATCAGACGGACGTGCGTTGCTCTCGTGTCCCATGTCACCACGATGATCTACCCCGTTGGGTTATTCACCTTCAGACGTACGGACTTGTGACGAACCATACTTCCCTAATCCCTAAAGAGACGGAGGAGCCCGGATTGTATAGAGAACACGATGCATCAGAGCACAAACATGAGAACATTTCATTGCTATTACAACAATTTTTATCGGAGTACAAGAATATATCAGAGTTCAAATAAATAATATACAACGGACATTTAAAAGGGATTAAAATACATAAATTTAAATGTATAAATATAATGTACATTGGAAAATACATCAACTACCACAACTGAAAGAAATACACGGATACAAAGCTTTCCGAATATAGCCCCAGCTGTAATCCAGGATCTTAGAAAAAGAAATATCTGTGAAAAAACAAAACTACTAGCAGCCCGTATTGAAATTATGG
Source organism: Allium sativum (assembly GCA_030737875.1). Classification (NCBI taxonomy): domain Eukaryota; kingdom Viridiplantae; phylum Streptophyta; class Magnoliopsida; order Asparagales; family Amaryllidaceae; genus Allium; species Allium sativum. The sequence continues at coordinate 846,904,653 of CM060919.1, read as the reverse complement.
TCACCCATAGTTTAGGTAGAAACAATAAACTCCGAGTAGGTCATGGGATTGGTGTGGGAACTAAAACAGTTATTAATCTTTTACTTTAAAATAGGGTAAATCACGGGACCACGCCGTACGTCGCGGAACGGGTTTACTCCCATAAATACTCTTAACATAAAACAATTTGTAAACAACGCAATGCTTTTTGAAAAATGAAGCTATTATAAGACTCAGGTCCTATCATATAATGCCAACGCAAGCCGGAGGATAGTGTTTTACCTTATAATAGCCAAACATGCTTGGTACGTAAAATAAATCATTTTGATATTACTATATGTGCATAGTGTCAAAAACAACTTCAAATATAAATGTATCAATCATAGACGGCATAGTTACCATATATTATGTCACCATACATAGGTTTACAACTAAAACCGAAAAACGTCGTATTGGAAGTTGGAATTCCATCATAGTTACCATATATGAGACTCAATATACGAGGTACGTCATTCCATCATCCACATAAGTAAAAATGTCTGAGCTCCATACCATGACACCACTTCTAGCTAGAAAGAAACGTCGTGCCCTCACTGCGCCCACTTATCCCGTTTTTGACTCATACGGAGGTGTGAGGCTCACGAATTAACACAATACACCAAGCTATGCAACTTAAAGCTGTGCTTTGATCATTATCCACAAGACTCCGCTTTTCAACAAAATCCTTGATCATTTGCATCTTAGCATGCCACATTGACAATCACGCCATATAACTGATGTCTCTCAAAATATAACCTCTAAGCTCATACGTCTCAAAGAAGGGTGTTAAGCAAGAGAGTAAATTCTCTGCCACCAAACAGATATATATCTAATAGAAATCAGTCAGCACAGAACGAAATCCAATGTATGACACACATCCATTTACAAGTCCATTGAGATGACCCAAACTTCCTCGGTACGGGAAAGCCCGAATTGAGTTGAGAACACGACTCATCAGAACACAAACAACAAAACATTTCATTTCTTTTACAACAATTTACATTAGAGTACAAGAATATATCAGAGTACAAAAAAATAATATACAACAGAAATAAAATAATATCAGCGCTTAAATTACAATGAAGCGGAAAATAATACATAAGAATAATGCTTAGCGGAAGACATCAACTACAACAATTGAAAGAAATACACGGATACAAAGCTTTCCGAATATAGCTCCAGCTGTAATCCAGGATCCTATGAAATGAAAAATCTGTGAAAACCAAAACTACTAGCTGCCCATGTGGAAAGTATGGGAACCCAGAGTTTAGGTAGAAACAATAAACTTCGAGTCTGTCATCGGACTGGTGTGAGAACTAAAACAGTTATTAAATCTTTACTTTAAAAGTTGGGAAATCATGGGACTACGCCGTATAACATCGAACGGGTTTACTCCACATGAATCTCAGTTTAAGATAAAACAATGTAATGCTTTTTGAAAAATGAAGCTATTATAAAACTCAGGTCCTGTCACACAATGCAACACAAGCCGGGGGATAGAGTTTTCCCTTGTAATAGCCAAACATGCTTGGTACATTTAAAACAAATCATTTTGATATTACTATAAGTGTATAGTGTCGAAACAATTTCAAATATAAGTGTATCAATCATAGACAGCATGAGTACCATATATCATGTCGCCATACTAGTTCTACAACTAAAACTGAAAAGTCAGGTATTGGAAATTGGATTTCCATCTATGAGTCGAGGCAAGGGATGGCTCCTCACCTATTCGAGACACTCTAGCAAATGCCTCAAGATTAGGATGCTGGCGAATCCTTAGATCTTCAGGGTCGGTCCACACTTACTTTAGTGGATTAATTATTCTTAAACACACGTTTCCTAGTGCTATTGGACCTATCTCTGAGCAACTAGGGACTCAATAATTGAGGCGCCTCACAGTCCATCATCCACATAAGTAAAAATGTCTAGGCTCCATACCATGGCACCACTCCTAGCGCACACCCCGTAGTCTATCCAGTTTTTGACTCATACGGGTGTGAGACTCGCGAATTAACGCTATAAACAAAGCTATGCTATTTAAAGTCGTGCTTTGGTCATCAACAACAAGACTCTGCTTTTCAACAAAAGCCTTGATCATTTGCATCTTAACGTGCCACATTGACAATTCATGCCATGCAACTGATGGCTATCAATATATAACCTCTAAGCTCGTATGTCTCAGACAAGGGTATTAAGCAAGAGAATAAATTCTCTACCACCAAGTAGATATATATTTAATAGAAATCAATCAACACAGAATGAAATCCAATGTTAGACACACATCCATTTACAAGTCCGTTCTGGGTCTGAATGAAATCGGAGGCACCTTATTCCTCATCCCATATGTCAAATACAGGGGAGAGGTCCTCGCATATCCGGTCGATCTCCAAGTACGTCTGAACGATCACCACTTATTACCTTGTCTTGGGTGTACAACCCAATCAAGACATTAGTAATCATCCAAACGATGTGAAGTACTCCGGTCTTCAACCACCGTCTTCATCATCGACATTTAGTCGTCGTATCGGTTATTCAAAATGGGATAAACCCAGTCTTTCCAAATAACTCGCATATTTTATAATCAACAATCAAGTGCTATAAAAACTCAATATATGCCTCATTCTAATTTAGAATATTATTTTATTCAAATATTAACATCTTTAGGGAAAGGTTACCATTAACGTTATCAAAGATAAATTCTTTTAAATTTATTCTTTAATCTTCCTTTGGATATCATTTCAAAATATTTGATTTTATCTTTTCACCACTTAAACCAAATTAAGGTTTATTAACTAGTCGGGATTAGCGAACCTTACCGAAGTAATCATTTATTTTATTACCCCAATCCCAACCTATTCATCCCATGGAGCAAAACTGGCAGTACTCCATATCTAACACCCACGGTGTTATCGGTAAATTTAATTACCATTTCCCATTCAAATCTAATTAAAGATTCAAATATCGCCTAGAGTACAACTGGCGGTACTCCATACTCGATCATTTCTCAAATTTGGCAAATTTAATTACCAAATTAACTTTTCAATCTAATTAAAGATTCATTGAAACTCCGCTTAGTTTTAATCTCCAAATATCATTATTTAATGACTATTCAAATTTAGGAAATAATCCCGTTTTTTAACTGGGTTAAAGAATGAATGTCCTTTAAAACATCATTCACAATAATCCCAAATTCATCTTCCATCAAAATGGAATATACACGGAAATCATAATAGTGTATAATCGATATAAATTCCCATATCATAATAATAATATAAATGGAATAGCGGAAGCCTTTTAAATTCCATATATAGTAACGGTCTTCATTCACAGAAGTTTATCTCGATTATTAACAAATCGAATTCCATTCAATTTCAATTTAATCTATTGAATTGGAAAACTTTACTTTGGAAATTTCCATTAAATCTTAATAAAAAGATTTATAAATTCCAAATCATATCTTCATCATTAATTGGGTTAAAGAACAAATGTTATTTTAAAACATTGTTCACGACAAACCCAAAATCCAATTCTTTTATTCAATTCCAATTAAATGTTAATTAATTGGTAAACTTCTCTAAATCTTAACTAAAAGATTTATTCTTTTCTCAACTGGGTTTAAGAACAGTGTTATTTAAGACACCATTCACGACAAACCTAAAATTCAATTTGGAATTAAATACAAGGCTCTAAATAGAAATTATATCAGCTTATATTCGATATCAAATCCATTCAAATTTGCTCATTGGAAAATTCAGGTCATTTTAAAACCCATTTCTTAATCCAATTTATTTATTTAAAAACATTGGATTATTATTCTAGTTAATAACTAGTTCATTTTGATAAAAATGTATTTTTATCTTTTCAAACTTGGAATTTTTCACCCTAAATCTTTTCAAGTCATTTATTATGATTTTATATAATTTATCCATATTTTTAATGATTTTAATATTGCCATTTCAGTCAATTTCTATATATATGGTCATCGAACTGCATTTACAACGATCTTTTCCAAAATCTATTTGGACATATTTTAAAATCTAATCGTTAGATTTCAAATATCTTATTATCATTGGAAATCCCTTTTAAATACGAACCCAATGGTTCTTGTTTAGTCCGACGGTCGGATCTCCCGTAACATCAATTTGAATTTAATGGTTGAAATTCACGAACGGTCGTTGTGCGACGCGTTCTATTCTAACTATTACATATATATAATATAATATATATATATATATATCATTGATTTCTATTTAAAACGTAATTTATAAATCGTTTATAAATTCATTCTAAAACGATTTCAAAATCGTTTATAAATTTATTCTAAAACGATTTCAACTTCATTTCAAATTAAAATTGCACATTCCATATCATTTTTATATTAAAATGATAATATTTTCAATATATCTGATTTTGAAATCAATCCTTTTTTATATTCATTATAAAATGAATAAAATCGAATGATAAATCCGTTCGTGTTAAAATGGCGAATATTTACTTACTCGGCTTCATATATTCCTATATTTTCGTGTCCATCCAAAATCGGACTTCAAAATCACGTTTTGAATATTCAGTGAATATTATTTTAAAATATTCATTCATTAATTTAATTCTTCACTATTAATCATTTTAAAATATTCGTAATTTTAAAATATTCGTTATTTTTGAATCGGAATGCGACTCAATCAATTACCATATAATTTCATTTATATGGATTTCATACATCACATGTATGCAACAATAATGATAAATAATCATTAACCATTCCAACATCATCTAGAGTGCAATTTACAACTGTATAAGCTTTAAAATAAATAAATAACGCTTACCACAGCCTGTCAACCCATCGATTGACATACAACTAAATATTAGGATTAGTGTATGTCAATTATCATCCCAATACCCGTGTGGGGTTTTCAACCAACAAATACTAATTATTATTTGTGCATTTGGGCGATGTGTAAAAATTATTGTCCTAATCAATGTCAGATAAAAAGATGTACATAAACAAGCTTTCCGACTTGTAAACGAATATTTATTCCAATTTCTTTTTATGAAAATTTTATATAAATAATTTATATATTTCAGTTTCAGAAAAATTAAGCATTATAACGGCGTGATATTAGAACCGGAATAATGTCTAGCATTATCCCTCTCCTGGTACTGGCTCACGCCATACACAATAATCAATCAATCCAATAATACCACAATACAATCAGTTTTTCCATAACACAATCATATCACACAAATCATCCAAGGTTTGTACAAAAAGTAGTATCAGAAGCTACTAAGCCCCATCAGCAACTTAGGATATAATGATGTAACAAAAATGATTTGAGTGAGAGAGTGCTCACCCAAGCTAAACTAATCGCCTCGACGCTTCTACTGAAGAATCCGATTGTGCGGTCTCCATTAATCGTTCTCCATCGTCCGAATTTGCAGTCCTGATTCCAGAATTTGCATACAACTCCAATCTTCACTATACCTTTTTCCTCAACACAAGCGCGCCATTTTGGACAACTTTTGCCTAGCGGGCTTCCTTCCAAAAATGCGCCAATTCGCCGGAAATCGCGGAAAGACAGTATTTGGACTAATGACTTTGGACGTGTTTTCTGAACAGCTCCAGACACCAAACTTCAAGTGTCATATACTCAAATTATGCTCTTTGATTTTGGTACTGTGGAGTTTTGGCTAGAAGTGCATGGTTTGGGAGTTATTGAGGAAAGAAGGTCAGGGACTTATTTACAAAACCGGAAATTAGTGGAAATTGGGTTTTTGGAGATGGAGGGGCCCACGGACAGAATGCGGATGGGGGAAGCAGCGGCGTGGGGTGCTGGTGGTGGCAGGGTGGTGCAGCAGCGAGGTTGCGGCCAGTAGTGGCCGGAGGCGGTGGTTTGGGTGGATTTGGGGGTTTCCAATTGGGGAAAAAAGGGAGGGCGACGGGGTCTGGTGGCGGGCGCAGTGGATGCGGCGGCGCTTGGGGGGTGGGGCCGACGGCGGCATGTTGGGCTGGGCGACGGGGTTTTTCTTTTTCTTTTTACTGGAAAAAAGTGATTTAGGGTTAGGTTAGTTTATTAATATATATATACATATATATATATTTCAAAATAAGCTTTTCATTATCAAGCCATATGAACAGAATGTGAGTAATGTGTGTGGTATGGTCAAATCTGTACCAATCTGGGTAAGATTTTTCAACATTCCACTATTTGCATGGTCGCACATTAGGATAAACTGGCTAGCCTGTAGATTAGGCCAAATGATTTGCTTAGATGAATCAACTGAAAAAAATAGAAAGACTGCAATATGCTCAATGCCTGATTGAAATTAAGCCTAACCAAGAGCTTGTTGATGATTTCCTGGTTACCCTACCTGACGGAGGAACACAAAGTATTAAGGTTAAGTATTTATGGAGACCACATCTGTGTACCTATTGCAGTGGTTTTGGTCACAAAAGTGAAGAGTGTGAAGTAAATATAACCAAGGAAGTGAAAACTAGCGAGAACAATAAAGCAAAGCAGGACACAAATAATCACAAAGCTATAGAGGTTGTAGTTGAGGTTAACACCGAAGAACAGAACTACAAACCTTTCCAGGAGGTTAATAGGAAAGAAAGCCTACAAAGTAGCAAAAATTTAAAACAGAAAGGTTCAATATGGTACAAAATTGAAAGGAACAAAAGCAAGGTTGTTAACAAATCTCAGAATGGAGGTACTAGGTCCAGACAGTATGTTCCTCAAAAGCCAAGATACAAAAGAAAGGAGGTATGTTTGGGAGACTATATTTTGGAAGAAGGTGAAATTAGTGATAGAGTCAAGCAAAAGAAGCATGCAGCGAAAGATAATTCAGTTAAGGTTGTAGTTCTAGATGATCAACTTCTAACAAAGAACAGTTTTTTCCTTTAGTCTGAATCTCAAGACGATTCTGTGTTTAAGGCTAATGGCAAACAAACGGAGATTTCTGACATTGAGCCAACTCAGAACAAAGTAGATTCAGCAAGTGGCAACCAAGCTGCTGCCACAACAGTGCCCTCCAGACCTGATAGAACTTTTGTTTTCACTGCTTCTTCTGCTTTGAATGTTAAGCAACCAACGATCTCCACTATAATAGTTGGTGCAAATATTGGAACTATTGCCTCTCTAGTTGATATTGTTGGTGAAGCAGATACTGGAAATAATGGCTCTCAAGTTGATATAGATGGTAAAGCAAATACTGACACTTCTGGCTCAAATTATGTTGTTGGAGATGAAACCTGCACTGATATCAATATGAACAGCAAGATCCCTCCTCCTCCAGGGCATAAAGAACTAACAGAATCTCGCATTTTCGACAAAGATAAGGACAACATCATGAAACAGAATGCTAGCTCCAATAAAAGCAATAAATCAGACAATTACAAATCGCCAAATCCATCCACCAAAAACAAGGTCAATACAAGATCTATGACAAAGAATGCAGAGAATCAAATTGAGTTTAATTATGATACAAAAGCTCTGCATATGGAACATTAGAGGAGCGCATAAGGACATAAAGCTGGATAGATGCAAGGCCATGATCAGGCAACACAATTTCTCTGCGCTAATTCTGCTTGAGACAAAGTTAAATGTCATCCTTTCTAAACGGGCAGCGAGGTACATTAATTCTAATTGGTTGTTTATACATAACTTAGATGATGCTAATTATGGTAGAATTCTTATTATGTGTGATCCATTGGTTCATAACTTTACAAAGATTAGTTCCCCTAGTCAATTTATACACTGTCAAAATGTGCACATTCCTTCAAATTTAACGTATTTCTGCACCTTTGTGTATGCTCATAATACACAAAATGCTAGGGAATCTTTTTTTCAAACTTTGCCGACTCTAAAACAATCACTTAACCCATGGATAGTTTGTGGTGATTTCAACTCACCTCTCAAACTATCTGATAGATTAGGTGGTTCTTTTGCTTCTCTAAATGAAATTAGTCAAATTAATGTGGCTATAATGAACTCCGATTTAGTTGAAATTAATACCTCTGGTCCTGCATTTACGTGGAATAGTTGCAATAGGAACGAGGTTCGTAGTTTTTCGAAAATTGACCATTCATTTTGCAACTCAACTGCTCTTGCTTTTTGGCCTTGCATCTCTAATGAGCTTGCAATGCCCATACTCTCTGACCACTCTCCTCAGTTTATTCTTTTGAATGATGAGGAGATTGCACGGAGAGTAAGCTTTAGATTTTTTGACTCATGGACAAAGGAGAATGACTTTCTTCAAATTATTAAGAATGCACGGGATTTTCCGTGTTATGGTAACCCTTTTTTTATCTTATATAAGTAACACAAAGCCACAAAAAATATTTTGAAAGATTGGGCTGCTAAGAAGTTTGGTAGTGGTAGCTTAAAATCATCATTACTTCAGACTCATTTAGAAAATATTCAAGCCAGTATGATAAGTAACATCCATGACCCAAATCTTCCTACCTTGGAGTTTGAAGCTTCTCGCAATCACATGGAAGCTTTAATTACTGAATCCATGATGAGAAAGCAGAAAGCTAGATAGAAATGGTTCAATGAAGGTGATAGGAATTCTGCGTACTTCCATGTTGTCCTTACAGCTAAACAAGTTAGAGAAACTGTGCACACCATCACTGATATGCAGGGACAAGTACACACAACTCAAAACTCCATTCAAAATGCTTTTGTCGATTACTACTCTAAATTATTTGGCAATGATGATAATTTCTCTCCTCAAATTGACGATATTAATCCCATGATTTTACCAAAACTTGATTCTGACATGATAACTTTCCTGTGTAAACCTATTTGTGATGTTGAGATTAAGGAAGCGATGTTCTCCCTTAATCAAAACTCATGTGGTGGCCCAGACGGTTACAACGCTGTTTTTTACACTAAATGCTGGAGCATTATAGGTTATGATGTTTGTTTTGCTGTTAGGAACTTCTTTAAAAATGCTAAGATGTTTAAAGCTTTTAACAACACCGTAATTGCTTTAATACCCAAAGTGCAGAATGCAAAATCTATGGATGCATTTAGGCCTATTTCATGCTGTAATACAATCTACAAATGTATCACTAAAATCATTGCTTGTAGATTTAAGTATGTTCTTCCGATGATAATCTCAGCTAACCAAGCTGCTTTTTTACCTAATAGAAATATATTTGACAATGTGCATCTTGCTCACGAACTTATCAATGGCTACAACACTAAAAACATATCGCCTAGAGCTATGATCAAACTTGACATTAGGAAACCTTTTGACTCCATCCAATGGACATCGATAATTAGAATACTTAGCTACATGAAATTTTCTGCATGTTTCAATGCTTGGATTTACGCTTGTATTAGTACTGCTAACTTCTCCATTAAAGTTAATGGCTCTCAAGTAGGTTTCTTTAAAAGCAAGCAGGGTATTAGACAAGGAGAACCCATCTCCTCTTATATTTTTATCACTGTTATGGAATTGCTTACTAGAATGCTAGATCAACTAGTCACAAATAATCTTTTTGACTTGCATCCAAAGTGTGCAGAACCTAGAATAACATCACTGTTGTTTGCTGAAGATCTAATTATCTTTTGCAAGCCGAATGACAAAACCTTATGTAGCATCATGTCCACTTTGGAAAAGTTTTATCAACTAACTGGCCTCAAAGTTAATTATGATAAGTCAAATATTATGCCTGCTGGTGTTAGTGATACGTGTAAACTGTACATTCAAAACCTTACTGGTCTGCATTGTAGTGACTCAACTATTTCTTATCTCGGTTTGCCGATGGCAACCTCTAGAATCACAACACTACAATGTGTACCACTTTTTGATAAAATCACCAAGAAGTTGAATTGTTGGTCGACCGGCTTCCTTAGCCAAGCTGGTTGACTAACTCTAATAAAATCAGTTATCTTAGCCATGCAAGTGTATTGGTCTAGGACTTATGTACTTCCCAACAAACTTCATAACATGATCAAGACTGCATGTATGAGATTCTTTTGGAAGGGCAGTACACACGCTAAATACATTGCACCATCTCTACTGCAAAACTTGAAAATCCTAGTAACAATGTTGGACTAGGTATTTTAAGCACAAAAACTTGGAATTCTACTGCCATAGCCAAAAACATTGATGATATCCTTAACAATAAAGACATCTTGTGGATACAATGGTCCATAAAACATGTTATTAAGGATCATAAATTCTGGTCATTAAGTAACCTGCAGGGTTATAGTTGGACTTGGAAGTAAATAAACAATTTAAAACACACAGTTCTCCCATTTTTCAAATTTGGTTCCAGTTCCTATGACAAGATTAGCTTTTGGGATGATCCATGGTTTTATCATTAGCAAAAAATATCATTTATTGAAAAACAAAACTCAGGTGTCAACCCCAGCTCTACTGTGAAAGATATGATTATACAAGGCAAATTCTGTAAGCCGAACACCTCAATGCAAAATGTCCATATTTTATGGCAAAGGATCGAAGCAGCTCAATGTAACAATGGTATTGAGCAGCTCACATCATGGAAGTGGAAAGGTGAGAGCTTCAATATTAAAGCTATGTATTATGCTCTTTCAGGTATGACTTCTCTTGCTACTTGCAGATGGCATAAACAAGTTTGGAAGAGGGATAACAATCAAAAGGAGAACTCGCTCCTCTGAAAGTGATGAATAGAGCGATTTTGACCAAAGAGAAGCTTCAAGCACTTGGGATGGAAGTTAATGTACTCTGTATGTTCTGTGGTGCTGTTACGGAAAGCTATCAGCACTTATTTTATGAATGCTGCATTGTTCAACAAATTTGGGCTGCTGTTCTACAACAAATTGGGAGCTCCTACTTCCCTTCTACAAGTCAAGATCAATGGGAATTTGTCAAAAGGAGGATTGGTGCTGAAAGGCCAAGATCAAGGCTCTTTAATTTCATGCTGAAGAAAGTAACGAGTGGCATATGGAAACAAAGGAATACCAGAGTTTTTGATAACATTCATGCTTTGTCACTCACACAATTTAAGCATCAGCTTTGGCAGGACATCAGGGATGGACTCAAACTCTTAAATTTCACCTTCGACCCTGGAATTTTTGCGCCATAGTGATGTGTATCAGTAAATATGTGTTTTGTCTTTTTTGTTGCATTGGTATGCTTGTTTTCTGCGTTAGCTTTTGTGTTTGTCTGCTTCTATGTTTCTATGTAATCTTCTAAGCATATCAATAAAAGTGGTAGGGGTCCACTCAACCCCGTCGGCTTTGCCAATAATAATAATAATATTTATTTATTTATTTTCCATAAAAAGCAACTTTTCCATTCGAACTCCAAATCGAACCCACTAACTATCATACCAAGCTAATTACCCCCATTCGGAACACAATGGGATATGTTTCGTAAGCCAATTCGATTGTTTTGATCAGTTTTCGTTAAAATTAAAATATAAATTAATATAACAGTCAATATTGAATTTAACGTACATTTTAATTTGCTGGGCTCACATACTTATTCCAAAAATTACAGAAAAATAAATCTAGCTATGTTTTGATGATACGGTCCTAACAAAACGATTTTCATCGAATCTGGAGACCGTTTGAAAAATGGCCTTTTTTAGTCCACTAAATTCAATCTGAAGTTGCCGAACACATTTAAATTTACTATGCTCACATATTATTTCCAAATATCATGAAATTTGAAACTTAAGAATAATTGGACATTCCACATCCAACAAAAGTGGTTTCGTCAAAATGGAGGTCGTTTGCAAAAAGGCTATTTTTAAGAGCTATATATTATATTAAAATATATATAAATTCAATAGCGACTATTCTGAATTTTAAACTATATGTAACTGATGATTTATATTATGAAATCTGAATTTTTCACATTTGTTAGAAAGATATAATTAAGAAGATTCAAATGTTTCTGTTTTTACTAAAATCCGATTTATTTTGAATTCTGTACATTCAACTGAAATTTAAAATCGAATTTTCAAACTGCAGCGCCATTTCAGGCTCGTTTATAATTAAATTAAATTTATACATTCTAACTTCGATTTAAATAAATTTTTAGTCGTTGTTATTTAAAACAAATCATTTTAAATATAAAAAATCCATTAAAATAGCTAAAATAAAAATATTAAATTGGTTCAGAAATTCCAGGTTGTTACATCCATTCTAGACCTGAACGAAACTGGAGGCACCTTATTCCTCGTACCATATGTCCAATACAGAAGAGAGATCCTCACATATCCGGTCGATCTCCAAATACATTTGGATGATCACTACTTATTACCTTGTTTTGGGTTTACGGCCTAATCAAGACATCAGTAATCATCCATTCGATGTGAAGATCTCTTGTCTTCAATCACCGTCTTCATCATCGACTTTTAATTATCGTATTAATTATTCAAAATGGGTTAACCTGGTTATTCCGAATAACTCGCGTATCTTAAAATCAAATGCTATAAAAACACATCATTTGCCTCATTCCAATTCAGAATATATTTCTATTCTAATATTCACATTTTAGGGGAAAGGTTCCCATTAATTTTATCAAAGATAAATTCTTTTAAACTATTTCTTTAATCTTCCTTTGGATATCATTTCCAAAAGATTTTATTATATCTTTTAACAATTCTAAACCAAATTAAGGTTTATAAAACTAATCAGGATTATCAAGCCTTACCGAGTGATTATTTATTATATAGTAATCCCAATCCCAACCTATTCATCCCATGGAGAAAAACTGGCAGTACACCACATCTAACACCCACGGCATTATCAGTACATTTGATTACCATTTCACGTTCAAATCTAATTAAAGATTTAACCACCGTTCAAATCTAATTAAAGATTTAACTATCGCCTGGAGTAAAACTGGCAGTACTCCATTCTCAATCATTTCATGAATTCGGTATATTTAATACCTCATTCGATTTCCAATCTAATTAAAGGTTTATTAAAGCTCCAACTTAGTTTTAATCTAAAATATCAATGCTTTATGATTTTTCCACTTTAAGAAATTAATCTTGTCTTTTATTGGATCAAAGAACCAATGTCATATAAAACACAGTTCACGATAAATGCAAATCAGCTTCCATTAAAATGGAACTTTCACGAAAATCATAACCGTGTATAATTGATATAAATTTCCGTATCAAATTAATACTATAAGTGGAATAGCGGCAAGGCCCTTTGAATTCCATAAATAACAACGGTCTTCCTTTACAGAAGTTCATCTCTATTATTAAATCGAATTCCATTCAATTCCAATTTAATATATTAAATTGGAAAACTTTACTTCGGAAAATTTCGTTAATCTAAATTAAAAGATTATAAATTCCAAATCATAACCCTGTTAATTGGGTTAAAGAGCAAATGTTATTTAAAACATTGTTCATGATAAGCCGAAAATCAACTTTCATTTCAATTCCACTTAAATTAAATTAATTAATTGGTAAACTTCTCTAAATCTTTATTAAATATTTATTCTATTCCCATCTGGGTTTAAGAACAGTGTTACTAAAGACACCATTCAAAGCAAACCCAAAATTTAATTTGACATTAAATACAAGGCTCTGAATAGAAATTATATCGACTTATATTCAATATCAAATTCTGAAACAAACAGATATCGTATTGGGAATAACGATATATATATCTTCCAAATTCCTCGACAATATCCGTATAATCACGAAAACCAATATTGAAATAATCCAAAGATTTTTTCATTTAAATCCTTTCCAATTCACACGCTGGAAATTTTTGTTATCTTAAAACCATTTACAAATCAAATTTATTAATTTAATGGTTATTGGATTTCAAATCTAGTTCTTAACTAGTTCATAGATAAAAATATCTTTTATCTCTTCCAAACTTGAAATATTTAATCCAAAATCTTTCCAAATCATTTTTTATGATTTTGCATAATTTATCCATATTTTTAATATTTTTATTAAGGCCCTTACAGTCGGTTTCCAATATTGGCCACCGAACTGCATCCATAACGACCTTTTTCAAAATTGGTTTGAACATATCTTAAAATATATTCATTCAAATTTAAGTCTCAAATATTCATTTGAAAGATCTTTTCGATACGAATCCAACAATTCCGGTTCTAGGAGAATCCGACGGTCGGATATCCCGTTACGTCCATTTGAAGTCAATGGTTGAAATTCGTGAACGGTCGCTGTGCGGCGCGTTCTATTCAAGCCATTTAATATAATATATATCATCAAATTCCAATTAAAACGTATTTTATAAATCGTTTGTAAATTCATTTTAACATGATTTCAACTTCATTTTAAATCAAAATTGAATTTTCTATATCATTATAATATTAAAATCATAATATTTTCAAAATGTTAGATTTTGAAATCAAATCTTTCTGATATTCATTATAAAATGAATAAAATCGACAGAAAATTCCGTTTGAGTTAAAATGGCGTATATCTACTTAATTCGGCTTCACATATTTCCATATTTTCGTATCCATCCAAAATCGGACATCAAAATCATATTTTTATTTTTCACTAAATATTATTTTAAATTATTCATTGTTTCTGAATTTGAATCTGACTCAATCAATTACCATATAATATCATTTATATGGACTCCATACATCGCATATATTAAAAAATAGTGATAAACCACTATTAAACATTTCATTCACGCTAGAGTTCCAATTTATAACTGTATAAACATTAAATATCTAAATAATGCTTATAACAGTCTATCAATCAATCGATTGACGTACAATTAAATCTAAGGGAGATGTGAATAAATTTTCATCACCAAAACCGTCTGAGGTTTTCAAACATCAACAAATAAATTGGGGGATGTGTAAAATTATCGTCCCAATACCTATGTGGGGTTTACATCACAATCCATGTGAACTTATTTACAGTTTAATAATAATAGTGTTTAAAATCGTACACATCCATCATCCACAAAACAAATATTTCAATCACAGGCAGTCAATACATATTCAACTATAAAAATAAATAACTGTACAAAATTTTGAGTGAGAGAATTCTCACTTTTGGTTTCCACTCTATCAGTCTTTATTGGATGATTGTTTTAATAAAATTAAATGTGCGTTTAATTTTATCAAAAACTACAACAACTTCCGTTTCCATTCTAGTCAGTTCCATGTTGTAGTGTTCAACTCCACTATCGCAACGCAACTGAAATCATCGAATTTGGACATCGTAGGGAAAAGTTATAATCATTTACAACTTAACTATATAATTAAATAAAATTTAAATTCACTAATCCTTTATCTTCTCTGTTCACCTTTAGCAGCAAAACTCGACCACGCACCTTCAAAAATCCTCCATGCCGCACGAACTACGAGGCACCAGAGGTCGATCTGAACCTCCCCCTTCGACCGCCTTCACGCCCGCCGTCTCCACCATTAGTAGCTCCTCCCTCACACGCCCCCATCCAGCCTAAAAATCCCTCCGACCGACGTTCCTTTGTGGCCAAAATCCAACCAGCTCAGTTCGAATTTCCCCATCATTCCCATATCAAATCGAAGAGCGTGAGATGCTCTTTGATTTTCCCTCAATGAGTTTTTGATTTTAGTTAGTCGATTGGAAGAAACTAAGGGATTTTAATTTGAATGATTTCCGCCCATTTAATGAATGAGAAAGGCGACTCCTTCAGTTTGACCGTGAACGAAGAAAACTAGGGTTTGACCATCCCCTTTTATATTAATATTTAATTTATTTCTTAATTAAATGTGTATCTAACGATCTCAACTCCAAATCTAACCCAACGACTGTCGCCCCTATCTAAATACCCCCATTCCGGACATAATGGAATATGTTTTGTAAGCCAATTTGGCTATTTCTTACAGTTTTTATCACAATTAAAATATAAATTAATATAATGTTCAAAATAAATTTCAACGTACATTTTAATTTATCGGGGCCACATGCTAACTCCAAAAACTGTGAAAATTGAAATCTCACTATGTTTTGACGATACGGTCCTAATAAAACTAATTTCGGCTATTTGGAGACCATTTGAAAAATGGCCATTTTACTAGTCAATTAAATTCAAAACGCATTTAAATTCACTACGCTGACATATTAATTTCAAAAATTATGAAATTTGAAACCTAACAATAATTTGACATTCCAGATCCAACAAAAGCGGTTTCATCGAAAATGGTGGTCGTTTGCAAATAGGCTATTTTTAAGGGCTATATATTATTTAAAATAATGTATAAATTCTATAGCGACTACTCTGAATTTTAATCTGGACATAACTTTTAATTTATAAAGTGAAATCTCAGTTTTTCATGTTCGTTAGAAAGATATAATTAAATAGATTCTAATGTTTCTTGTTTTATCCAGTTCTGGTTTAAATTGAATTATGTATATTCATTTGAAATTAAAATTTGAATTTTCAAACTACCGCGCCATTTCGAGTTCGTTTTATTTAAGTTTTAAATTCATACATTCTAACTTCGATTTAAATAAAATTTTAGATCATTTATTCTCAAAATTAATCATTTTGAATTCTTTAAAATCTATTAAATCAATTAAAAATAAAATTTTAGATTGGTTCCAAAATTCGGGTTTGTTACAATCTCCCTTACTTAAAACTTTTCGTCCTCGAAAAGGAAAAAGGAACTGAAGGTCGTTTACTTAACCAATTCCATCTTTGCTTGACTCAAGTTCTTTAACTTTTCGGTTTCTAAGAACTTTCTAATTTCTCAAAAATTTGGATAACACCCTAAAATTTCGCCATAACCTTCTTTGTACGACGAGGGTTTGGAAGTTTTATTGGGTCGTGTTAGGTACCCAATAAATCATAAAAAGCATACACAATTTTTGTGACCTATCTATGCCCAAGGGAGACGTGTAAAAAGTCAAAATCTCATATCTTTCCCCGGTGTTGGAAATAAAATAATCCATGTGGCTTAATTAAAACAAGAGAGACATGAATTTTTTTCATCTCCAGACTTGTGTTGGGATTTTATTAAATCCTGCCCTGAGCACCTTCACATGTTTTTATTAAGTTTATAATCAGTCTTCTGTTCAACCTGTAATTCAGTCCTTGCCACACAAGCAACTCGCCCGTATGGAAATCCAAACCTCGTCATATAAGCATCAAATGCTTATATTGAATATGATATGCTATGCCATCTTCACTTAGTATGCCATCTAGTGTAGTTCATAATTTATTTGTTGCTATCCTATGGCATGGGTTTAAATTTCACACAGAACAACCATAACAACGCATCCAAATCACTTACAGGAGTTGATATAATAATAAAATTGTGCAACCAACTCATTAAGGTGCACCTGTTTGTCGGGCACACAATTTAAAACTCTACCCAATCTTTACTCAACAAACTTCCCAATACAAACATATATATATATATATATGTGTGTGTGTATCTATCTATCTATCTATCTATCTATCTATCTATATAGATAAATCCAATTCGAACTAAATTTTCAGTTCAGCTCTACATTATATTTGATTTGGCTTTACTTATCATTCTTTTATTGGTTAGATCACTTCAATTTAGTTCAATATTTGACTCTATTTGGCTAAAAATTTTCCTTTCATTTTCATATTGGTTTTATTTGTCCAATATTTTTATTAGTTAAACCAATTATCATACAACATAGCTAGCAATAAATTAGTTGATTAGCTTTTCAAATATATAACTTTTATAGACCCAAATATCATATTTTCAGTGCTAAATCATGAGCAATAAATTCTAATTAAGTTCTGGTTTTCACACCAATCAATTGGAAACATATAGATATCCACTTTCGAAACTCGAACATAAATGCTGATGATGTCGCGACATCACCAGAATCATCTCCGAGCGACTGGAGTGTGATTCTATATCTACCTAGTATATTTGAGACTTCAAATATACGTTTGCAAGGCGTATATGCAAAATCTTCTTGTACCTGATAGTCCAAATTCAATATATAATAAAATTCTCAAATACGTATAATAAGATATAAATTTTAAAACTATATTTGTTTTTATAAATAATACTCTTCAAACTCATTCTAGGGCATTACTAACCCTATCTCTAATGAGTTACTCTTATAGGATATTACTAATCCTCTATCTGATGAATTCTTTAGTTTGTTCTAATGTGCATTGTTCTCGAGTTTTATAAACTAAAGCTCTGATACCAACTGTGATGACCCAGAATTCCCCGATCCTTGAAGAGACAGAGGAGCTCCAGCTGTAATCTAGGATACAATGTATAAATATAATGTACAGCGGAAAATAGTTTAACTACCACAACTGAAAGAAATACATAGATACAAAGCGTTCCCAATATATCTCCACCTGTAATCCAGGATCCTGGGTAAAGAAATATCTGCGAAAAACCAAAACTACTAGCTGCCCGTGTGGAAAATATGGGCACCCAAAGTTTAGGTAGAAATAATAAACTCCAAGTTAGACATGGAACTGGTTTGAGAACTAAAACAGTTATTAAACTTTTACTTTAAAATATGGTAAATCACAGGACCACGCCGTATGTCACGGAATGGGTTTACACCTATGAATACTCTTAACATAAAATAATTTATAAACAATGCAATGATTTTTTAAAAATGGAACTATTATAAGACTCAGGTCCCATCACACAATGCAACGCAAGCCGGGGGATAGAGTTTTACCTTATAATAGCCAAACAACTTGATACGCTTTAAAACAAATCATTTTGATATTGTTATAAGTGCATACTATCAAAAACAACTTCAAATACAAATGTATCCATCATAGACGGCATAGGTACATATATTATGTCGCAATACATAGGTTTATAACTAAAACCGAAAAATGTCGTATTGGAAGTTGGATTTCCACCATGAGTCAAGGCAAGGGATGGTCTACTTACTGATTTGGATCACCTCTAGCAAGATGACTCCGGACTCGGACACTGGCGAGCCCTTAGATCCAGCAGTGCTGATCCACACTTACTTTAGTGGATTGGTTATTCCTGAACACACATTTCCTAGTCCTATTTGACCTATCTCTGAGCCATTGTAGACTCAATATCCGAGGCGCCCCATTCCATCATCCACATAAGTAAAAATGCCTGGGCTCCACACCATGACACCACTTCTAGCTATAAAGAAATGTCGTGCACTCACTGCGTACCCTTATCCCGTTTTTGACTCATACCGAGGTGTGAGGCTCGCGAATTAACGCTATACACAAAGCTATGCTACTTAAAGCTGTGCTTTGATCATCATCCACAAGACTCTACTTTTTAATAAAAGCTTGATCGTTTACGTCTTAGCATGCCACACTGACAATTCATACCATACAATTGATGTCTATCAATATATAACCTCTAAGATCGTACGTCTCAGAGAAGGGTGTTAAGCAAGAGAATAAATTCTCCGCCACCAAACAGATATATATTTAATAGAAATCAATCAGCATAGAATGAAATCCAATGTTAGACACACTTCCATTTACAAGTACGTTCTGGTTCTGAATGAAACTGGAGGCACGTTATTCCTCATCCCACATGTTTGTCATAGAAGAGAGATCCTCGCATATCCGGTCGATCTCCAAGTACGTCTGGATGATCACCACTTATTACCTTGTCTTGGGTGTACAACCTAATCAATACATCAGTAATCATCCATTCGATGTGAAGATCTCTGATCTTCAACCACCGTCTTCATCATCGACTTTTAATCGTCATATTAATTGTTCAGAATGGGTTAAACCCAGTCTTTCCGAATAACTCGCGTATCTTAAAATCAAGTGATAAAAAACACATCATACACCTCATTCCAATTCAGAATATTCTTTTATTCTAATATACACATCTTAGGGGAAAGGTTCCCATTAATTTTATCAAAGATAAATTCTTTTAAACTATTTCTTTAATCGTCCTTTGGATATCATTTTCAAAAGATTTTATTATATCTTTTAACAATTCCAAACCAAATTAAGGTTTATAAAACTAATCAGGATTATCAAGCCTTACTGAAGTGATCATTTATTTTATTTTAATCCCAATCCCAACCTATTCATCCCATGGAGAAAAACTGTTTTTACTCCATATCTAACACGTATGGTGTTATCGGTACATTTAATTACCATTTCATGTTCAAATCTAACTAAAGGTTTAACTATCGCTTAGAGTGAAACTGGCGGTACTCCATTCTTGATCATTTCATTAATTCGGTAAATTTAATTACCTCATTCGCTTTCCAATCCAATTAAAGGTTTATTAACGCTCTAACTATGTTTTAATCTCAAATATCATTGCTTAATGATTTTTCCACTTTAGGAAATTAATCTTGTCTTTTACTGGGTCAAATAACCAATGTCATTTAAAACACAGTTCACGATAAACCCAAATCATCTTGCATTAAAATGGAACTTTCACGGAAATCATAATCATATATAATCGATATAAATTTCCGTATCAAACTAGTACTGTAAGTGGAATAGCGGCAAGGCCTTTTAAATTCCATAAACAACAACGGTCTTCCTTTACAGAAGTTCATCTCGATTATTAAATTGTATTCTTCAATTCCAATTTAATATATTAAATTGGAAAACTTTACTTTGGAAAATTTCATTAATCTTAATAAAAAGATTATAAATTCCAAATCATAACTTCCTTGTTAATTAGGTTAAAGAACAAATGTTATTTAAAACACTATTTACGATAAACCCAAAATCAACTTTCATTTCAATTCCAATTAAATTAATTAATAATTGGTATACTTCTCTAAATCTTTATTAAAGATTTATTCTATTCTCATCTGGGTTTAAGAACGGTGTTAATAAAGACACCGTTCACGACAAACCCAACATCTAATTTGATATTAAATACAAAGCTCTGAATAAAAATTATACCCGCTTATAATCAATATCAAATTCTGAAACTAACGGATATCATATTGGGAATAACGATATCTATATCTTCCAAATTCCTTGACAATATCCGTTCAATCACCGATCCCAATATCGAAATAATCCGAAGATTATTTCCATTTAAATCCTTTCCAGTTCATACACTGGAAATTATTTTGGTTATCTTAAAACCATTTACAAATCAAATTTATTAATTTAAAAGTTATTGGATTTCAAATCTAGTTGTTAATTAGTTCATTTAGATAAAAATAACGTTTATCTCTTCAAAACTTGAAATATTTAATCCAAAATCTTTCCAAAACATTTTTTATGATTTTGCATAATTTATCCATATTTTTTAATAATGTTATTAAGGCTTATACAGTCGTTTTCCAATATCGGGCATCGAACGACGTCCATAGCGACCGTTTTCAAAACAGATTTGAACATATCTAAATATCTAACCGTTCAAATTTAAATCTCAAATATTCATTTGAAATATCTTTTTGATACGAACTCTAGGGTTCTGGTTTTATGAGAATCTGATGGTCGGATCTCCCGTTACGTCCATTTGAAGTCAATGGTTGAAATTAGCAAACGGTCGCTGCGTGGCGCGTTCTATTCAAGCCATATATATATATATATATATATATATATCGTCAATAGCAATTTAAAACGTATTTTATAAATTGTTTATAAATTCATTTTAAAACTATTTCAAATTCATTTTCAATTTTAAATCAAAATTGAATGTTCTATATCATTATAATACTAAAATGATAATATTTTCAGAATGTCAGATTTTGAAATCAAATATTTATGATATTCATTATAAATAAATATAATCGATATATAATTCCGTTCGAGTTAAAATGGCGTATAACTACTTAAGTCGGCTTCACATATTTCAATATTTTCGTGTCTATCCAAAATCGGACATCAAAATCATATTTTGATTTTTCACTAAATATTATTTTAAAATATTCATTATTTCTGAATTGGAATCAGACTCAATCAATTACCATATAATTTCATTTATATGGATTACATACATCGCATATATTCAAAAATAGTGATAAACCACTATTAAACATTCCATTCACAACTAGTGTGCCAATTTATAACTGTATGCGCATTAAATAATCAGATAACGCTTATAACAGACTATCAATCAATTGGTTCATATACAATTAAATCCAAGGGAGATGTGAATAAATTATCATCCCCAGACCCGTGTGAGGTTTCCAAACATCAACAAATAATTGTGTGATGTGTAAAATTATCGTCCCAATACCCATCTGGGATTTACATCATAATCCATGTGAATTTATTTACAGTTTAATAATAATAGCATTTAAAACTGTACACATCCATCATCCACCAAACAAATATTTCAGTCACTGGCAGTCAATACATATTCAGCTATAAAAATAAATAACTGTACAAAATTTTGAGTGAGAGAATTCTCACTTTTGGTTTCCACTCCGTCAATCTTTATTGGAGGATTGTTTTAATAAAATTGAACGCGCGTTTAATTTTATCAAAAACAGCTACAGCTTCCATTTCCATTCTAGTCAGTTCCATGTTATAGTGTTTCACTCCACAATCGCAACACAACTGAAATCATTGAATTAGAACATCGTATGGAAAAGTTTTACAACTTAATTACATAATTAAATTAAAATTAAATTCACTAATCCTTTATCTACCCCGTTCACCTTTTGTAGCAAAACTCGACCATGCTCCTTCAAAAATCCTCCATGCCGCACGAACTACGAGGCACTGTAGGTCAATCTAAACCTCCCCCTCCGACCGCCTTCATGCCCTCCGCCTCCACCATAAGTAGCTCCTCACTCGCACGCCTCATCCGCCCTAAAAACCCCTCCGACCGACGTGCCTTTGTGGCCAAAATCCAACTGCCTCAGTTCGAATTTCCCTATCATTCCCATATCAAATCGAAGAGCGTGAGATGCTCTTTGGTTTTCCCTCAATGAGTTTTTGATTTTAGCTAGTCGATTGGAAGAAATTAAGGGATTTTAATTTGAACGATTTCCGTCCATTCAATGAACGAGAATTGCGACTCCTTCAGTTTGGCCGTGAATAAAGAAAACTAAGGTTTGACCATCCCCTTTTATATTAATACTTTATTTATTTCTTAATTAAATGTGTATTTAACGATCCGAACTCCAAATCAAACCCAATTAGTGTCACCCGTAACTAAATACCACCATTCCAGACACAATGGAATATGTTTCATAAGACAATTCGATTGTTTCGAACAGTTTTTATCAAAATTAAAATATAAATTAATATAATATTCAAATTTGATTTTAATGTACATTTTAATTTACCAGGGCCACATACAGACTCCAAAAATTATGAAAATTTGAATCTCGCTATGTTTTGACGATACGGTCCTAACAAAATTAATTTCGTCCAATTTGGAGACTGTTTGACAAATGGCCTTTTTACTAGTCGATCAAATTCAAACTTAAATTCAAAACGCGTTTAAATTCACCACGCTCATTTATTAATTCCAAAAATTATGAAATTTGAAACCTAACAATAATTTGACATTCCGGATCCAAAAATATATATAAATTCTATGGCGACTATTCTGAATTTTAATCTGGACATAACTTTTAATTTATAAAGTGAAATCTCGGTTTTTCACATTCGTTAGAAAGATATAATTAAATAGATTCTATGTTTATTGTTTTATCCAATTTTGATTTATATTGAATTCTGTATATTCATTTGAAATTAAAATTGAATTTTCAAACTGCTGCTCCATTTCATGTTTGTTTTATTTAAATTTTAAATTCATACATTCTAACTTCAATTTAAATAAAGTTTTAGATCGTTTATTCTAAAAATAAATCATTTTAAATTCTTTAAAATCAATCAAATCAATTAAAAATAAAATTTTAAATTGGTTCCAAAATTCTAGGTTGTTACAGGACTGGTCCAAGCTATTCAGGTTAACGCATTTTTAGACCCTATGTCTAATCATTAAATTACGCGCTTGCTCTTCCCCTTCAGATTTCAATTTAACTTGGTTATTCCTAGTCATATTGATTTTTTATTCAAGTTACCAAGTTCCTCTCGCTTATTAATTTCAGTTGTAAATTAATCCATTTAAATTTATTAATAAGCCCATAACATGTTATTCTCTAGATTGTAATTCAAGGTCAGTAATCTACAATCTCTTTATGTTATTCATTTTCCAATTTCATAGTTACAATAACATGTTCTACTTAATATGTAATTAAGTATATGTCAATTCACTTGTTTCCTATTTAACATGTTACTTAATTATTTATGATTAAATATAACTTATTTTATTCCATAAGTTTGCCATATCCTTTCTCATTTAATCATAATTCCATCCTTGTACTGTCACTACAACTTGTTGTTGTTTACTTATAAACTTTGTTCCCTTAACTAAGGTTTACTAATAGTTCCCTTTCCATTTATCATAAATTATATATAATTTCGACTTGTTCCTAGGACAAGCCTTTAACATGTTATTCTTAACAGTAGATTTCAGATTCTCAAGTTTACATATTACTTAATTTATAATTAAGTACACCTTATAAGTTATCACATTCCCCCTATCATTTACTATATCCTAAGTTATAATTTCCACTTGTCCCTAGGACAAGCCTACCTGTTATCTTTCCTTTTCCCTTTAGGTTTATTCATAGCAAGTTATTATCATTCCCCGTTCATTACATATCTTTTACTGTTGTAACTTTCATTCATTTCCATTAATCACAATTAATGTTATTTTATTTCTATCCTTTTTTTTTATATATATATATATATATATGTTTATGCACTAGACATCTG
Source organism: Allium sativum (assembly GCA_030737875.1). NCBI lineage: Eukaryota > Viridiplantae > Streptophyta > Magnoliopsida > Asparagales > Amaryllidaceae > Allium > Allium sativum. The sequence goes on along the minus strand of CM060919.1, from coordinate 846,879,934 downwards.
AATGCGTACGTCAAAAGGGAGTGGCAAGCCAAAGGAAAGTGGGATGTGTTTGCAAGAGAAAACGGCTTCTATTTAATCAAATTTGAATTAGAAGAAGATTGTATTAAGGTGCTTAACAAAGGACCTTGGTTCATGGACAGTAAACTAATATCCATTAAGTGATGGGAACCAAATTTAAGGCTAGAGAGAGACATGCTCGAGTCTCATCTTGTCTGGATAAAATTAATTAACCTTGACTTATATCTGTGGAATGCAAGAGGAATTTGTAAGCTAGCTAGTCTTATTGGTACCCCGCTAGCTATGGATGACCTCACTAAAAATGTTAAACGTCTAAATTATGCGAGAATTCTTATAGACATGAAAGCAAATAAAGAAAAGAAAACACAAATCAGAGGCAAAGACAAACATGGCAACATTTATATACAAGAATTGAAATATCAAAATATGCCTCCTATTTGCACTAGTTGCAAATGTTTTGGTCACACTTCTGACCAATGTTGTACAGCTGCCAAACCAGTCGACAGGAATGGGTTGCGAAAGATCCAAACAAATATTCTGAGCAGAATGTTCAGTAACACAAAAATTCTGCAGAGGAGAGTTAGTAGCACAAAAACACTGAAGTTCTCAGTGACAAAATAGCTGGAGATAACACTTCCCTAAACTGTACAATTAGCAGTGGTGATATTGTGGTTACTCAGGCGGTGGTGGCCACACCTGATAAGGCGGAGCAGACTGATACATCTGTTGCACAAGTAGAAACAATTCATCTGTCTCCTGTACATCCACAATAGAAGGATTTTGAGCCTGAAACTGTTGAAGACTTGCAGAAGTTAGATATTTCTTTAGATGACAACGACAATGATAAAGAAGATGAAGACAGTAATAAAAAAGAGAATTATACAAAGCAAATCCAGAATTTATAGAATAATTCAATACTCAGCAGAGGATTAATGAAGCTGCAGGTAGTGGGCGCGGCTTCCCTCCTTGGAATTTGAGGAGTAAATCCCAAAATTCTAAATGTCGTTGATAAGTTGGAATGCGAGAGGTCTAAATAACGATACCCGATAGTTAGACCTCCACAATCTTAGAGGGAGTCTTCTTCCTTCATTTATGGGTATCTTGGAAAATAAACTTAATGTAGATAATTTATGCTTTTTGTGTAATCAGTTGGGCAGTGATTGGGACCAAATTAATAACAATGATTTATCAGTTAAAGGTAGAATTCTTGTTACTTGGTGCAAGTCAGTTTGGTGTTGTGTTCCTCTGGACAAAGATGAACAACAAATAACTGTATCTCTTAATAATACTGGAGGACTAAACATATGTGTTACTGTAGTTTATGCCAGTAATAATACGGGAGAGAGAACTAAACTTTGGGATAAACTTAAGTTATTGGCACAAAACATGCATGATGCTTGGATAGTCATGGGAGAATTTAACGCTACTCTAAAACCCAGTGAAAAACAAGGAGGTGTTACCGTTAGAGTTTCCCAGTAGTTAGAGTTCAATAGCTGCATTATTGCATCGGGATTGGTTGAACCAGTCCACTGTGGCCTACATTATACATGGAGAAGTCATGAGAGTAGGAAGATTTCTTGTAAGCTTGATAGAGTACTCATCAATTCGGTGTGCATGAACAGATTCTCATATCTGAAAGTAAATGTCTTGTCGTCATCGACAAGTGACCACTGCCCTATACATGTTAGTTTAATTGAGAGGAATAATGACGCTAAAGGAAAGCCTTTTCGTTATGCAAATCATTGGAAAATGATCAATGGGTTTTATGAAGAGGTTGACAGTAAAAAAAATTCATTGTCTTCATCTAGTCATTTGTTCCATTTCCTTAAATTTGTTAAAAACTAAAAAGAAAAAATTAAGGAGTGGAATAAAACTCGTGTGAAAGAGAATTATCATACCAAAGGGCTTGAAGACAGAAATGCGGAGTTATTACTATTAATAGATGGTGGGGATAATAGCGATGAAACGTGGGGGCTATATCAACAATGCAGAATAAACTCAGTGAGGCTCCGAAGATCAAAGCGGTTGAATTAAAACAAAAGGCGAAGGAGAAGTGGATGACCGATGGTGATGAATGCACAAATTTTTTTTATACTAAAATGTCAGTTAGACGCAATACTAATTTTAATTTTCAACTTCTTGACCAGGCTGGTAATGCACTAACAGATATGAAGAAATTTGAAGAGGAGGCAGCGTCTTATTTCAATGAGCTTTACAATGGTGAATGTGCAACTGACTTACCCATTGTCAAACCCTGTAGGCTGTTGAACTCCAGAGGGCGTAGAATGCTGTGTAGGAGAGTGACCGAGGAGGAGTTGAAGAAAGCTATTTGGTCCATTAGCGTTGACTCCGCCCCAGGGCCCGATGGGTTCGGGTCCTCTTTCTTCCACAATCATTGGTGTGACCTGAAAAGCAATTTGCTGTCAGTGATACAAGAAGCTTTGAATTCAGGTAAAATAATCAAAGAAATCAATCATACTTTCCTCTGCTTGATCCTAGAAAATGAAAAACCTACCAGAACTTTTGACTATAGACCTATTGCATGCTGTAATGTGCTGTACAAAATTTTGAGTAAAGTGTTGTGTAATAGAATAAAAGTGGTTTTGCCAGACATGATTGTTGAATGTCAAAGCGCTTTTATCAAAGGTAGAAGTATCTCAGAAAACTCTTTATTGGCACATGAATTAATTAGAAATTTCAACAAGAAAGGTGCTGATAAATTTTGCTTGAAAGTTGATTTGCAAAAAGCTTATGATAAAATAAATCGGCATTTCATTGTTCACATGCTTAAGGATATGGGTTTTCCAGAGAAGATCACTAGACTGATTTCAGAATGTATTCAAACTCCTACTTTCTCTATTCTAATTAATGGAGTACCAAAAGGCTTCATTACCAGTAACAGAGGTATAAAACAAGGTGATCCTCTATCCCCCTATTTGTTTGCAATTGCAATGAAGTATTTTACTCTTCAGATGGATTAAGCAGAATATGCTAAAGAGATTCAACTAATACATAATTTCCAACCGTCAGTTAGCCATCTGTTGTATGCTGATGACCTGATAATTTGTGCCAAGTCAAATGTTAAAGCCGCAACTAAGATCACTAATTTAATTGACTATTTGGGGAAATATGTTGGTCTTAAGATGAATGAGCAAAAATCTAAGTGTTACTTCAACAAATTTTGTGTAAACAAGAGTCATGTGCTTGACATTTTGGGGGTAAAGGAAGGTTAACTACCTGTTAAATATTTAGGTGTTCCCTCTATTCAAACAAAATTACTGATCGCGAGTGTGCTGAGCTTATCACTGAGATAAGGGAAAATTAACAGGCTGGAACTCGAGACTATTATCATTTGCAGGAAGAATTGAATTAGTTCATACAGTAATTCATGCAAAAATCAATTTTTGGCTGTAGACTTTTCAAATTCCAGAGGAATCAATTGGAAAAAGTGAAAAAGTTTGTGCGGACTTCATTTGGAAAGGGGGTTTACATAAAATTAAATATGAAGACCTTTGTAGACCAAAAGAAGAAGGAGGAGTAGGACAGAGAAGAATTAGAGACATGAGAGAGGCGTTCACTTTGAAGCAAGTATGGAAAATCATAAACGGTCAAGGTTTATGGGCTCGATGGATGGGGAAAAGATACATTAAAAATAATTTCTGGACTATGGATGTAGACAATAATGCATCGGCAATGTGGAAAGCAATTCTTAGAGTTAGAAACAAGTTAGTAGCAAACTGTGAACGAGAATTTGCTAACGGCAATGACACTGGCCTATGGAGAGACCTATGGATAAAAGGAAAATCTCCGATTAACACTTTGGGCAGGGACACTTTTTCAGCTTACGGATGTCCTAATCAAACTGTTAATCACATTATTAGTGAAGGCAAATGGAACTGTGCCAGGCTTCCTTGCAACAATGAGATGAAAAAAGACATTGAGTACATGCCGCTTTTTATTGATAGAGAATATGACAAGTGGAAGTGTGTTTCAAGCAATGAGTTCAACGTAAAAGAAGCGTGGATCGCATGCAGAGTCATTGAACCCAGAGTGGAATGGCACAAAGTAATTTGGGACAAATTGTTACCCTCAAAAGTATTACACACAGCCTACAAAACTATGTTATTTCGCCTACCAACTAAAGACAGACTTTTCAACCGGGGTATAGTTACTGATAATTATTGTACCTTATGTGACAATAACATTGAATCGCACCAACATCTGTTCTTCAATTGCGACTTTTCTAGTGAGATTCTCAGACAAATTCAGCAAAGATTGAATTTTGACAGACAAGAAACAAACTTTCATGAAATACTTGCGTACCTGGTTCTGAAGTGGGCGAACGAAGATGTTAAAGTTAAAATATATGGCATTAGCGTGATTACTTCTTGTTGGTGGATATGGAAGGAGAAGAATAGACATGTATTTCAAAGTAAACGAAGGCCGGTGAGTGAAATTCACAAGCTAATTGAAGTGGAAACAAACTTAATCTTGAGAACAAGAGGTAGAGGACTTACTACATCAGAGGAAGCACGACAATTTCGTACTGGAGGAATGAATCTAGAGGATTGGCAGGAATCACAGCTAGAAGCTCAAAGCCTACGGCCGCCATGAATTCTTCATTGAAGATGAAGCCGGCCGCCATGTCTTAATTTGGAAAGAATCAGTTATGTTAATGTATTGGCTACGGTATCTTTTTATTTCCACGAGTGTAAATGCTGATGCGTTGTCGATCTGTTGAGAGACATGCATCGCGATTTGGGCTGACAAATGCCTTTAATAATATTATACCAATTTTCAAAAAAAATAAAAATGCACTAGACATCTTACATTAAATTGACAACTTGTGGATGTTGGATTTGCCAGGCGGTTCCGGGTAGACTTCTACCACAAATTGAATTTAACCTTAGGTCTTATCACTGTTACATGTATATTTATGCACTGGACCCCTCACATTAAATTAACAACTTGTGAATGTTGGATTTGCCGGGCGGTTGTGGCCAGACTTCGACCACAAGGTGAATTTAACCTCATGTCTAAGCACGGTTATAGTTTTCTATTTACTGTGAATTTAGGTATATTCATTCTTTCAAGTTTTTCCATAATCTATATTTTACATGTCATACTTAATATCATATTAAATCCATTTCTAATTTTCATGTCGCATGTTCTTCCTAACATGTAATTAACTTCGGTCTAAAATAATAACGTGTAATCATAAAATCAGGTAATTATTCCATTCTAACAATTTAACATGTAATTATCACACTTTTTGCGTCAAGGGTTAAAGTACATAATATGTCACAGGTTAACATGTAATTTTCCCAATTTATACAATTAAGTGTTCAATTACGTAATATGTCACAGATTAATATGTAATTAGAACATGCATACATACAACAGTAATTGTTTACACATTTTTAACAAGTTTACATATTTCAACAATTTCAACTTATTAACATTCCTAGAAGAGTTAGCATATTAATGTTTAAACATGTCAAATTAACATCATATTGATCATTCTAATAGATTACATTGCATATTAACGGGGAATGTCAAACGATAAATATACCATTATCAAAAAGGTATATTTTAAATCCACCCACCTAATTTTTCTTTCTAAATCCTGAATCTGGTCCAGATCTAGCATTCCATGGTCTCTTAACTAAATTTAGAACTTGAACAACAATGGATCCATAATTCTTAACTAAAAGTAGAAGAGAGGAAAGAGGAGAAATTCAAATAGACCAGATCCAAGAAATGTAACAACCCGGACTTTCAAAACCAATTTAAAATTTTTATTTTAGCTATTTTGATGGATTTTGAATATTTAAAATGATTTATTTTAAATAATAACCACTAAAAATTTATTTAAATCGAAGTTAGAACGTATGAATTTATTTTAACTATAAAACGAGCCTGAAATAGCGCGGTAGTTTGAAAATTCAGTCTTAAATTTCAAGTGAATGTACAACATTCAAAATAAATCGGATTTCAGTAAGATCATAAATATTTGAATCTATTTAATTATATCTTTCTAACAAATGTGAAAAACTAAGATTTCATAATATAAATTAAAAGTTATGTCCAGTTTAAAATTTAAAATAGTCGCTATGGAATTATATATATTTTTATATAATAAATAGCCCTTAAAAATAGCCATTCTGCAAACAACCTCCATTTTCGATGAAACCACTTTTGTTGGATCCAGAATGTCAAATTATTACTATATTCCAATTTTCATAATTTTTGGAATTAATATGTGAGCGTGGTGAATTTAAACGCGTTTGGTAATTTCAGTTTGAATTTAATCTACTGGATAATGGCCATTTTTCAAACGGCCTTCGAATTCAACAATTAGTTTGTTAGGACCGTATCATCAAAACATAGCTAGATTTATTTTTCTGGAATTTTTGGAGTCAGTATGTGTCCTCGGTAAATTAAAATGTACGTTTAAAATTCAATATATTGATTTATATTTTAATTTAAAGAAAAAACTGACCGAAACGATAGAATTGGCTTACGGGACATATCCCATTGTGTCCGGAATGGTGGTATTTGGATAGGGTTATAATCGTTGGGTTTGATTTGGAGTTTCGACTAGTTAACAAGTTATTTATGAATTAATAATATACATACATACATACATACATACATACATACATACATATATATATATATAATACCCTAGTCAAACCCTATATTTCTTAACCCCTGGTCGACCCTCATTTCAACGCCTCCAATTTAAAAAAATGAACGACGAGGGGGGAGGGAACCGCTACACCGCGCCTCCACGTCCACCGCCGCAGCGGCCTCCAACCCCACGCCTCCACCTTCCCCCTCCGACCATCTTCCAGCTGCGGCCCTTCCTTTCTTCCTCCCCTTCTCTAAACCTTAAACCAATCTAAACCACGCCTCCGGCCAATATGGGCCCCCACTACCATATAGCAGCGCCCTACCGCCTCCCCAACCACCTGTGCCGCCCCCCCAGCCACCACCTCCGACCGTGGAACCCCCCATTGAAAAACCAATTTTTATAGTTTTCGGCGCGTACACCATAGCCCAGATCTTCCCGAGCCAATATATTTCGAACAATGAGCTTCTGGCCAAAACTCCACAACACCAAAATCGAAGAGCACGATTTTCTTTTCGATTTGGGTATATGAAAGTCATATTTTGGATTGCGGAGTTGTTCAGAAAGCACGTCCAAATTATGCTCTCCAAATACTGTCTTTTCGCGAATTCTGGCGAAATGGACCAATTTCGGGAAAATGTCTAGGAGAAAGTTGTCCGGAATGGCGCGTTTAAGCCGGAAAAAAGGATGGCATGAAGATTGGAGCTCGTTTGCAAATTCTAGGATCAGAACAGCGAATTAGAGCATCAGAAAACATTGGCGGTGTGGAACCCAATGTGAGAACTCTTTCTCACTCTAAATATTTTACAGTTAAAAATATTCTAGGTTGCAGATGGGGCTTAGTAGCCCCTAACACTATTTATTGTACAAACCATAGTTGTTTGTTTGGATTGAATTGTGAAAATTGACTGTATTGTGGTTATTGATTGTATTGTGATTTGTTTGATTTGATTGAATATTGCATACGACGCAAGCCAGTATCAAGAGAGGGGTAATGCTAGACATTACTCTGGTTTTAATATCGCGTCGTTATAATGCAGAAATTTTCTGAAATAAATATTTATTCATTAGAAATCTCATTTTTAATGTATATATGAATCGTATAAAATATTCATGTGTTGAATAAAATGTTTGAACAATGAAAATATCATTTTTATTGAACGTATGAACTATATAAAATAGTCAAGTGTTGAAATAAATATTTAATCGTTAAAAAATATAATATTTAACATATAAATGAACGGCATAAAATTCTCCTGAAATGAAAATAAGTATTCATTTACAAATCAGACGATTTATTTATGTACGTCTATTTAATTGACATGGATTGGAACGATAAATTTTACACATCGCCCGACTGCCAAATAATATTTAGTATATGTTGGTTGAAGCCCCACACGGGTACTGGGATGATATTTGACATACACTAATCGTAATTGTTTGTCAATCGATTGGTCGACAGACAGTTGTAAGCGTTAATTATTTATATTTAGTGCTTATGCAGGTGTGTAATGTACTCTGGATGATGGTTGATTGTATATCATTATTGTTCTGCACATGTGTTGTATGAAAACCATATAAATAACATTATATGGTAATTGACTACGTCTGATTCCAATTCGGGAATACCGAATATTTGAAAATAACGAATATTATAAAATAATATTCAGTAAAGGATTAAAAAGTGAATTTGATGTCCGATTTTGGATGGACGCGAGAATATTGAAATGTGTGAAGCCATGTTGATTAGATATGCGCCATTTTGACGCACAATATTTATATCGATTTTATTCATTTTTATAATGAATATCAAAAAGGAAACAATTTCAAAATCAAATATTTCGAAAATATTATCATTTAAATATTAGAATGATAAAGAGTATTCAATTTTGATTTAAAATTGAAATGAAAGTGCGAATCATTTTTAAAATGAATTTATAAAATACATTTTGAACGAAATATATATTATATAATATATATATATATATATATATAAATTAATGGCTTGAATAGAACGCGCCGCGCTGTGACCATTCGTGAATTTCGACCATTGCCTTCAAATTGATGTAGCAGGAGATCCGACCGTCGGATTCTCCTAAAACCGGAACCGTTGGGTTCGTATCGAAAAGAGCTTTAGAATGAACATAGGAGATTTGAAATCTAATGGTTGGATTTAGAATTATGTCCAAATCAAATTTGTAAAAGGTCGTCGTAATTGCAGTTCGATGACCGTTTATGGAAATCTACTGAAAGGGCCTTAATAAAATTATTAAAAATATTAATAATTTGTGTAAAATCATAATAAATGATTTGTAAAGAATTTGGATGAAAAATTCCATGCTTGTGAAGATAAAAATAAACTTTTATCAAAATGAACTAGTTATTTACTTGAAAAATAATCCAATGGTTTAAAAAAAATAAATTGGATAGGGAAGTGGTTTTAATCTAACTAGAATTTTCCAATATATGAATTGGAATGGATTTATATAGAAATCACCTTCAGGATATTTCGATATTTGATTCCGTGACTATACGGATATTGTGGAGGAATTTGGAAGGTAGATATATATCGTATTCCCCATACGATATTTGTTGGGTTCAGAATTTGATATTGAATATAAGTCGATATAATTTCTATTCAGAGCCTTATACTTAATATTAAATTAGATTTTGGGTTCGTCGTGAATGGTGTCTTAAACAACACTGTTTTTAAACCCCGTTAGAAAAGAATAAATCTTTTAATTAAGATTATTAAAGTTTCCAGCTATATTTAGTAATTGGAATAAAATGGAATGCTAATTGGATTTATTGTGAACCACATTTTTAATGACATTCGTTCTTTAACCAGATTAAAAGTAAAATGTGATTTGGAATATATAAATCTTTTATTAAGATTTAATGGAAATTTTCCAAAGTAAAGTTTTCCAATTTATTATATTAAATTGGAATTGAATGGAATTCGATTTCGTAATAATCGAAGTGAGCTTCTATGGAGGAAGACTGTTAATATGTGTGGAATTTAAAGAGTTTGTCGTTATTCCATTTATATTATTAGTCGGATACAAAAATTGATATTTATTATATATATATTGATCTGTTTTCCGTGAAGATTCAATGGTTATGGAATGTGATTTTGGGTTTATCATGTATTGTGTTTTAAACGACATTAGTTCTTTAACCCAGTTGAAGACAAGATTACATGTCTAATATTGTATTTTAAACCGTATTGTTGATCTCTACTAAATATATATCTATTTGGTGGCGGAGAATTTATTCTCTTGCTTGACACCCTTCTCTGAGACGTACGAGCTTAGAGGTTATATATCGGCAGAATTCGATGGTAAGGTGTAGATCGTCGATGCGGCATGTAGGGGTGAGAAATATTCGGTTCAAACTGAATTAACCGACCAAACCGGTACATTTTGGTCGGTTTGGTTTTAAAACAAAATCGGTTTGAATTCGGTTTGTAAAATAATTTTGTTTGGTTATCGGTTTAGCCGAATTAACCGAACTTTTAATTTGTTATCTAATTTTACAATATTCTAGTACTTTAAATAATTAGTTTAGTTATATAATACAAACGCATTTATTGCAAATAGATCAAATCTTATCATAAACATAAAATTTACTATATAAAATTTCTCTAATCATGAATTTATGTTTTACTTTGAGATAATCAATCATTTGAATAATAATACATCCTTTAAGTTCGGTTAAATCGATTACCGACCGAAATAACCGAAATCAATTTGGTTCAGTTTGGAAAATTTTCGGTTTCAATTCGGTTTGAGTTTTTTAGCTCCAAACCAACCGAAGCTCAGCCTTAGCAGCATGTTTGATTTACCAAAGTTAAATAATCATTAATAATGATTGTTGGAAGATTAAAAATAAGTGGAGTTTTGATGAATCTTTAGTTAGATTGAAATGTGAATGTGATAATTTAAATTATCAAATTTGGGAAATGATCGAGAATGGAGTACCACCGGTTTTTACTCCAAGTGATAGTTAAATCTTTAATTAGACTTGAACGTGAAATGATAATTAAATTTACCAATAACACCGTTGTGTTAGATATGGAGTATTACTAGTTTTTCTCCATGGGATGTATAGATTGGGATTGGGATTAATGATAAACAATTACTTCGGTAAGGCTCGATAATCCCAACTAGTTGATTAACCTTAATTTTTTTAGAATTGATATCCAAAGGGAGATTAAAGTATAAATTTAAAAGAATTTATACTTGATAAAATTAATGGGAACCTTTCCCAAAGGATATGAATATTTGAATAAAAGAATATTCAGAATTGGAATGAGGTGTAAGATGTGTTTTTATAGCACTTGATTATTGATTATAAAATACGTAGGTTATTCGGAAAGACTGGGTTTATGGCCATTCTGAATAACTGATTCGACAATAAGTCGATGATGAAGACGGTGGTTGAAGACCGAAGTTCTTCACATCGTTTAGTTGATTACTGATGTCTTGATTGGGCGGTACACCCAAGATAAGGTAATAAGTGGTGATCGTCTAGACGTACTTGGAGATCGACTGGATATGCGAGGACCTCTCTCCTGTATTGGACATATGGGACGAGGAATAAGGTGCCTCTGTTTTCGTTCAGATCCAGAACAGACTAGTAAATGGATGTGTGTCTAACATTGGATTTTATTCTGTGTTGATTGATCTCTATTAAATATATATATATATATGTTTGGTGGTGGAGAATTTATTCTCTTGCTTAACACCCTTCTCTGAGACATACGAGCTTAGAGGTTATATATCGATAAACATCAGTTGCATGGCGTGAATTGTCAGCGTGGCATGCTGAGATGCAAGTGATCAAGGTTTCTATTGAAAAGAAAAATCTTTTGGTTGATGATTAAAGCACGACTTTAAATAGCATAGCTTTGTGTATAGCGTTAATTCGCGAGCCTCACACCTTGGTATGAGTCAAAAAGGGGATAAGGGAACGTAGTGAGTGCACGACGTTTCTTTCTAGCGATGGGTGGTGTCATGGTATGGATCCCAGACATTATATATTTTTACCTATGTGGATGATGGATAAGGAGGCGCCTCAGATATATCATTCACTAAGGGGCCAATGGATAGGTCCGATAGGACCGGGAAACGTGTATTCAGGAATAACTAATCCTCAAACGTAAGGGAGGACCGGCACTGCAGGGTCCAAGGGTTCACTGCAGGGGATCCTGAGGCATTTGCTGAAGTGTCTTGAATCAGTAAGGATTACAACCATTGCCTTAAATCATGACGGAAATCCAATTTCCAATACGTGACATTTTAGTTTTAATTTCAGAACTAGTATGGCGACATAGTAGGATAGGGTACTATGCCGTCTATGATTGATACATTTATATTTGAAGTTGATTTTGACACTATACACTTATAGTAATATCAAAATGATTTGTTTTAAAACGTACCAAGCATGTTTGGCTATTATAAGGTAAAACTCTATCCTCCGGCTTGCATTGCATTATGTGATGGGACCTGAGTTTTACAATAGCTTCATTTTTCAAAAAACATTGCGTTATTTATAAATTGTTTTATGCACTGGTATTCTTGGGAGAAAACAATTTCCGTGTTATACGGCGTGGTTACTTCATTTCTAAAGTAAAGTTTTAAATAACTGTTTTAGTTCTCACACCAGTCCCATGACTGAATAGGAGTTTATTGTTTTAACCTAAACTCTGGGTGCCCCTATTTTCCACACGGGCAGCTAGTAGTTTTGGTTTTGCATGTATTATTTTAACAGGATCCTGGTTTACAGCTGGAGCTATATTCTGAAAGCTTTGTATTCGTGTATCTCCTTCCGTTGTGTTATGTATTATTTTTCCGCTGCTATGTAATTTTAATCTCTGATATTGTATTTTATTGATGTATATTATTTATTCATACTCTGTTATATTCTTGTACCCTGATGGAATTATTGTAACAGCAATGAAATGTTCTACCATTTGCGTTCTGATTTGCCGTGTTCTAAACTCAACCCAGGCTTTCCCGTAAGGGGAAGTTTGGGTCATTTCAAGAAATTACCTTACTTTGAATAGAATTCTGAACACCTTCTTTATTTATATTCGTTCTTTTCCTCCTAATCTTGAATGAGAATATTCCTAAACTATTCGATTTTTCTGAAGATATTTGAGGAGGAAGAAGAATGGCAGAGTATAGACGCCATCTCAGAAAATATGAGATTTAGGCTAGGATCTACGAGCCTATTTATAAGTGTTCAGGATCTTATCGTACTCGCAGCGCTGACTCAGCAACGAATGTGGTTAAGAAAAAAGTCCATATTCATCAATGAATCTGGTAGGATCTGGGGTGGGTCGACCCTTGGGTCGACCCCCTATGGGTCCCGCAAGCTGTTTTGGCACAAAAGTTTATCTGTAAATTTTGTTTTAAACTTCTGAATTTCTGGAATTTATTTAAATATTATATTTACATACAATCTCCTTATATGTATACAAAACTTCCAATGCCTATTTTATGTGTGTATATATATGCACAACTTTTATTTCGATTTCAAAATACAAACAGTGTTATACCTTTGTTTAATTCTTACCATATTTCTTTGATTGCAGCCTTATCTTGAATTTCTCTTTTGTGTATATATATATATATATATATATGCATGTATATATATATATATATATATTTGCACATATGTACACATATTTTTCTACACTTCCTTATATTTACACTTTTTTCCTTATATGTGTGTTTATACATATTTTCTCTTTAGAACATGTGTTATTTCAGCCGTTCCCTTAAAACAAAAATATGGCGCCGGTGGGGATCAAACTATGTACATCTTGCATGAAAGTCACATGCTCTAACCAACTGGACAATGGTGGTCATTGTTCTTTTCTTATTCCTCTTTTTCAGTTAAACTATTGCATATAACCTTATCACTTTGCATGCATCTTCCTCTTTCATTTTTGATTTATTATTAATGCATAATATTTATAAATCATTGCATGCAACATATTTACGCTGCATGCAACCTATTTCTTCTTTCTTTTAACGTATGCATTGCATTTTTACTTGCATTAATCTTTTTAGCTTTTTCAGTGCATGTATTTATTACATGCAATCACATATTATCTCTATTTTATTCTTCTTATATATATTTATGTCTATGCATATATATACACATATGCAATATTTAATTATTTAATTGCCATAAAATGCGGGTTGTTACACAGGCAGCCATGGACGATCATCAATGTAAGATAACACAAGCAGAACCTTTCGTATAACTCATAGCGCAAGGATAAAATATAATAGAACAAAGACTACATAAAATAACAGTGAAGCAAAATTGACCAGAATCTTAAACTTTTCATATCGCCATGAAAATATCCATACAACCTTGGATTACACTATAAGAGTATGTATAATAAGTCTCGCTACAAGCACTCAGAGAATACATTAAACAGCGGAAACAACAAATAATATATATTAGAAACTAATACATTAGCTTCCTGCTTGTCATCGAACAACAACATCGTCCTCATCAAAATCAACTACCCTGTTACATGTTACTCAGTCTGCCCACCCACAACCAGATGAATAACCCAAGGTAATAAGAGGAAACATAAAACCTTGAGTCAGACAACAATCTTAATGAGCGATAAAACAACTATCTAACTTCATCAATAAAGTATATGAGAATAGGTAGATTCATCAACTAATCTACCAACACCAACAAAGAAGAACCCAAACATATCTTCCCCACATTCGACAGTGATAGCCTTTACAAACAACCAAGCAGAATCAAACAATACATTTAAGGCAATTAGTTATCAAGTGTAGATCATCTTAATGGATATCGACATCTCCCAAGCACAACCTCTGAAGGCCTAAACCAACATCAGACAAGCACCCAAGAGATATCTCCTTCGACGTTGAATGATCAACACAAGATGATAGAAGCAGACAATCATCATCCATGACTCTGGCTATTACCACCAATACTGGTTTGAAACCATTGTTAATCGAATGGCTGGCTAAACTCCTTGCCATCGACTGTCAAGGTCTAGTGGTAAAGCCCAGTTTAGCAAAACTCCATACGCCATGCGACGAAAAGTATCTAGGCCCGTCGAGCTTCCCAGGGTAATCGACCAGTCACTTCTAGTCTATTAGGCACCCCTATTTTACCTTACCATGCTTTGAGTCTGCTAGAACATACGACAACTATAATCTCTCAGCCTTCAGTATCTCTAGTTATCCAACCTGATGACCATTCCTATGCTCAAGCCACTTCTCGAGCAACCATCATCCACGAACTCACCACCTTGAGTCATCTTCACGTTCGTTGCATTATGATTATCAACAAACAAATCACAACAGTACGACATTCCTGCTTGAATATAACTCAAAGCCACAATCATCGGCGACCCAAAAATATGCACCGTTTGGTCAATATTTCATAGCATTTCCAGCCTTTCTACTATGCAAGACATACTACAGAGTTTAATTCAGCCTTTTACAGCATTTACAAATGTTGTCATATCTTCTGTTGTCCCAACAAGAACGGCCTTACCCTTTTGGTCACGAACGACCTAACTCTTTGGGTCACGACTGACCTAACTCCTTAGGTCACAAACGACCTAACTTCAATATATTTCCAAACGACCAGACACAAATTCCAACGACCTGACTTGAGCGACTCGCCTCCATCACTGCCCAATGACCTGACTTGAGCGACCCGCCGCCATCACAGCCCAACAACCTGACTTGAGCGACCTGCCTCCATCATAGCTAACGACCTGATTTGAGCGACCCACCTCCATCATAGTACAACGAGACTGACTTGAGCGACCCGCCTCCATCATAGCCCAACATACTGACTTGAGCGACCACCTCCATCATAGCCCAACGACTTGACTTGAGCAACCCAAGTTCCACGCTACGTTATCAAGGACCAAATGAAAATGACCCGACTTTGAATCTGACCAAACTAGCTTTAATTTTGACCAAATCATCACCAAACGACAACATCGATCCAAATAACTCATCTAAATCAATTAATTCAACCATCAACACTTTTCTGAAATCATCAACAATACCAAAATGACAGTTATTCATCAACAATCATATAGAATTCACCAAATCATGATAAATCAATGAACAAACAAAACAATGGATCTAAACTTACATAAACATACGAATTAACAAAAGAATCACCGATTTAATTTTCTAGGTTAGACCCTAGGGTAACTCAAATGAAAATATACTTACCATGATATAGATCTTGGTGAAAAGAACTTAAAACGTTGAAAATAAGATCGAATAACCCATATACTTGGTTGAATCTGTGTGAGAGATGCTTATAACTCACCAGTTCTTCAAATTAACTTGAAATCCCTCAATTTTCAATCCGAACAGCGAAGAACACTCTTCAAACCTCTCAATTTGATGTGCTCTCCCTTAGCTTGATGTCGATCTAGTTTTTCTTCATGTAGATCTTCAATCTTCACATGTAGATTTAAATTTTCAATGGTGGAAAGGTGTATTTGATTGAACAAGGAGGATCATGAGCTCAACCAAATGAGAGAATGAAGAAAGTAAATTATTCTCCATGCCTCTGCTCACCTATTTATAGTGTCAAACCAACCCACCGATGGGCCACACCAAATCAACCCAACAATGGATTACAAAACCTGAACAGAAATTGTATAGCACTAAAACAACGATTCCTCCCAAACCACTGAACCAAATCTTTAATGTTACCACTCTACGAATTTGGAAACATCATTTCCTTCCAATTAAATCGATCTCAGCACTTGATTCAATACCAATCTAAAGCTATGCCCTATAAAAAACTGACAGGGGCAAAAGGGTCACAAATAAAATTGGTAAAAATTATGGACATGTCTCACATACCCATAAACAACATATCAAAATATGAGAATGTTTCAACCCTCAGAAAGTTAAATAAAAATATTTTATAATCCTCCGATACGTAAAATGCGGGCTGTTACATTCTCTCCCCTTTAGGATTTTTTCCCTCGAAATCAGAAGAAAACACAAGGAACTAAAACAATTTCGCATGCTTATCATCCCGAGCAGCCAATTTACCATCCAAACTAGCATCCATCAAGTCATGCATCCATAGCCTTATCCTAGCACGCTGAATTCTAACAACAATAGTACAAGTTACAAAGATGTATGTTGACACGACATCAGTGGGTCATACTGACGAAGAGTTCTGGATGGATCATCTTTATACTCTCTTCCATCCCCACGTACAATCGTCATCATTCTCACTCCAATGCAGCTTGACTAGCTTAACTGTCTTCCTTCTAAGTTGTTTCGTGTCATTCCCCACAATGCAAAGTGGCTTACGAGGCCTCACAACTATGGTCTCGACTTCTAGGTCTTGTTCTAGAGATACCACCACATTCAAATCATGCACACACTTTCGTGGAAACGATACATGGAAAACATTATGCACAATCGAATCCTCTCGGGTAACTCCAAATAATACACAAGCTTTCCAATCTGTTCGACTATCAGAAACGGTCCAACAAACCTTGGGGTTAACTTTCCTTTGCTTCCAAACGAAACAACATGCTTCAACGATGAAATCTTCACAAAAACCATATCGCCAACATCAAATTCCAAATCTTTTCGATGGCTCTTTTGACGATCTTGGGTTGCCTTCATTCATCACCGAATGAGCTCGATACAATCCGAGGTCTCTCTTATCATCTCGGGCCCAAGTATCAATATATATCTCCAATCTCTAAGCAATAAATCAGAGAATTACATAGTATACCATACAATGCCTCATATGGTGCCATCCCAATGCTCGACTATAGCTATTATTATACGCGCACTCAATTAAATGTAGATGGTCTTTCCATGATCCCACGAAGTCCAGTACATAAGCTCATAGGAAATCTTCCAGAACTCATTAACCCTCTCGGTTTGACCTTTAGTTTGGGGATGATAAGCCGTACTCAAACATAACTTAGTTCCTAAAGCTTGTTGCAAACTCTTCCAAATTCCACTCATGAACAAAAGATCCCTATCACTCACAATGCTTTTCGGAATACCACGGACTCGAACAATCCATTTAATATAAAGCCCATCCTACTTTGATGTTGTCCCAGTCAACATGAAAGGAATAAACCTTGCACTTTTGGTTAAGCAATCCACGATGACCAAAATTCCTTCGTTTCCTACCCTGGTTCAAGGTAGTCCGTCAATAAAATCCATCGATATCTATTCCCACTTCCACGTAGGAACTTCCAATGGCTGAAGCAATCCACTCATCTTCTTCTGTTCGGCTTTCACCAACTAACAGTTCAAACACTTGGAAATAAACTTTCCAACATCCCTCTTCATACCTTCCCAGTAGTAGGCTCGCTTCTTGCCCCGATACATCTTATTGCCACTAGGAAGAATCTTCAACTTCGAATAATGACATTTCCTTAGAACCTTATGTCTCAATCTGTAGATATAAAGAATAACCGGTCATCCTTTCTTTCGAAGCCAACCCTCTCGATCGACCTCGAGTTCTTTATCCTCTGGTTCCAACTTCTGGATATTCTCCATGAGCATTGCATCATGCTTTTGGCTCTCACCAATCATTTCGATGCGAGTACGTCTTATCGATAAGCTTGCCAACATTTTAGGTTCCAAATCACACCGTGGTCTGAAATCAAATCCTGCCAAGTACTCAAGGTGCTTCCATTCTGAAAACATTGCTCCCAAATTTGTGTGTCTTTGACTCAACGCGTCCGCCACTGCGTTGCCTTTACCATGAATATAGGCTGTACCAAAATAATATGATGCCATAAACTCAAACCATCATTGCTGCCAAAGATTCAAATTCTTCTGGGAGAAAAGTTACTTTAACTACTTGTGATCCATAAACAACTCGAATCGAACTCCCAACATGTAATGTCTCCACATATTCCGAGCAAAGACGATCGCTGTCAACTCCAAATCATGAGTTGGATATATCCTTTCGTACGGCTTCAGCTGCCGATTAGCGTAGGCCACAACTTTATCCTTCCGCATTAGCATTACTCCATTTCTAGTACCACATGCATCAGTGCATACCATCATCTCTTCATTTCTACTTAGAATAGTCAAAACAGAAACACTTATTAGTCTCTCTTTCATGATTGTAAAATGTGACCCCCACGTAAGTTAATGTCACTCATTAAGGGAATGCATTAGGTTTCGTGAAGCGTTCTAGGTAAACAGAAACAGAAACATTACAAGAAATATATAAAATAGCAGCAGAATTTAAAAACTTTATTAATCATAAAGCATCGTGGTTCAAAACATCATCTGTTTGAAAATATATAAACCCAGTACATAATTAAAATTTTTGCCTTGTACTTAAAACATCAGAGTATAATAATAAAAGAAGCAGAATTCCCCAAATAACAAAACTTCATTTAAAACCACTATATAAAATCATCCCAAGTTTGCACCAGACGCCTTGCTTGCGTCACTTCCCACCAGAACGAAGCTTCAACTTTCAGTAACCAGGCGGCTAACTGAATCTTCCTGTGATCCTCCACTTCGAAAATTCCAAAAAAGTCCTCTGTCTCCTTGAGCCAATTCCTTGCCTGTACGAACGTCTCGATTCCACGGAATGGCTTCCCTCCCATAGCACAAACATCTTTGTAGATCTTAGAGAAGTTATCTACATGCGGAGGAGGAGGAACAACAGGTGCAGCTGGGGGAGAAACGTCAACTTGACCACAAATGGATAGAACCTGTTATTCCTATAGATCCATGAGAGACCTTCCTTTTGACTGGTTATGGTTCTAGTAACTCGAAATGGATAAAAAGTTATGATTGACGGAACAACCCATGTCCGTTGGGTGCAACATCAAAGTCTTGAGGTGTAACATCTGTTTGAAAAACGGAAGTTGCATCGTATGACTTTTGAAAACTCGTTTATGGGGATGAAATAGAAATATAACATGGTGAATCATATTCCAAAAAAATGTAAATCGAATTCCGATTGTGGTCAACCCCCTTTGACCAACAAAACGACATGTGAAAAATTGAGCTAAAAAAGCTTTCGATGCTCCCAAAAGTCATTAAGATTTAATTTCTTGGTTAGTGAAAAAGTGAGATGGGTGGAATTTGTTGGTTCTGTAGATCTATGAGAGACCTTCATTTTGATTGGTTATGGTTCTAGTCACTCTAAATGGATAAAAATTTATGGTTGACGGAACAATCTACATCTGTTGGGTGCAACGTCAAAGTCTTGAGGTGCAACATTTGTTTGAAAATCAAAGATTGCATTGTATGACTTTTGAAATCGTTTATGGAGATTAAATAGAATTATAACATAGTGAATCATATTCCAAAAAATAGTAAATTGAATTCTGACCACGGTCAACCCCTTTTGACCAACAAAACGACATGTGAAAAATTGAGCTAAAAAAGCTTCTTAAGTTCCCAAAAGTCATTAAGATGTAAATTCTTGGTTACTGAAAAAAGAGGAGATGGGTGGAACTTGTTAGTCCTATAGATCTATGAGAGAGCTTCGTTTTGAATGGTTACGTTTCTAGTAACTCAAAATGGATAAAAATGATTGATGGTAAAACCCATATCCGTTGGCTGCAACATCGAAGTGTTGAGGTGCCACATCTATTTGAAAAACCGAAATTGCACTTATGACTTTTGAAAACCCTTTTATGTTTATGTAATAGAAATATAGCATGTTGCATCATATTTGAAAAAATAGTAAATCGAATTCCGACCATGGTCAACCCTACTTAAACTAACAAAACGACATGTGAAAAATTGAGCTAAAAAGCTTTTGATGTTCCCAAAAGTCATTAAGACTGAATTTCTTGGTTATTGAACTAAGATGAGATGGGTGGAATCTATTAGTCCTATATATCTATGAGAGAGCTTCGTTTTGAGTGGTTATGGTTCTTATAACTCAAAATGGATAAAAGTTATGGTTGATGGAACAACCCATGTACGTTCGGTGCAACATCGATGTATTGAGGTGCAACATCTGTTTGCAAAAAAAAAATCCACTGTATGACTTCTGAAAACTATTTTATGGGGATGAAATATATATATATAAGATAGTGCATCATATTCGAGAAAAGAGTAAATCGAATTCCGACCACGGTCAACCCCCCTTTGACCAACAAAACGACATGTGAAAAATTGAGCTAAAAAAGTTTTCGGTGTTCCTAAAAGTCATTAAGTTTGAATTTCTTGGTTATTGAACTAAGAAGAGATGTGTAACACCCCGTAATTTTAAAGAACATTATAATGATAAACTAAATAATACTTAATTAAATATTGGGAATTAAACAAAATGGACTGCACCATTGTGTTCGTGTCAGAATTCTGCTTAAGGTAGATTCCGAGTTTGTGTAAAACGGACACCGTATGAAGAAGATATTAAGGTTTGCAGTTTGTATACATATAAGAAATATAAATATAAATTAAACTATCATGAAAATCAAAAATCGAAGGCGGGAAGGCACTGGAATTCGGCCCGCTAGGGGTTGACCCCATGCCCTGTGGGTGTCGACCCATGTGCCAACCCTTACATGGGGTTGTTGACCCCTAGGTCAACTGCACCCATATCTGGAATAGATCTATTTCTGTGAACATGTACTCATTTCTTGACCAGATTCGTTGACATTAGGCTATAAATAGGACATCATTTCTATTGATTTATTCATAAAAAAATGGAGACAATGAGTTGCTGCCCTAACTCAGATTAGAATAGCCTATTCTTCTGCACCAACGATTTATATGAATTCAAGAATCTCAGCTACAACATCTACAGTCTATTCTTTATATCTAGTCACAGTGAGTTCATGTTATTTTTAGATATAAACTTCTAATAGTAATCATGACATGTTTATAAGTTTAGAGCTAAACTTTTGCCTGTTAATAACTTCAATCATAACTAAACAGATCTGCCACTATTTGTACACCTAATTTATTGTTTAGTTCTCATATGCCTATTCATGGTATCCTTATTCTATCTTTATGCCTGATAGTACCACCATATACTTATTCTGCTAGTATGACCAATTCTTACATCATATGCCTATTTTATTATTATGCCTATTCTTGTTCTCTTCGCTGAGATGACCTACACTTCCCCGTAAAGGAAAGCCCGGATTGAGTTGAGAACATGACAAATCAGAACATGAACAGAAGAATATTTCATTGCTTATTACAAAAATTACATTAGTGTACAAGAATATATCAGAGAATGAATAAAATATATAGCAGCGGAAATAAAATATATAAATACAATGCGCAGCGGAAGGGCGGTGGGCCAAAAACCCACAGGTCCTAGGATCGAAACCTAGCTTCGATACCACGCTGAGACAACCCAAACTTCCCCGTAAAGGAAAGTCCAAATTGAGTTGAGAACACGATAAATCATAACACGAACAGAAGAATATATCATTGCTTATTACAACAATTACATCAGAGTACAAGAACATAGCAGTAGAAATAAAACGCATAAATACAATGCATAGCAGAAAATAACAAATAACACAACTGAAAACAATACACGGATACAACGCTTTTCGAATATAGCTCTAGCTATAATCTAGGATCCTGGGAAAAGAAATATATGTGAAAACCAAAACTACTAGTTGCCAACGTGGAAAATATGGGCACTCAGAGTTTAGGTCAAAACATTAAACTCTGAGTCAGTCATAGGACTGATGTGAGAACTAAAACAGTTACTAAAACTTTACTTTAAAATAAGGTAAATCAAGGGACCACGTCGTATAACACGGAATGGGTTTACCCCCAAGAATACTAGTGCATAAAACAAACAGCGCAATGCTAAATAAAGAAAAATGAAGCTATTATAAGACTCAGATCCCATCACACAATGCAATGCAAGCCGGAGGATAGAGTTTTACCTTATAATAGCCAAATATGCTTGGTAGAATATTTTTATTATTACTATAAGTGAAGAAATCAACTTCAAATATAAATGTATCAATCATAGACGGCATATTATCCCATGCTACTATGTCGCCATATATAGGTTTACACTTAAAACCGCAAAATGTCATATTGGAAGTTTCGATTTCCATACTGATGGCTCCTAATTCGAAAGATCTATCGCGCAGTGCAATACTCAACGGCTTATGTCTCAAGCATGAGAAAACACCGTAATGCACATCCACACTATATCCAGGATATCGAGTATCTCTGCAACTTATGTCCCGTTCATGAGAAAACACTGCTTACTCTATCCTTCTGGGAATTGGGGGGTGCCATATCCCTACTGGTGTGGGGCGACCACACCCAGTATCACCTAGGTCGACCGAATCCATGAAAACCTGTAGGATGTCTATCCTCGTCTCTAAAGTATACTGATCTAACCATCAGTTTACCACCATACTGGTGTGTGAGGCTCGCGAATTAACGCTACACAAAGCTGTGCTTTGATAATCATCCACAAAGCTCTACTTTTCAACAACAGCTTGGATCACTGCGTCTCAGCATGCCACACTATCAATGCATGTCGTACCATTGATTTCTATCGAAATATAACCTCTAAGCTCATACGTCTCAGAGAAAGGTGTTAAGCAAGAGAATAAATTCTCTGCCACCAAACAAATATATATTTAGCAGATATCAACAAATACATCATAAAGGAATACAATGTCAGAAACACCATCCATTTACATGTCCGTTCTGGGTCTGAACGAAACTGGAGGCACCATATTCCTCGTCCCATATGTCTAATACAAGAGAGAGGCCCTCGCATATCTGCACAATCAACAAGTACGTCCGGACGGCTACTACTGTAGCCCCTTCAGGGTAGCTACTCCAATCATGGGCATCAGTAGCAACCCATCCATTCGCTGTGAAGATCGTCGGCCTTGCACCGTCTTCAATCTCTTCGACTGTTAGTCGTCAAATCAGTTATTCAGAACGGGCATAAGCCCGGTCTTTCTGAATAACCTGCGTATCTTATAATCAAGTGCCATAACAACACATCATATGCCTCATTCCAATCTATAATATTCTTTTATTCTAATATTCTTTTCGCAATTTAAACCAAATTAAGGTTTTCCAAACTAGTCGGGATTAGCGAACCTTACCGAAGTAATCATTTATTTTATTTCCCAATCCCAACCTATTCATCCTATGGAGCAAAATTGGTAATACTCCATATCTAACACCCACGGTGTTATCGATAAAATTAATCACCATTTCATGTTCAAATCTAGTTAAAGATTTAACTATCGCTTGGAGCAAAATTGGTGATACTCCATTCTCGATCATTTCCCAAATTTGATAATTTAAATTATCATATTTACATTTCAATCTAATTAAAGATTCATTAAAACTCCATTTAGTTTTATTCTTCCTGAAAATAATTTTTAATGATTATTTAACTTTGGGAAATCAAACATTCTGCATCGACAATCTACATCGTACCATTGATTTCTGCCGATATATAACCTCTGTGCTCGTACGTCTCAGAGAAGGGTGTTAAGCAAGAGAATAAATTCTCTACCACCAAACATATGTATATTTAGCGGAGATCAATGAATACAGTATAAAATACAATGTTAGTCGTGAAATCCTGTCTTTAACTAGGTTATAGAACCAATGTCATTTAAAACACAGTTCATAATAAACCCAAAATCACATTCCATTAATTATGGAGTCTTCACGGAAAACAGATCAATATATATAATTGATATAAATTTCTGTGTCCGTCTCGAAATTCTGGTCAAGATAGACATTTGATTTGCATAAAACGAACATCGTATGAAGAAATTATATAGATTTTAAGTTTTTATATGCGCAAAAGAATTATATATATATACGTATGAGTCAAAACCCTATCCAAAACCGTTAAAATTGAAAAAAATAAGGCGGCAGTTTCTCTGCTCTAGGGGGTCGACCCCCCTAGAGGGGTGTCGACACCGGGGTCGACCCCCCTTAAGGTGTATCGACTCCAGGGTCGACCCACCTACAGGGGTGTCGACACCCCTAGGACTGACGTGGTAGTCGGTTTCAGAGGGGCTGGAAGCTATAAATACATGGTCATTTCTCTTGTTTTCTTCATTGAGAATCCATGTGGGCCAAACTCTGTCGGTGTCTGAACTGAATTGGATCCGTCAATCTCCTACAACAATCAACTTTGCAAATCAAACTTAGAGATTCGAGTGTAGATCCAACCTCTGCTATCTTCTACCTTTTCTTTTAATCCAAACACGGTAAGTTAGTTACTTTTAGATTTAAATGATTAAAAGTAAACGTGATTTGGATATATACGTGCCTATGACTGAATTATATTGGATCTATCATAGTTTGTGAACCTATAATGTTCTTGGATCCTAGACTTTATCATGTTAGATCTATTTTTTTAGATATAATCCTTTTATGTTTAAATTATCATGTCACATATATGGATCTTACCCTTTTTCTAAGTTTGTGGTTAATTTGGGATTATCATTATCTAGATAGTAAAACCTTTGTTTAGATCTAGATCATCAAGTTGTGATTAATTGAGACCTGTCATTATTGGACATATGAATTCTTATTTGCATTTGTTCATCCTAATCATGTTAGATCTAGTTTTATCATTAACCTTTTTACTACATCTGTTTTTATGTCCACCTTATTATGCTAATTACATGTCCATGCCAGTATGTATATGTTCACCTTATCAACATGTTAGTATATATTTATCCTAGTTATGTTAGAACATTCACTCTTGCTATATTCCCATCACTTTTCCCTTTTTATTGTTTATGACTAGGCTACTATCTAACCTAGGCACACTGCAAATTATGTGAATGCGTTAGATAGGGAACGGGGGAAAAAGGTTAGAATGGCAAAATTTAAATAATGTTTATATGAATTGGACATATAATTTAATAATTGGGTAAATGGGATGAACACCTATAAAGGCATAGGCACTAATAATTGGATAAGAATGAAATGTTTTAGATTACAATTAGAAATTGTAATTACACTTATGACACGAGGTTAGGTTGCATTAGTGGTGGAAGTATGCTCGGATCCGACCGGTATATCCAAAAACCACTAGTGTTGAACCTAATGTGAGAGATCTAAGTGCGCAAATACGAATCGGGATAAGACACGAGGTTAGGCCCTACTTGTGGAAGAAGTCTGCCCGGACCCGACCAGCATATCCAACATCCACAAGTTGTAGGCTTAATGTGGGAGGTCTAGCCCATTATAAACCATAAATGGACATAGTAATGAATTGGACTACTTAACCTAATTTAATTAATAGGGATTGTATGATTATGAACTAAAGTCAGGGTTAAGTAAAATTGGTTGGACAGTGGGTGGGTAAAATAAATCGGAGGGGGTGGGTAATATTTACATGTAGGCCCACAAAATCTGCCCGCTCAGGTTATGTAATTAAAGAAACCTAGTGGTAAGCATAACCGGTAGAAAGATTGGGGGTTATATAAAATTAAAGACACCTTTAGGTTAAATAAAACTAGTGGAAAACCAAGTGGGGGATACAAGATAAAGGGGAGAGCTTGTATCAAATTGTGTGGGACCCTTTTCAGTTAGTAACTCGGAGTATGTATCGAGTAGAGAACCCCGAACTAGGTCGGAAAAGGGGCACGTTTACTGGACTGATTGTAAGAGATCCAAACATGGAGGATGGTTTGGCGGCGCAAACCAACCAGGCCATATGCGTGCATGAGCTGAGCCGAAGGGGATAAGACGACCTTGACACCTATAGATATGGGACTGTGCATATCAGTGAAGGTTTCCAATTTAGGACGTGATACATCCTATGGTGGGGCTGGTACAGAGTATCTACGCGGATTAGGGAGCCGATCGATTAGGGTAGTAGTTAGTGTACATTTGGACGTATGCCTAAGTTTACCACCTTGAAGTGTAAGGGATCATCTCATTCTTGTTATACTAGTAATAATGCAAAATAATCATTAGAGAAGCGTATACACCTTATCCTGTCTACCTAGTAACACCTGCTTTTTTTTAGTAATCTCTCTTATCCACTTTATATGCATGTCGTGCTACTTTTATTTATTTACTTGCTAAAAGTAACTAGACTCGCCTAACTTTATGTTATGATTTTTATATTTATGCACTCTGATGGTACAAGATAGAAGTTATATTATTGTAATGGTTTTTGTGAGTTATGGTATTTTGGACCACGATGTTATGATTTATGGTTGAAATAAAAATTTGAATTTCTGCTGCTATCTTATTTACATCTGTCTTGTAATATTCCGAGTCTGTTTACCTATAACGCTTCATGAAACTTAATGCATTCCCTTTGTGAGTGACATTAACGGACATGGGTTGTCACACTTGTTATCAAAGCTGAAGGTTACCAGATTAGATAAAGTATTTGAAATTATTTTCAAAATGGGTTTTAAAACAAAGCATTTTCCAGAAAGAAAAGTCTGTTTTGAAAAACATATTTCCCCAAAGCCATATGTAATATCCTTCGGTCCTTTGTCTACATCTCTTTCCTTTTCTTTTCAGCATGTTTGGGGGAACCTAACATTACTAATATCCCAGAGGGCGTTACGATACCAGGATGGTTCCATAGGTATCTGGAGGCCACGGCTCCTGCCGAAGGCCAAGGAAATGTCCCTCCCCAAGCTGCACCAGTCATTCCTCCTCCTCCTCCTCCAAGAGCATATAATTTCGCTAAGATCTGCAAAGATTTTCGTGCTATGGGAGGAAAGCCATTCCATGGGAATGATACATTCGTAGCAGCGTGGAATTGGCTCAAGGAGACCGAGTTCTTGTTCGTAATCTTTGAAGTAGAGGATAGAAGGAAGGTTCAGTGAGCCTCCTGGCTACTGAAAGATGAAGCCTTTTTTTGGTGGGAAGTTACCCAAGCTGGACGTCCGATAGAAACATGGGATGATTTTGGACAAAGACTTGAAATAAAATTTCTTTCCCAAGCCGAGAAAAGCATGAAAATGGAGAGGTTCTTGGCACTCAAACAAGGGAACTTGACGGTGAAAGAGTATGTGAACAAATTCAACCAACTAGCAAGGTTCGGGTTAGAACTGGTGGATACTCTGCATAAGAAGGCGTTGCGGTTTGCTAAAGGGCTAAATGAACCCCTTCATGGGTTAGCCATGTCCTATATTCCAATAGGAGCCACTTTTGAAAAGCTTGTCGATATGGCCCTAATACATGAGGAAGACAAAGGAGAAAAGAAGGAAGAAAAGGCTGAGGAAACATCACAAAATAAGAAGGTGTGGCCCAAGAAGTGACAACAGCATCAACAACAACAAAAGAAAGGTGGAAAGAATGACAAGGGCAAAGGTAAGAGGAAAGGTCATAGTTGTGAGAAAGAGGGTCACTTGGTCAAAGACTGTAAGAGAAGAAAGAACTCTTGCTATAATTGTGGAGAGGTCGGACGTTTTGCTAGGGAGTTCCCAAAGCAACAGTGATCGCATGGACAAGGTCAAAGGACAAGAACCTCTGCAGGGCACACTACGCCATAGATGGCCTATCGCAATGAAAATCCATGGTGTTGCTAGCTACAATGTTTCCATTGTTATGCTTTTTTTGTCTATTGCAACACACGCTTTGGTGTGTTAGGATAGATATCAAATTGTGTTGCTGTGGCTACAGATATATTCTAAATAAAAATATTTAAAAAAAATAAATACATCTTAGCGATCCATACCATTAGTTTAAAAAAAATCTCACTCGTCCATCCGCATCATCAATCTGCACCTCACTTATTTCTATTTCCGCTTTTATTTTCATTCTACCGCCTCTCTTTTCATTTCGTTTCTACCCCCAAATTCCCAAAATCACCGTTCCCTAATTCCAAATCGAATGACCATCAATTCTCCCTTCTAATTTCCATTTACAATCAAATTGGTCGGCTTTGAGACAATCAGCGTCCCTGCTCATCGTCTCTGTTTCGTTTCTCCTACCACTTCTTACTGCCGTCCTCTGCCTCAGCAATTTCCCCATTTTTGTCCACCGCAATTCCAATCGGTTGTTGTGCCATTCCTCCAACTCCGTCTATGCGACAGTCTGGTTATTTTGTCAGTTATCTACCTTACGCTTTGCATTAATTGAGGTAAAATTCCTAATTTTTTGTTTCATATAATTCATTTTCAAATAGTGCGTCACCACAAAAACTGAGCTTATGTTCAATCTAGATACTTTGAGATACAATGGCAAAAACTGAGCTTCAGAATGCATTGTCTTAGACTATAATCCAGAATCTTCATCTACAAACAAGCCTGAAACCGAGGCTAGTTGTTTTTGGCTAGAACTGTGCTTCTAAATATGTGTAATACAAGTTTGATTCTGGGTTTGTAGTTTAGTTTACTTGAAGGAGTTTTGAAACTTAAAAATTAAGGTAGATATGAGCAGCAATATTGGGCATGATAATGAAACAAAAAGTTGAAACTAAGATCTATAAAATGTAGATGGTGTTGTATTTTTGTGGTTTCGTCGTATGTTGATTCGCTGAAATGTTCTTTGAGCCGCTTTTTGGTTGTTAATCAATTTAATAAAACAAAACTTTAGTTCCTAATGAAGTGTGGTTGTGAACAATTAGACCAATGACCTTATATGAGCTGCATCTTCTAAACAATTGCTCGGGTTTCTCAAGTTGCTGTTGCCTGTGATGATTGAGACATGATACACTGGTTTATGAAAATGGTTTCATAAGGATGCTTACATATACATGATAGTTATCATTTCTTAAGTATAATCATGATCTGTTTCAATAAGACCATCTAATAAGTATACGCATGATTTCTTAAGTGTGTGTGTATGTGTGTGTGAAAGACTGGCTAATAAATATACGCATGTTTTGTTTTAATTATGCACTCAGATATTGAATATACATGAAATACATGCCTGAAAGCCTACTGAATGATTTGCAGTTTGTGATATCACTTCAATTCTTCCTTCAAATCGAGTTGAATGACCGCTCAATCAATTTCTACTTCAAATTCGTCAACAGCGGCTGCGAGAAAGAACTACCACCACAAAATCCCAACGAAGAAGAGGACTGTGAAGGTAGGGTCGAATGCGAGAAAGAAGTTTTTGGCTACTCCATGTGGTCGATAAGTACAAATTAGGTTTTTTTGGTTGCTCCATGCCGATTATCATATCTTTCATTGATGTTTTACTCAAGAATTTAATATATGTGCAGAATGGCGATTGTGTGTATTTTATGTGGCATGACGAAGTGTATGAAATCAACAACAATTCTGAATTGGATGATACCACTGTTAAATTGATGGAAAAAGAAGAGACTATATCGCAATTGCTTATGGAAAAGAAGACAATTGAAGAAAAGCTACTGAAGCAAAAGCAAAAGAGGGAAAAAGTCGATGAATTTGTGGCAGATATGAAGGAAGAGTTGGCCCTAATGCGCATAGAACGTGGTAAACACGAGACAGGAGAATTTTTTTTTGCAAAAGCCTTAGCTATGTCCTGGATCATGTTTGGAGTTCTTTTGTGTGTTTTATGGAAATGTAGAGCAGTGAAGTAACATGAAATAGCATGCATGAGCAGTTTTTCAGGTATAATTTTAAGTTTTGTCACAATGTAGAGTAGTGATAATTTTTGCTACATTGCAGATTTGTGATAATTTTGGCCACATTTCCCATTAAACCTAAATTACTGATTACATAATTTTTGCCACACTGCCACAATTGTATACACATTGTATAGATCAGTATGTAACTCAGTTATGTCTAGGTCAGTACACTTGTATCCACATCGTGCCTCTGTTATGTAACTCATTTATGTAAATGAAAAAGAAATGCAAATGAAACTCAGTTGTTTAGATCAGTATACACTTGTATACACATTGTTTAGACCAGTTATGTAACTCACACACTGTTTAGATCAGTACACTTTTATACACATTTTTTAGATCAGTATACTATGTTATACTGAAATGCAAATGGAATTTAGTTACGAAACTCAGTTTCTGGTCAAAGGAAACTCAATTATACTATGACCATAGTTTGTGCCGAAATGCAATTGAGGCATGCATACCTCTTATTTTGTGCTAAAATGCAACTGATGTATGAAGGTGAAGGAGGCAGTGATGAGAATTTTCAAGAATTTGTTACTGAAGGCGCTAGAGGTACGCGATGTAGTAGAGGCATTGAACACTTTGAAGGCTTGCGCTATATTTTGAAACAATTTTAGTTTTATGTAAACAAGAATTTAGGACTTGCTGTGTTTGTTTTTGAAATGTCTGCAAAATTGAATTTAGTGGCTATGTTTTGTTATTTTGTAGTTGACTAAGTACTAATTGTGTTTGCTGGTTAATTTGAAATAAAAAGTTCTTTGTTAATTTCAGTTTGATGTTATGTTATGTAATGTTGCCATAAATATGACATAATGTTGTAGTATGTGATGTTAAATGTTGCTATAGCTATGATATAGTGTTTCCATTAGGTGGAAAATTATTGCCATAGATTTATGTGTGTGGGCTCCACAACTGGATTCCGTGAACCCGGGCTACTGATTTTAGTGGCTATTTTGTAAACCCGGGTTACAAATTCTAGTGGGTCCCACATTTTTGTAAATTTAGTACATGCGGCAACACTAGTGCTGATGCTGCCTTAGGGTCACAAATGTGTTGCCTTGACTCTAAGGCAACGCGACAAAAGGCAACCCCAAAAAAGTGTTGCCACAGATCAATTTTTGCCTACAGCAACACTTTTTGGCACCTACTGCGTCATTTCTCTGGGGTTGCCGTTGGCCATCTATGGCGTAGTGGCAGGTGCATGCTCTCGCGATCAGCGCTCCTGATAGAGGTAGAAAAATTTCTGTGGAAGGTTTAATTTTTCTTCCAAACCATCCTATTAGAACACTTTTTGATTCTTGCGCTTCACATTCATTTATGTCTAGTTGTATGGTTGAATCTCTGCACTTAATTACTAGTATGGTAGTGGATCCCGTAGTTGTCTCAAATCCTATTGGTGGTTTGGCTCATTTTTCTATGATTTGTCAGGGTTTGAGGATATCTGTGTTAGGCGTCGAGTTTGAGTGCGACGCATATGTGCTCGAGTTCATGGGATATGAGTTGATTCTAGGAATGGATTGGCTTACCACGTAAGGTGTCATTCTTGATTGTGAGAGGAGGGTCGTTAGGCTTCTGACTTGTCATGGGAGGACCCTCGAGATTTTTTGTGACCCACAAGGGTCGATTATGCTTAGTTTCCTAGAGTCTCTTGGTGCATCTATCGATGATCTGTAATCTATTCCAGTAGTCCGATATTATTCTGATGTTTTCGATGAGGTATGAGGCTTACCTCCGAGGCGCTAGATCGATTATCGTGTATATCTGGTGGACAATGCAAAGCCAGTTGCATTACCAGTGCGCCATATGGCTCTGAGGGAAAGGAGGGACTGAGTAAGCAAGTATGGGAGCTACTTGAGAAAGAATTTATCAGACAAAGCATATCTGAATGGGGTGCTCCAGTTGTATTCGCAACTAAGGCAGATGGTTCGCTTCGTTTGTGTGTTGACTATAAAGAGTTGAATAAACTCACCAAGAAGAATAGGCATCCACTCCCGAGGATTGATGATTTATTTGATCAGCTTGTTGGTGCCTCAGTATTTTCTCAGTTAGACTTTGCCACGGTATTTCATCAGTTGAGGGTGGCTGAGGACAGCATAGATAAGACCGCTTTTAGAACTTCAGATGGTTTCTTTGAATGGCTAGTTATGTCTTTTGGGTTGACGGATGCACCCGCCTATTTTGTTGACTTAATGAGTGGGGTGTTTTGGGAGTTTCTAAACAAATTTGTCGTCGTCTTTGTTGATGAGATCTTGATCTTCTCCAAAAGCGAAGAAAAGCATGACCAACATTAGAGAGAATTTTTGAAAACTCTCTGTGCGCACCAACTTAAAGCGAAGTTCTCCAAATGCCATTTTTGGAGAAAAGAGGTGAGCTTCTTTAGGCATGTGGTCTCCAAAGAAGGGATAACTGTGGATCCCACAAAGGTGGTTGTAGTGCAAGATTGGCATATTCCTAAAAATGCAATGGAGGTGAGAAGTTTTCTTGGGTTGGCAGGTTATTATAGAAAGTTCATTGAGGACTTCGCGAAGATATCAGCCCTGCTCACCAAGCTGACAAAGAAGAATTTAGCATTTTCATGGGATATAGATTATGATGTTTCTTTCCAACGACAGAAGAGGGCTCTGACAACAACCCAAGTCTTGACCTTGCCAGATGGAAGTAAAGTGTTTACTATTTACACTAATGCGTGTGGTACAGGGCTTGGTGCGGTTCTGATGCAAGAAGGGAAAGTAGTATGTTATGGGGGTAGACAGTTGAGAGTTCATGAGAAGAACTACCTTACCCATGATCTAGAGCAAGCTGCCATAGTATTTGCATTTAAGACATGGCACCATTTTTTACTTGGAGAGAAGTTCGAGTTATACACCGATCATAAATCTATCAAGTATCTCTTCTTGTAGAAGGATCTCAATTTAAGGAAACAACGGTGGATGGAGTTCGTAGCTTCTTATGATGTTGAGATTGCTTATACCCCTAGCAAAGGTAATGTGGTGGTAGTCGCACTGAGTATGTAGACGATGGCATTGAGTCCTTTGTTTGTGGAGAGGAACTGCTTGGCGTTCATATCAGATTTTAATTTTAGACCCTCTATCGAGATTTTGACTGATTTGTTTGCATCATTAGAGATACGACCAACTCTTATGGATCAGATAGGAGCTTCACAGCAAGGTGACCCACAGATTTTAGACATCATGGATAAGCTCAGAAAAGGGGTGACTTCAAGTCACCTCAGTAGATATTCCATAGATGAAAAGGAGTGGTTGCGACGGAAATGGAAGGCTTTGTTTTCCAAAAAATGGAATTTTGATCAAGGCAGTCCTAGAAAAAGCCCACCATTCTAAGATGACCATTCATTTAGGCGGTGATAAGATGTACAGAGACATGAAAAGGGTTTTCTTTTGGGCTGGGATAAAGAAGATGAGGCAGAGTTTGTTTCTCAATGTTTAGTTTGCCTGCAAGTTAAAGTTGTGCAAAAGAAGCCTGGTGGCTTACTTCATCCTTTGGAGGTTCCTTAGTGGAAATGGGAAGCATCACTATGGATTTCATAGATGGTTTTCCTAGATCGAAGAAAGGCAACACCAATATTTGTGTTGTGGTTGATAGAGTCACTAAGAGCGCTCACTTTTTTCCGGTTAAGAGTAAGAGGACTGGATCATGGTTGGCGCCAATTTATGTTTGTGAGATAGTTCGTCTTCATGGAGTACCTTCCAGCATCGTAAGCGATCGTGACCCCATCTTCACCAGTGAATTTTGGAGGAGCTTGCAAGAAGCATTAGGTACAGAGTTGTGTTTGAGCATTGCTTATCATCCTCAGACCGATGGGCAGACGGAGAGGGTGAATAGAATTCTAGAGGATGTTTTGAGACTGTGTATTCTAGACTTCGGAGGGACTTGGGAAGAGCACCTTCCTTTAGTAGAGTTTGTTTATAAAAATAGCTATTAATCCATCATCGACATGGCACCCTTCGAAGAATTGTATGGACGACCCTGTAGATAACCAACATGTTGGTGGGAATCTACAGAAAGATTATTACTTGGACCAGATATGGTTAGAGAAACGTCCGAAAAGATTGACCTTATTCGACGATGGATAAAGATAGCTCAAGATAGGCAAAAATCCTATGCAGACAAGAGAAGGACTGACATCGAATTTGAAGTGGGAGGTTTAGTTTTTATCAAAGTATCGCCTTTGAGGAATGCGGTTCGCTTTGGATCTATAGGGAAGTTAACACCTAGGTTTTGGGACCACTTCCCATAACCGATAGGATTGGCCAAATGGCTTATAGAGTAAAGCTCCCAGAAAATCTATCCGGTGTTCATGATGTTTTTCACGTTTCTCATCTGCGGAAGTGCTTGCATGACACCGCAGAAGTAGTTGAGCCGAGTATATTGGAAGAGGTAGAAGTGGAACGGGAGGCGACAGTCAGACTAGTTCCTTCTCGTACTCTTGGATCAGAAGTTACGAAGCTACGCAATAAAGAGATCAAATTGATAAAGGTTCAATGGGGAGATAACCCATAGGATGCGACTTGGGAGACTGAAGACAAGATTCGTGCTTCGTACCCTTTCCTTTTTGAGGGTATGTTCTTACTCCTTTTTCCAAAGTTTTATCAGTGCTTGTTTCTATCATTTGAATATACCCTATCCGTAGTATTTTCGACCTTTAGGCAGGAATCCTATGGATGTAAACATGTGCTTGAGACATGCTATGTTTGATGGATGCAAGTATTTGCTAGTAGATGCCTGTGGATGCATATACACACATTAGGCACTGGATCGGCTCAGTCACTCTCATACTGCATATGGATGTGTGTGCATTTTCTCTTCTTTTATGGATGGAAATGGAAGTATTAGCATATGGATGTTGCACTTAGACGAATGAGTGTGCACACTTATAGAATTTACATGTTATAATAGGATTATTTGCATATATGTTGGATTTGTGACACCAACATACGTTGCATTGAGGAGGTCAATTGAATCAGTGGACCGCCTGATCTTTCGCATTAGTGTTAGGACATATACACACACCTTTGCATATGTTCATATAAGCATTAGAAAATTTTAAGGACAATGGATTCCTATGTTTGGTGGATGAGTAGATGGATGATGGATTGTAGGATACATTCTTCTTAACATGGAGATTTTGGGGACGAAATCCTTTGAGTAAGGAAGAATGTAACACCCCATATTTTAACAACACTAAAAGAAGATAAATTAAATAATAATTAATTTAATATTCAGAATTAAGGAAAACTGACTGCGCCATTGCGTTCATCTCAAAATTCTGGTCAAGATGGACATTTGGTTTGCGTATAACAGACACCATATGAAGAAGTTATGAGGATTTTAAGTTTGTATAAGCGCAGAAGAATTATATATATACATATGAGTCAGATATGAGTCAGAACCCTATCCAAAACCGTTCAAAAATGAAAAATAATAATAAGGCGACAGTTTTCCCACTCTAGGGGATCGACCCTCATAGAGGGGTGTCGACACCGGGGTCGACCCCCATAAGGGGTGTCGACTCCAGGGTCGACCCCCCTAAGGGGTGTCGACACCCCGGTTAACCCTCCTACAGGGGTGTCAGCACCCCCAGGGCTGACGTGGCAGTCGGTTTCAGAGGGGATGGAATTTATAAATACATAGTCATTGCTCTTGTTTTCTTCATTGAGAATCCAAGGGGGCCAAACTCTGTCGGTGTCTGAACTGAATTGGATCCGTTAGTCTCCTACAACAATCAACTTTGCAAATCAAACTTAGAGATTCGAGTGTAGATCCAACCTCTACTATCTTCTACCTTTTCTTTTAATCCAAACACTTTGAGTTAGTTACTTTTAGATTTAAATGATTAAAAGTAATTTGTGACATGACTGTGATTTGGATATATACATGCCTGTGACTGAATTATATTGGATTTATCATAGTTTCTGAACTTATAATGTTCTTAGATCCTAGAATTTATCATGTTAGATCTATTTTTTTTTAGATATAATCCTTTTATGGTTAAATTATCATGTCACATATATGGATCTTACCCTTTTTCTAAGTTTGTGATTAATTTGGGATGATCATTATCTTGACAGTAAAACCTTTGTTTAGATCTAGATCATCAAGTTGTGATTATGAGATTTGTCATTATTGGACATTTGAATTTTAATTTGGATCTGTTCATCCTAATTACGTTAGATCTAGTTTTATCATTACCCTTTTTACTAGATCTGTTTTTATGTCCACCTTATTATGCCAGTTACATGTCCCTGCCAGTATGTATATGTTCACCTAATCACCATGTTAGTATATATTTATGCCAGTTATGTGAGAACATTAACTCTTGCTATGTTCCCATCACTTTTCACTTTTTATTATTTATGACTAGGCTATTATCTAGCCTAGGCACACCGCAAATTATGTGAATGCACTAGTTAGGGAATGGGGGATAAAGGTTAGAATTGGCATAATTTAAATAATGTTTATATGAATTGGACATATAATTTAATAATCGGGTAAATGGGTATGAACACCTATAAAGGCATAGGCACTAGTAATTGGATAAGAATGAAATGTTTAAGATTATAGTTAGAAATTGTTATTATACTTATGACACGAGGTTAGGTTGCATTAGTGGTGGAAGACTTCCCAGACCTGACCGGTATATCCAACAACCACTAATGTTGAACCTAATGTGAGAGGTTTAAGTGTGCAAATACGAATCGGGCTAAGACACGAGGTTAGGCCCTACTTGTGGAAAAAGTCTGCCCGGACCCGACCGGCATATCCAACATCCACAATTTGTAGGCCTAATGTAGGAGGTCTAGCCCATTATAAACCATAAATGGACATGGTAATGAATTGGACTACTTAAACTAATTTAATCCATAGTGATTTTATGATTATGATCTAAAGTTGGGGTTAAGTAAAATTGGTTGGACAGTGCGTGGGTTAAGTAAATCTGAGGGGTTGGGTAATATTTACATATAGGCCCACAAACTTATCCCGATAAGGTTATGTAATTAAAGACACCTAGTGGTAAGCATAACCGGTAGAAAGATTGTGGGTTATATAAAATTAAAGACACCATTAGGGTAAATATAATCTGTGGAAAACCTAGTGGGGGATACAGGACAAAGGGGAGAGCTTGTATCATATTGTGAGGGACCCGTTTCAGTTAGTAACCCGGAGTATGTATCGAGTAGAGAACTCCGAACTAGGTCAGAGAAGAGGCACGCTTACTGGACTGATTGTAAGAGATCCAAACGTGGAGGGTGGTGTTGGCGGCGCAAACCGAAAGGGCCATGTGCGTGCATGAGCCTGGCCGAAGAGGATAAGACGACCGTGACACCTGTAGATATAGGGTTGTGCATATCAGCAAAGGGTTGCCTTTTTAAGACATGATACATCATACGATGGGGCCGACACAGAGTATCTGCGCGGATTAGGGAGCCGATCGATTGGGGTAGTAGTTAGGGTACATTTGGACGTATGCTTAAATCTACCACCTTGAAGTGTAAGGGATCATCTCATTCTAGTTGTACTAGTAATAGTGCAGAGTAATCATTAGAGAAGCGTATACACCTTATCCTGTCTACCTGTTCACACTTGCCTTTTTTGTAGTAATCTCTCTTATCCACTTCATATGCCCGTCATGTCACTTTTATTTATTTACTTGCTAAAAGTAACTAGACTCGGCAGACTTTATGTCCGACCCTTTTTGTTTCCTCTTCTTTCTTCCATTCCCACCTTCCCCAGATTCTCAGGGCGGGAATACCCAGGCTTAGTCAGGACTCAGTTATCATCTTGCTAGGATCTGCTTTCGAAGTATGGCTCAAGTTCTTATCTCTACTATGGCTTCGCTCTTTTTCTTGGGGAATTATGTTATGCTTTTTATATTTTTGCACACTGATGGTACAAGACAAAAATTATATTATTGTAATGGTTTTTATGACTTATGGTATTTTGGACCACGATGTTATGATTTATGGTTGAAATAAAAATTTGAATTTCCACTGCTATCTTATTTATATATGTCTCCTCAAATATTATGTGAGTTGTTTATTTTTATATTATTTACTTATGAATTGATTTGGTCCCATTGACCGTAAAAATCTGTTTGGATGTTGATTTTGAATTTAAATTCAACCGTTGTTGTGATTTGGATCTACATATAGTATTGATTGAGAGATTGCAGCAAATAGCCTAGAACCCATGTTTTTGTTAAAATGTTGATTTGCCACCAGGGAAATTAACGAAGTTAGTTATAAAATTTATTTTATAACTGAAGCAAACTTTTGAATTATATTTTAAATTTTATAACGAAGTTTTAAAAACAAATCGATGTTTATAAATAAGTTTTATAGAAATATAATAAAATGATTTTATGATAAGAATTTGATGTTTATATCAGTTTTATAAGAAACTTAAGCTGTAATGAACCTACGGGTTAATATTTTGGAACAATTTTATTTAAGAAAATAATTAAGCAATAATATAAGAATAATTTAATTAATCTTATAGGAAGAAGTAATTTAAATTGGTTTACGAATTTACCGATGGTTAAAGTTGATAAAGTCAGCTATTTGACCGAAATGGTTTATTAATGAATAGTTGTTTAATTTAATAAGATTCCTTAAGTTATAATTTACTTTTATTAATGCTGATTAAAATATTATTGAAATAATTAATGTAATTAATTATTGTTTATAATACTAAAAGTGATTAACTATCTATTTGGTAAATAAAGAAGTAAATTACTATCACTTAAATAACTGGTGAAAGCGAGTTCTTCTTAAACAAGATTATTTTAAGAAGTAATCGAGTAAGTAAATTTTGGAAAGATGTATGAAGGATTTTAAATCCGAATTTTGTAAATGAAGATGATTTGAGTTAACGTGATTGTTTAAAACAAATATTTTATTTGAATTGAGATTTGAATTAAAAGGGAAGTTTCCGATACGAAAAGAGATTTATAAAGGGAATGAATAAAATAAACAAATTTATCAAAAGAAGATTGAGTTAATGCGATAAGTATTGAATTAAATATTTTATTTTAACTCGAATTGAAGTAAATAGGAAGTCTTCATGAATATGTTTGAAGTAATTTATCAGTTTGGTAAAAAGTTGAAATGGATTTAGTTATAAACATCCAAGATTTAGTTTTGTTATATAAAAAGGGTTTTGGAAGAAATATATGATAAATGGATTGTCATAATATAATTCCAAATGGAATTGAAGAAGTTTAAACAGAAGGTTAATATTAAGTAAAGGTGGTCATAATCGACCATGATTTTTAGAAGTAACGATATGGTTTATAAAACCACATTATAATTAAAACAAATAAGATTTAGTACAATATTTCTTTTTGAGTTATAATATTCTATCTATTTTACGATAAGAACGTTGTCGATCAAGGTCTAGAGGTAAATAAAATACTCCAACTTGGACGATTTCACTATTATCAAAGAATGATATTAGTTTGTAATAGTGAAGGATTGTGAGACTAGTTTATTATTTTTAAAAGTAAATATAATGAAATGGTAGTGGTGAGATTTTGAAAAGTAAATAATACTACGACTTCAGCTGCATGATTTTGAAATGCAAATAAGATTATTTGTTATGAAATAAACAATGAAAACGTGACATCATTTGTCCCGTAAAGGAGTTGGAAATTGGTTTTACACCATCGAGATAATTATATATATGTATTGATATTTCGAAAGTTAAAGAAATACTAAGGAGAATCTAAGAATGTAAAGCAATATTTTTGAAGTGAAGGAAATGAAAAGGGCTTATGGAAATGTAGAGATATTTCGAAGTAAAGGAAATTAAAAGGGGCTTTTGTATGGCGATAAGCAGAAGTTTGAAAACCATGTTATTCTTAAGTTTTAAGAATTATTTAATGGAAGCAAAGAATGTTTTTGGTCAAATGAAATTGATGTTCAACCGATGAAGTGATCTTAAAAGATCGATAAGAGTTTTAAGTTCAAAAATGTTTTGAAAAAATCGAAGGCCTGGGCTGCTAGTATACTTGATCATACTGTTTATAATTGACAGATAACACACTGACTATCAATGTGATATTACTGGACCTTTTTGACGTGTTGTTTCGAAGAGACCGAAATGGAAACTAGACCCAAAACCACTTAGAATCAACATTGTGTACGAAATTGATCTGCAAATATATATATATATATATATATATATATATATATATATACATACATATATATATATAAGATGGTGCATTAACGACCTTGAATTCTCGGGAGCGAAAAAACTACTTTTTGAATTTCTCTAGCTGATCCCTAGAGATATTTCGACAGTGATTCTATCGTGATTGAGATCTACGGATTTGCAAGAATGACTTGCTACTGATCCTCTGGTTATTCCTAGGATGCGGTA
Organism: Allium sativum; assembly: GCA_030737875.1. Classification (NCBI taxonomy): domain Eukaryota; kingdom Viridiplantae; phylum Streptophyta; class Magnoliopsida; order Asparagales; family Amaryllidaceae; genus Allium; species Allium sativum. Next base: position 846,839,304 of record CM060919.1, on the reverse strand, counting down.
GAAGGGTGCCTTCGGTTCATCCTGTTCCTAGATGACTGTATGGACGAATGTCTGACCGAGTATTTCCTGAAACTCAAATACATTGATTTTTACAAATATATCAAGTTTGGTTGCGGAGAAATTTTCCTTAACACCCAGAGTATATTTGTGGATGTCAACTAGTGATTTTACAGATCTGACTATGTGGCTTTCAAAGTGAATGATGGCCAAATATGATCAAAAGGTAAAAGTCACCTCAAGCCTCATCAATCGGGAAATAAAAAAAATCGCGTAGGAATCATGGCTAGTTGGGTCACCTCCAAGCAGGATGTATTGTCACCGATCTAGAGAAAATTCGTATTTGTTCTTCATTTGATTTCTCTATCTCCGCAGAAATATGGTGGTCCCTTAAAATCGTAGAGCTGACAATACATTCGGTACGCTCAAGCTAAATAAGTGGTCGGTCAGGTGTGGTCGGGTTGCAAGATGTTCTTGTTGAACCCCGGTCTATACCCTCTAGAGTACATAGATCGGAAGGTGGCTCCATACCTTGTCATAGTTGGAAATCCATTCTCCAATAAGTGCCCTGTGGTTTTTGATTTTAAGTTATATATGGAGCGTGAGTTGAAAGCGTTCCGCTAGATTGTTTTTTTTTTTGTGATTTGATATACACTATTATAATATCACTGGATTTTGATATATCAAAAAAATTTGGGTCATAGTAAGGTAAAAACCGTCCATGTTTATGTGTTGGCTGGTCTTACTATTATCCTTTTTCTTTCATATAGAATTTTTTAAAGTTAAGCAAGTTGTATGTCATGTGAATTTATCACTGGAAGCATTCCAAACTGATCCGGGTGAATTTTTCTTTGATTCAAATGTGCTCGGGTCAGACCAAGTTTATTTTTGGGTTAGGTTTCGTTTGGAATTTCAGAGAAGGAGTTAAAGTCGAGACGTATTCCATATATTTATTGGTACTAGTTTATTTCAGCAGTGTGTTGTATTGATATGAATGTATACGCTGATGTTGTAATTATATGTATACAGTTTCTTTTGTGAAACATTTCGATATATTATATTTTGTCCATTCCATTGTGAGACTCTGATATTCTTATTCTTCTATTCAAATATATATTTCTTTTTTCTCTCACCCTCTAACTTCCTTCTATTAACAATTTGGGATTTGATACTTGGGTTTTTGGCAAGTAATACGGAGTTGTGTATTATTTGTCAAAAATTCGAGCATCGAACTTTTTTCTAGGTCGTTACAATTGGTATCAGAGCATAAGGTTTAGTGGTAACATTGGCTCTATGGCGTAGCTCAATAGAGATGGGATGAGTATTACCCTAGATTGAGTTTGAGTGTATATATGAGAACATGTATTTGTAATTTGATATAAAATGATTAAAATATATTTTGATATAAAGGAATTGTTTCTGAAATTATTGATGTGATTGGTTATTATAAACAAATGAGATTATAATGCCCAGATGGTAATTTATAACCAGATTGAATTTGTATTATATAAAATATATAAATTAGTTGAATTAAAATTGAATCCAGAACAGTATTTAGAATTTGAATCTCGGATATTTGGTAAAATATTTTCGAAGGTATTGCAAAGTACTACAATATTACTTTGGAAGGTTTATTGGATAAAAATCATTTTTTAAATAGATTTTAAAAGTGATTAAGCACTGAAATCTCTTTAGTAGCTAGAAAATAATTCTGATGATGGACTGTGGCATTATCGGTATTCATTTTCGAGTTTATAAGTGACGGATGGCTGCCTTTTAAAATTAGTTAATGGAAATTTGTTTGGAAAAGCGAATTTAAAAATTCAAATTTTTTTGAATTGAGTTTAAAATTTCAACTTATGCAAGTTAAAATTAAACAATATGATAAGAATTTAACTTGTGAATAAATCCCAAATGAAATGTGTTGAGTCAAGAATTTTACGGAGTTTTGATTTCTGAAAAAAAATGAATAGCCGTGATCGACAAAAAGAAGACATTCATTGATTTCAAGGGAGGAAGATCTACAAATGGTGTTTTACTTTAGAAGTTGATTATTTAGAAGTGTTATTCATGTTAAAATCTATACTCAAATAATCAATATATATATATATGTACACACACAAATATTTATATATATGCACATTGATTGTGCAAACTAGGCATAACCGGTCAACCGCCAATAAATGGACCAGTCGACCGTTTTTACCCAGTTTGCACAATAAACGTGCACACATATACACATAACGTGTGTATATATATATATATATTCAAATTCCTGTCTATCGGTTCTTTTTATCCTGTCAACCGTTTTTAAACAGAAGCAACCTTTCGTATAGACACTTCCATTTCATCAAGGGTTGCTTCTCTTTCTCTTCACCGATGATCATGACCATTGTTTGTTACTCTTCACAAATGGTTACAACTATTTATTCCTTATATAAACATCATGAAATCATCATTTCAAATCACCAAATTCTAATGATTTAATCTTTATTCTCTTGATCTCAATTTCTTACTCTCTAAGTGCTAAAGTGCTCATATTCTTCAATATATCGTTTGAATCCTAGAATTTAAATAGTATTCTTTTGATTCAATACGATATCCACTTCCAAATCTTCATTTACACAAATATTCTATTTGAGGATAAGATTATAGGAAGTTTGTACTATAAGTAAAAAAATCGTGTTATTGAAAACACATATCGTCAACATCAATTATATTTATCTCTGTTGAAGTCCTCAGTGTTGTAAGAGGAAAGTGTTGAAGTCGTCGTTGTATTAGAGGTGTGAAATCCCATTCATCTGCTCGGGTGTTGTATACCTGTTCCTACGGGTGAAGTGAGGTTGTTGTTAGTGAAAATCCAGATATAAGTCTGGGACTAGACGTAGGTTAGTGCTTCGAACCAATATAAAAATCCCTGGTGTGATTTTTCTATTTTACTGCATTTTCCGTTGTTATATCTGTGATTCATTACTATCTCATACTTGTCTATTATATACCAAATTACACAATTCGTGTGTACTATTAGCACGTACATGCACTTTCATTTGGTATCATAGCACGGTCATCATATAACTGTAACACAGTTATTTGATATATTCTAGTAATATGGCAAATAACGCAAGCACTAGCACTACCACTTACATAGAAGGTCAATCAACACAAAGACCTCCATTCATTAATGGTCTCAACTATAGCTATTGGGCAACACTTATGGCATTCTTTATGCAATCAGATTGTTATGATGCCTGGAATGCTATCCAAAAGGAAATAGTGAATCCAAGAACTGATTATTCAAAATGGACACCGGCTGAGAAAACGGCAGCAGCCGTAAATGCAAAGGAAATAAACATGTTGTTTAGTGCATTAGTCCAAAGTGAATATAACTGTGTTAGTATCTGTACCACTGAATAACAAATTTGGCAAACGCTAAAAACCACTCATGAAGGTACTAACAAGGTTAAACAAGCGAAAATAGCCATGCTGAAAAGTCAGTTTCAAAATTTCAAAATGAAGCCGAATGAGAAAATCAATGATATGTATTCACGGTTTCAAACCGTTCACCATGCATTAATTGGTTTATGACAAAAATATTCAGATTTTGATGTTGTTTCGACAATCCTACATTCTCTGACTAGTGAATGGGAAGGAAAAGTATTAGCAATTGAAGAAGCTAATGATCTTTCTGTCATGAAGCCAGATGAATTGATAGGAAATCTAATGTCTTATGAAGCAAATTTGCAGGCTAGAAAGGAGCAGAAAGAAGAAAAGAAAAATGTAGCATTCCATGCTGAAAAAGATGAAGATGAATCAGAGTCTGAAGATGAAGATCTGGCATTCATTGCTAAAGGTTTCAAAAAATTCCTAAAGCAATGAAAAGCTAGTCGTTAAAGAAAAAAGAAGACTGGATCAAATAGACCATCATCATCCGTTGTAGAATGTTTCAACTGCCACAAAAAGGGGCACATGCACAAGGATTGTCCAGAAAAGAAGAAGTCAGAAAATGACAAATTCAAATACAAGGACAAATCAAAGAAACGAGCATTCTCAGTAACATGGGATGATTCAGAATCGTCTTCATCAGAAAGTGAAAGTGATACGGAGGATGAACAAGCAAATGTTTGTTTCATGACAGCAAAAGATGAGGCACAAATTCCTACATTTGATGAAGTACTCGATATTAATGCTGGATTGATAGTCAAATATAAAGACATGAAACGTCAACACAAAGAAGCCAGAGCTGATTTGAGTAAAGCAGAGTTTGAATGAGATATGTTAAAAGACGGAAAGAAAATATTAGAAGAAAAACTTGAAAAACTTCAAGAATCATCATCTAATATTAACTCTCAATTATCTCTTTTGAGTCAAGAAATTGAAACTCAAAAAGAGAAAAATGATGTTCTTACTACTGAAAATCATGAGCTAAAGGCAAAAGTCAAAATTTTTGATTTAGAAAAAGCTAGTTTACAAACTAAGTCAGATAATATTACTCAAAATGTTACTAACTTCAACAAAGGTCGAGAAAATTTGACAAAGATCATCGAAAGTTCACAATCTGCTTCAAACAAACAAGGTTTGGGATATAAGAAACAAGAAGCCAAGAAACATCTCAAGAAAAAAGATGTAGTAAAAATAAAGCTAAGAAAAATCTTAGTTTATTATATTCTAAGCCAAAATCAATTGTGTATTTCCAAAAGAAAAATGTCAAAACTATCAAGATATGGGTTCCTAAAACAAATAACAGTTTGATTAGGAACAAATATATTCAGCATTTCATGAATTCTGTGAATTTCAGTTCTAATTATACATATAAAGGGGATATCGGACCCGTATGGGTTTGGACTCCTAAGACATAACTCTTAGGACTCCATAAAAAGTGGGTACCATGGACTTAATTTATTTTTAGCAGGTCTCACTTAAGAAAAGAGGAAAATGGATATTGGACAGTGGTTGCTTGTAACACCCCGTAATTTTAAAATGGAACATAAGAGATAAATAAAGAATAATTAATCTTTAAAAGAAGAATTAAGGGAAACGGGTTACGCCATAGCGTTCGTCTCGGAATTTTAATTGAGATAGAGTCCGAGTTTTAGTAAACTGGATAAAGTATGAAGAAGTTATGGAGGTTAGAAGATTTCAGTTTAAACCAGAATTAAATTAAAATATTCAAAAAAGCAAAGGCGGGAGGAGGAAACGCGGAGCCGACCACGTTCGGGGTGTCGACCCAAGACCCGCCGGGTCGACACCTATGTCGACTCAGGCTCTTTTGGGTCGACATAGGTGTCGACCCCCCTGTCGGGGTCGACCCCATCAGCCAGATCTGGGCAATGACGATTTTTGGTGTCTTAGGGCATATATGGCTTGTTCTGATTGGCCTGGTGAGGTGCCTTTGTGACTTGGATGGTTTAGATTGTTTCTAGATTAATCTAAAGGCTATAATTAATCCTAGACATCTATATATACATCTCTAAACCTAAACCCTAATTCATAACAATTCCTTATGAAGTCTATGCTGTTGAACTCTCAATTTTCTTAGCCGCCGCCTCAAAAACCTAAATCATATTAGAAGTTCTTCAACAACAATCAACTTTGAAGCTTAATCAACATCAAATTAGAGTTTTTGCAACAACAACGATTCAATTCTCTTTTCTAATCCTAGCAAGGTAAGTTCACGTTATTTTCAGATTTAAATACCTAATTGTAATCTTGGCATGTAATAAAATGAATCTAAGTCCTTGCTTGATGATAAGACAATCTTTTCAGATTTTACCCTACCTTTCTATCGAATCCAAGATTTTACTTGCCTAAGAAGTTATTATATCGATAAAATCATGGCTATCTTTGTTGTACATCAAGCATATAATCCTTTTTGGTTCATGATGTTATTCTTGTGCCTGCGATAATGATTGTTTCAGTTTATTCAAGAATCTATCTTTGTTGGATCTAAATTTCCTGTATTAGGTCTGTTGTTGCATGCCTATTTTTATGCCTGTTCTTATTTTTATGCTCCTTCTCTCTCTTCCCCTATTTCTTTTTCCTTTTATGAACTTGGGTTACCTTCGAACCTAGGCTGAAATCGCGAAATATGAATGATTGGAATACGGGGAATATTTGGGTATAACCTATTTTGGTTAAATATTGGGCACAATGTATTTGGTGAAATAATTGGACATAACATATTCGGTGAAATTGTTGGGAATAACTTGTAATTGCTATTGGGGCATTATTATCATTATAACTGGAAGTTAGGGTTAATTGGCATCTAAACCAAGTTTTGGCCGTAAACTGCAAACTGAAATATTAAAACTAGATTGGGCATAACTATTTGTTGGGATGCCAAGCAGAATGTATATTGTGATTTTGGAGCATGACTATTACTGCAAATTTGTGAAGATTGGGTATAGCCTATTTTGATTAATAACTTGTAATTGAATTTGTTGGGTATAACTTGAGAATTGAAACATGACTAGTTTTGTGAAATTGGGATAATTAGTATGAAAAATCTAGACTTGGACATGTACGGTAAATATGTAATTTGGCTAAAAGATGAACATGCCTAACCCAAGGTTAGATTGAGTTGCGGTGTAAAACTGCCTGAAACCGCCTGGCACATCCAGTAACCATAACAACATAGATCTAATGTTAGCGCATTTAGCCCAAAACCCGAGGTTAGAATGAGTTTGGGGTAGAAGTCTGCCCGGAACCGCATGGCACATCCAACAACCGCAAACAACAGTTCTAATGTGAGAGGTTGGGGCGTTAAAAATTAATTAATGCCAATAAACAGACATGCTAAGAATGGTAAGGTTAAGTAACATATGAATAGGCGACACTTAACCAATACAACATGTTAATTAGACAAGTGGGTGGGGTTAAGTAAATTTAGAACACTTAACAGTTATAAAATGTTAATTAGACAAGAAGGTGGGGTTAAGTAAATTTAGAACACTTAATCATTATACATGTTAAATAGAGAAGAAGGTGGAGCTATGTAAATTTAGAACACTTAACCGTTATAACATGTTAATAAGAAAAGTGGGTGGGTTAAGTAAATTTAGAACACTTAACCGTTACAACATGTTAATTAGACAAGTGTGCAGGGTTAAGTTAACCAATATAACATGATGAATGTATAGGAAACACTTAACCAGTACAACATGATGAATGAGAAGGGTTAAGTTAATAAGAAACGCTTAACCAATATAGCATGATGAACGAGTGGGATTAAGTTAATCAGAAACACTTAACCAATATAACATGATGAGTGAACAGGGTTAAGTTAATAGGAAACACTTAACCAATACATCATGATGTGTGGGTGGGTTAAGTTAACATGAATGGACAACACTTAACCAATATTACATGAACAAAGTGGATAGGGTTAAGGCAAGCTTAACCAATAATACATATTGACTTGATAAGTGGGAGGGTTAAGTAAACCTTGGGTAGGTGGGTAATATTTGTATATATAGGCCCACAAACTTAACCGTTAAATAAACATGTTTGAATCAGTGGGAAGGTTAAGTACATCTCATGTAGGTTTGTAATATTTGTGTATATAGGCCCACAAACTTAACTAGTAGGAAACCCTAGTAACGGGGACCCATTTCGGTAGTAACCTACAAAGATGTATCATGGTACCTTGAACTAGGCAGGGCGGGGAACGATTACCGGGCTGATTATAAGCGGTCAAAGTAGCAGCAGGTGGTGCAATAGTGCAGGTTCCGACGAGATTGCGGGCGTGCACGTATTAGGAGTGGAAGAATTAGCCACTGGGCATCAGTAGATATAAACCTGTGCATCTTGATCGTGTCAGGTTGCCACCTTAGGGATTGATACACCCAATGGTGGGACTAGCACATGTATCTACAAGAAGAGGGCTGAGCGACACAAACTAAAACTAGATCGATACGAGTAGGAGCCGATCGGTTAAGGTAGTAAGGATACATCTAACATCTTTATGGCAATTAGGCTGATTGTGGTATGATACTCATACTAGATGTACACCTGAAGGCTACCACAATTGCAGGGTTGGAATCACCTTATTATATAACACAGGATACTAGTTGGGACACTAGTAGGGAATACGAACCATTCTATAAAAGACACTAGTTAGGATACTAGTTTGTTGGTGTAGAGATATAAAAATCAGAATAATAGGGTAGTAGCGAAGCAGAGAAAGAGTAGAAGCGCATTCGGTTTATCTTGCCTTATCATATCTTATTCTAACCTAATGTTATCTTGTTTTCCCTGTTATCACGGTATTGCCTTATATTCAGTTTAATCATGTCATGTTACTTTTACTTGTTTACGTACTGAGAGTCATTGAACTTACCAGACTTATCTCTGACCTAGTTTGTTTTGCCTCTTTTCTTCCGTTTTCCCCCAGGTAATCAGTGAGGGAATAGCTTAGCTTAGTTTGGACCATTTCTCTTTCCAAGCTCGAAGATAGTTGATGTATTGCTTTAGACTCTCTTTTCCACTGCTATGGCTAGCTCATGCTTTATTTGGGGAATATCATTTTCATTTTATGCTTCTTTATTTTAGTAAGCAAGACATATATTTTGTTGTACTGGGTATTGGTTTTGGAAAACAATCTTTGTACAAGCTATTTAACCAAGCTGTTGTTTTATTAATGAAGTATAGTTTTATTTATTTTCCGCTACTTCATTTGTCTGTCTTGTAATTTATCTGCATCTTTTACCTATAACGCTTCACTGAAGTTAATGCATTCCCTTTGTGAGTGACATTAATGGAGAAGGGGTGTTTCACTTGGTATCAGAGCTGAAGGTTAACGGATCAGATAAAAGATTTGAAAAATTATTTTCGAGACGGTTTTAAAAGAAGAATTTTCTAAAGAAAAGTTTTGTTTAAAAGGCATATTCCCTAAAGCCATATGCACTATCTTTTGATCCTCTGCTTGGATCCTTGTTTTCTTTCTTTACTGAATCTCCGGGGCTCCTGACTTTCCGGGACACCTGTCATAGGGCGAAGAAGAGCCCAACTTCCATATATAGCTGCAGTAGTTTTACCTACAGCTAATTTTCTTCCAAGCATTGTAGGGTTTTTCCATGCGATGGAGGCAGCTTTCAAAAGACTTGTCAACAAGTTATACAAAGATGGCAAGGATGAGAATGAGGGAGTTTTGCGAAGGAGCACAACCCAAGGAAGAGAAACTCATGGATATGGACTTGGTTCACAAAGGTGGAAAGAATAGAAAATTCTAAGACAAGAGGAAGTGTCGTTATTATGGTATAACGGGTCATATAAATAAGGATAAGGGCAAGAACAAAGGACATGATTTTCAAGAGGGAAAGTGCATGCTCTAACTACCAGCATACCGGAGAGGGAGGCAGTAAAGTTTCTATTGAAAAAGTCTAGTTTATCTTTTTGATCATCCTATTAGTACTCTTTTTTATTTTAGTGCTTCACATTCATTTATATCTGC